>VZRE01014222.1:178279-268337 GCA_013396775.1 Cephalopterus ornatus
CCCCCCCCTTCATTTTTGCTGAGTCTTTCAGGTTTGAATGTCACTTTGGTTTCTTTGCTGACTTTCACTTCTGGCGATTAGTTTAGGCCAGCTCTGCAGGTTTCCAGATACTTAGGCTGTAGGATTTTTATGTCAGTCCACATTTAAAATTAAACTAAAGGTTGTTATTGGTATACTTCAAAAACTGTATCTGTTAATTTTTATGAATGTCGTAACAGCTTTCAGTAAAACTAATGTCAAGGTATAGTACATTTCATAGGTTTGGAGTGTCAGCTGTTCTGTAATTTCCAGTGCTATGACCATGATATAAACCTGCAAAATCCATTTATTAAAAAAAATAAACCGTAAAAATGGTTCCAAATTGTCATACCTGAATGTATGCCCAGGGGGCTGGGGGTAGACTCTTATTGCCCTCATTTATAGGCAAGCCAGATGGACTTTATTCATTTCAGGAAAAAAAGGCACTCAAGCAGAAACTCTGCTTGTCACGTTGCAGCCTGCACTGAATTTGTGTGGCCAAGGCCATTCAACCTGGATTTGTAGTAGGAGCACCAATTATCTTATAGTTTAGATTAACATGACACCTTCCTTGCTTATCTGATGTTATTTCCTCATGGGAGTGATTTGGTTATTTTTCCAGGCAAGCCAACGTTTATGAAAGCTCCTGAAGATCAGATTGGGATTTCTGGAGGAGTGGCCTCTTTTGTGTGTCAGGCTACAGGAGAGCCCAAACCTCGTATCACATGGATGAAGAAGGGGAAGAAAGTCAGTTCTCAGCGGTTTGAGGTAATTACAAAAAAAAAAAAAAAAAAAAAAAACAACAAAACAAACAAACAAAAAAAAACCCCGAACCCAAAATTTCGGTAATCAGTCTAATCCTTGCGGGTCTTAATTACATAATAATCACTTCAGCCTGGGTATCTCTTTGTCACTAGAATGCAGAATCCTAGAGCTTTAGAGTAAGGTACGTTTCCTTCCCTGCAGCAATGCAATCTGTAGAGCAGGTGGTGTCCTTTGAGCATGACGCTGGAAGCACACACGTAGGACATCCTTCTTCGGAGGAGAGGCTGGGGCTCACACAGAATTGGATGGCAGATAAGAGTTGGATCTAGGAGTAATTTTCGGTTTTCATTGTGAACATTTATAAACGCACCTCTTTGACCTGCTGTTCCCAGTGGAATTCGAAAGTGAGATGCCAAAGCCCTGTTGGATGGCTTTCTAAGCAATGGCTACTGCCATCCCTCCCACAGATGTGCTTGGAAGGGGAACGCTGAAGTCATCCTGACTTGAATTGAATTGACTTCCCTGTGAGCTAAAGCATGAGAGAAAGGAAGGGAAAAGAGCAGGTATCAAAAATGTCTTTGAAAAGGGGTCCACTCTGGTTCCTATTTTAAATAGCAAATACATTTTCACTGACTTTCTCCACCTTTTTCTCCTCTTCCTTTTCTTGGTGTTGGGCTCTTTTCTCTAAAACTGCCCTTGGAAATGTGACCCTTCTACAGTTCTGTGGCCTTTCCTCTAATCCCCTGTCTTTGATGTTTTTGCTTTTCTGACTGGAGCACAAGATGACTTTGCTGCCCAGAATGGATTGATTCAAGTCACCAGTTTTAATCATGATTTCGTATGTGAGCAGAAAACCTTGATTAAAGTAATCAATTTTAATCTTGTTTTACATTGTTGTTTTTCCCTGGTAAAGGTTAAGTTTTTTTGTATACTAAATATTTAAACATTCTAATTTGTAAGTAGCTATAACCTTTATAGTGAATTTGGTGCTTATTGTGGCTGGCCAGAGGGCTGTGCCATACTTATATGCATTTATATGAGCAGTTCCATACCTGTGTTCACATCAGTTTTGATACATAATTGAGGCATTTTTATTGTGTCAGGAGATAGTGAATAATATCTTTCTTTGTTTTGCTAGATAACTATTAATTTTACCTAATTATTGAGCTAGTCTGAATTGGGGGAACATTGGAATTTAGTTTAAATTAATTTCCCCCCTCACCCCCCAAAACCCAGTGTACTCATGCTAAGTTGTGACACAGAAGAGGTATCCATCATTAGCAAATGAACAGCATTTTGGCCTTAATGTCTGTCTGGTCCTTAGTAGTTGTAGCTCCATTCCTATCTCACAGTGTTTGTTCAAAGGATAGTAAGGGCAAAAGACCTGTTCTGCTGTTTCATCTCTTAGCTTTTTAGTCCTAAGCTTTTTAGTCCTTATCACTGAAGTGAATTAATCTCTGTAGCTGAATTTGTCTTGTTTTAAAATTTGGCAGTAGCCCTGTCGTTTCTAAAGGTTTAGCATTTTGTCACAGTTTCATATTTAATTTTAAAATGAGTATTTAAAAAAAAAATAATTCCTTAAGCTGTATTATGGTGATATTCACATTTCTCTGTCTTTCTTTACCTGACCCCATATTAGGGGTTTCTGCAAGCTGTTTCTGTTGTTTGAAACAGAAGGACTATTCCTTCTGGTGTGAGGAATAACAGATTTTTTGGTGGTCTTGGTTACCTTTTGATTTCTTCCTATTTCTCCTGTCACTGCAGAGTCTTGTGGTGCACGTTGGTTTTTCTCCTTCCTGTTCTCATTCATTTGACCTTTGTGCTGTGGGAAGAACTCCTAAACAGGCTTTCGAAAAGAGGGTAAAAGTTTTGCATGGGGGGTAATGCAGGTCCTAGGCTGACCTGTGTGTCTGGAACGAGGTACTTCTTGGCTTATTCCATCTTCCCCTCCATTCCCAAGGGACGAGAGGAGAGGTTGTACCTTTCCCTGTGCTGTCAGAATCTGCACATCAGTTAGTATTTCCAACTCCTGCTGTGCTTAGCAATGGGAGAAGGGTGAGTTTGGCATTAACAACGGCCTGAGGCTGTGCCTTCACAGCCTTGCTGTTAAGGAATAGCATACAGTGATCCAGCTGCAAACTGAAAAATACCTCTTTATTCCATGTATAAGTCAGAGTAATGCATGTTACAGCTTAGCAGGATGGATGGAAAGGCAATGATTTATTAAGGACTTAATTTATTATGCTGGGGAAGGCAGTGTAATTACATCACTGTTGATTATGCCAGAGTTGCAAAGTACCTGATGCTGAAGGACATTAAAACCCCTCACTGCTGGAGTTAGCGTGCGCTGTAGGTACTCAAGGTTTTATTCAAGTTTTGTTACTGTTTTCCTGGCAATCCCACAGGAGTATATCATTCTGCTCTTCCATCAAGGTGAAAGTTGCCGCTAAATTGTCATCAGTGTGATTAGTAAAACCATTAGTGCAAATATGGCTCACATGTTTTAAATCATCAGATCCACATCTTTATTACCAGGTTGATAATTTGTCAACCTTAATTGATCCGTAAAGAACCTCATTGGATTTTCATTTGTTCTGGCCTCCTCAGAGGACAGATACGTTCTTGACACTGAAGTTTTTGTGTTTCTGGACTTGGAACACTTGACTAATTGCACGGTATTTGAAAGCTTACAGGGCTTGGCTTGGTTTGGTTTTGGTTTTTCAACCCCTGCACTGTTTTGACTTCCAGTGTTTGTCGCAGAAGGTACCAGTAAAGAAGTGCTTTCTTTTCATTTCCAAAGGTTATTGAGTTTGATGATGGATCAGGATCAGTTCTGCGGATACAGCCCCTGCGTGTTCATCGGGATGAAGCTATCTACGAGTGCACAGCAACCAACAGTGTCGGGGAGATAAACACGAGTGCCAAATTAACAGTGTTAGAAGGTAAGGGGGAAATCCTTGTGTGCCTTAGGTGGCAGGAGACATGGTTTTGGCAGCTACGTGTCGGATGTGGTGTTTTTAAATGACGTGGTGATATTCTAGCTTGGTTTGGGAAAGCTGTGTTCTTCCTGCATCGTTTGCTGTAATTTCTCCTTAGTGATAAAAACCTCATTTTTGAGATAGTCACGAAAGGATTGGAGATTGTGAACTTTCTTTAAAGTGTTTTCGTTCTCTGATTGAGGTGTGTCATTTCTGACTTGGAGGGCTATCTATAGAGACATTTGTATACTTTTCTCATCAGTTTGCTTTGATAGAATGCCCATTTTTAGAGTATCTAAGTATTGTATTTGACAATCAGAAACTTAATCTATGTTTCTGCACCTTCTGGACTAAATCGGCACATTTCGTGAATAGATTTTCAGGTGCTCTTCAGGTTTTGAATTTGATGTGGAATTGAGCTGAGGGGTATTTTTTTTCAGTGTACTCACAACTTGTAATTCTGTCTCTCTTTTTAAAGAAGAGTTTTTCATCCTTGTCTGCTATATGAGCAAGTTTATCTTGCTTGCTGTGTTGTTTCTACTGAATGAAATGTTTTTTGGTAGAACAGTTTATTAGATATAAAAGGGCTAGCGATCAGCTGAAATTTTTTTTTTTTTTTTTAATTTAAATGTCAGAATTATTGTCTGCTCCTAAGGAATTGTGAGTTTTTTTCCAGCACATCATTTGTTTATATGTAGGATTTTGTAAATGTACTGAGGTGTTACAAATCCGGGGCATTTGGCTGAAGGGATTTTTACCCCTTGCGTTTACTAAGACAAGCAGCAAAAGGCTTAGGCAAATTGCTTGATGTTCATGCATTGGTGTAAAAACTTCTAAGGAATGAAAAACCTGGACTGTTTATTGTTTTAGGATTTTGAACCAGAGGAGACTGGTTATACCAGTGGTAAGTGTGCCAGCCATACATGACAAGTTGCCTATTGTTCCTTTTCTCCCACCCCCATTTATAGCAGAGGGGTAATCATATTTTCCTTTCTGCTTTGTGACAAAGAATACATTAAACAGCTGTAATGTGCTGAGGCACCGTGGTGATGGGAATCACAGAAATCATTCAATACTTGATGTGATTCTGTATCTTGTTTCTGGAGGTGTGGGGCACCTTAAAGATTGGCTTGCTCTTCAGTAATAGTATTATTAAGAGTAGGATAACAGGTGCTATAGACTTGAAAATTATTGGGAGACAAAAATCAGGTCCTTTTTGTTACCTCTTGCCTTTGCAGTCGTGCATGTGAGTGCAGAAAGCTCTGTGGAGCTCTTTCAGCAGTTTACGTGCAGATCTGCATTTAAATGCGTCTTGCAACTGGATTTTCGTGATACTAGATACTTGAATACGCAAGTACATTCCTGTTGCCTTTGGTTGCAGTTGCCTTTATGTATCTCGGATATGTATGCACATGCACACACACGCTAATAATTTATTTGCTCTGTGTTAAATGTTCAAAGCCCCACAGAGACATGCATTGCATAAAGGAGCACAACGGTATTTCTTAGCTCCGTAGTGCTCCTGCTGATTTCCTGATGAGGTAACGCTTGCGGACCACCGCATAAATGGGGAGTGTTAGGAAACACCGGAGACGGGAAGAGGCATGTGGGCACACAATTTAAGAGGCACAAGAGCAAAAGTCACCAGCAGTCAGGCACAGAGCCTGCTTTTCTGATTGGAAAACTCCCCTAATTGGGAGTAATGCTAGTTGAACGTGATCCCATAAGGTCAAAAAAGATCTGCAAGCTGAGGGGCTGTGCTTTCCACTCTTAACTGAAGAGTATCGACCCCTTGCTGGGCACTCTTGTAATGGGCAAAATTAAGAAACATTTGCTGTCTAACAGTTTGTATGTGCTCATGCATATAGAGTTGTGAGCTTGATGGAGAGGATGAAGAGCTACATGTGCCTTTTATGTTGGCTTAATGGACAAGGATGATGAGTTCTGTTATGATGTGTCTTTATTTAAGAAAAAAATGCTTTATATTCCTCTTTCCTGAGACTTTCTGTGGGCAGGTCTGTATTTTTTCAGTCATGCTGTCTTATTCTGTGTTATCTGACATAGATTACGCTGTTTCTGAATTTTGTGAACATGTTTTTTTTTAATTGTTATTAATATTCCTTTGCTTACGTGTTGGCAAAATGGGTGTTGCAACTTGGTGCCCTGGTTGGGGTTATTTTTAGTCTCAGTGGCTTCCAAAAAACAGTGGTAACTGCCCAAACCCTCTGTTATGCTATCACTTCCCTAACAGAAATTTTGTAGAGGTATTTGAAAATGATGCATGTCATGTGGAACCATTGATACTCTCAAGACTGTCAGCCAGGATTGGATTTTTCCTCTCCTTCTGGGGTTAAAATAATTTCTGTAATTGGTCTCAGGTGGCAGTTTGAATGATACAGACGTTCTGCACTTCCTTTCAAGAATTTGACTAATGCAGTGGTCCCTGGTGCATGACAAAGCTCTATCATAGACGTCCTCGTGGTTACATGCTGCTAAATACACAGCATGTATTGATTTTTACATTAAAAATCCTTTATAACAATAAGTATTAGTGCTTCTTCACAATTCGCTCTTGAGAACATAGGCCTTAACATTAAATCCAGAAGTCACAGTCAGGGTTTAGCGGGCTGTTAGTAGATGTCTTTGCGGCTAACTAATCTGGAGCTTTATTTTATTTAGATTTCAGCGATGTTTTACAGATCAGAGGCAGATAATCCTTTCTAATTGCCAACTTATTCCATTCTGAATATTAAGAGAGAAGCATGAGTCCAGTCTCCTGAAGGAATCAGGAATTCTCACATAAGTGAATCTCTTTTAACAGTTCGGTCCCCTACTACCCTTTCATTCTTTGCTTCTTTGTCTCTTTATTTTTCCCTTCTAACCGCAGATTCTGTTGTGACCAAAACTGCGTATACTTAATATAACTGGAAATTATTTCTCCTGTTGATAGTAGAAGAAATAGACGTGCGTATACCTTCTCTTCTCATTTCTCCTGGGTAGCTGATAAGCTGAATTATGTATGAGTCATATTGAACATTTCTATCTTTTTTCCAATTATGACCTGAAGCAGCACAGAAGTATGTTCCTGCCTGGCAGAGGAGGAAAGCAGCACAGGGCGGGGAGGGCTAGAATCAATAAGCTGACACACATTCTCAAGAAAAGCCTTGGGGACAGTTAGTGGCACTAACAAATTAATAAATATATTATTCAGTGGTAATGCTGAGAATTACAGAGCTTTTAAAATAGGGAGGTTATATGAAATGTGAGTAGGAAGGATGCCAGCGTGCAAGAACATAGCAGCAGGCTGATTGCAGGAGTGCCTGTGTGGTGTCCTTCCACAAGACTCCTTCCATGTTCGGTACTGCAGCTGTGTTGGGAAAGACGATGGTAACAGTGTTTGTCTCAAGTTGCCTGCACACCACAGTGTGCCTTCATTCTCTGGTTTCCAGCAGTCTGCACCCAACAGGAAGATAAGGAAAAGCAGTGGGGAAAAAAAGTCTTCAAAGGGCAGGGAGAAGTATATCATGTTTAATTGCAACTGGTCCTTTAATGCTTTGCAAGCAGTCTTTTTTCACTCCCCTGTAACCCAGAGCACACGGTCATATCCAAGTGACGCTGAATATATTCGGTTTCATTTCCCTTTGTTTTTAAGTAGGTTAAATGAAAATGAAAATACCATCTCCAATTTCCATTCTAGATCTATGCAAATCCCCTGTGCCTCTATCCCAGACTCCTAATCATGTGGTGTGTAGTTATCTGCCTGGAGAGTGCTGCCAGGCTGCACAGGAGAGCAGCTTCTGGTAAAGAGGACAGACAGAGGAGCCAGGAAAGGGTTGCTTGCACAGTGGGTTTCTCAAGGTAACCTGGCAAGCTAAATTCTGCTGGCTGGCTTGGTGCTGGCAGAAGTTGGGGAAGTTCTGGAGTGTTACCGTGTACGTAACCCTGGGCCACAGCCCCTTCAGAGGTGTACCTGCTGTGGCACAGACGTAACCGTGGCCGCAGATGCTTCGAGATGTACCTGCTCTGGCACGGGCTTGTCCATGGCCACAGACACTTTGGGGTGTCCTGTCCCTGCCTGGACTTGTCCCCAGGCCACAGCCCCTCCAAGTTCACACAGCCTGTCCAGTGCAGCAGCACATGAACAGCAGTGATGCCCTGGCCACCTGCCAGCCCAGGTACGTCACCGTGGCTGTTACCAGGCACGGCAGAGTGAGAGGATGACTAGTGCAGCAAGCAGTGAAAGCAAAAAGCAACCTCTGATGAGCACCAGGCTCTAATATACAGTGAGGCAAGCAAGCTCCATGGCAAGCACAGGAGCCTGTCAATTAATAGCTAAATAGCAATAACAGATAGAAATTCGACTTAGCACATTCCAGCCAGTCTGTCATTATCTTGAACCCTTTGTGCCCCACGTTGGGCACCGAAAAGGACTGTCCTGGTTTAACCCCAGCCAGCAGCCAAGCCCTAGATGTGCTTGTGCTCTCCCACTTGGTGGGGTGGGGGAGAGAATTAGAAGGGTAAAAGTGAGAAAATTTGCAAATTGAGAGACAGATGAAACAAAAGCCACACATGTGAGCAAAGCTAAACAGGGAATTGCTTCATCACTTCCCATGGGCAGTCACCTCCAGCAAAACCAGGACCCCATCCCATGTAACAGTTACTTAGGAAGATGAATGCCATCACTCTGAATGTATGTGGTCTGCCCTTCCCTTTTGCCAGGTTTACGTGCTGAGCTTGGTGTTGTATGGCAGGGGATATCCCTTGGGTCACCTGTCCTGGGTGTGTCCCCTCCTGACTCCTTGTGCACCCCCAGCCCACTCGCTGGTGGGGTGATGTGAGAAGCAGAAAAAGCCTGTACTCATCCTGAAGCATCCCCGTGTTATCAACACCGTGCTCAGCACAAATCCAAAACACAGCCCCACACGAGCTACTACCAAGAAAATGAAGTCTAACCCAACCAAAACCAGCACACCTAGAAAGTTCCTGAGTGCAGCAGCTGTCCCGGGGTGGGAAGCACTTTTACCTTATTGTAATTTGCTGTTTACTGAACCATGTCATGAGCTTAATTTCTTTCACCATCTGCCAGTTGAATTCCAGTTCCTGGGGTTACCCTGTTTGAAATGCTGTAAATGGTAAACATTTGACTGTTACAAATGATTTCTGCAGAGAACTAGATCTCAGAAGGCCTGAACCAATATGCCCTTTTTGTAAACATTCATCTAAAAGTGATTTTTGTCATTGGAATAGTAAACAGAAGTTAGCTGTGTTTAATCCTTGTTTATGTTTGGTTAGTTACAAAAGGATCAGTCAGATCACTGTACTTTGGCTCGTGTTTGTCTTCATTGCTTTTGCATCTTTTTGCCAAGAAGAATTTCTAGCAATGTGTTACAAAACTGAAACAATTATAGAATGGAAATTGAATCTATTTGCATGTGCTCCTTCTGATTGTGTAAATGAATTAAGGCTCCCTGTACCCTGCTGCTCCTGGGACTGGTACTGTTCTCCTCATGTCTCTGGTCAAGAGAGGACAGGTCTTTCCTCTGCATGTTTCATGTTAATTAAGTGTTCCAATTTCCTTTGGTCTCTTTCTGGGAAGAAAAGACTGCTGTGGTCCTACTGCAGAGGTCCTACTCCTGTTCTTAGCTTTCTAATCAAGCAATCAAAATCCTTTCTGGAGGAGGCAGGCAGTTAATGGACCTCTGTAACTATTGTGCTGCCAAGAGCTCCAGCACAGTGAGTCTCCACATGCTTCACTGCTTAGGGACACGTCGTAACATAGAGCACCTATCATCTTAATCCAGATGTGAAATTCCTGGTTCTCTTCATTATATTTATTTGCTTTCAAAGTTTGCATTCAATAAGAACATTAATCGTGCTCTTATTTTTTATAATATATAACAAGAAGTATTTTCTTGGCTGTAAGAGAAGTAATTTTCTCAGGTGAAGAAAAGTTTTAAACTGTTGTTGGTTTCTCCTTCAAACAGGAGAGTCAGCAGATCTTTAGAATGTATCAGGCCCAAATGCCATAATTTCCATTTCTTATCTCTGTTTAAATGATTAACTAATGGCACATAACCATGTAATGTGTCCATGATAGCAAGTTCCCTCAGAAGACTGCCATGCACTAAGGTTAACATCCAGGTTCATTCCACAAGTTTATGAAGCAAGAAATACAACCTTTGAAAAGTTATATATGAAATATCACATAGTTAATGCCAAGCTGAACCCTTTGGAGCTGTGCACTCCCATAAAACCTTGTGTCTGAAAAGTGACTGACCTCTTAATCGTGAGCACATTCTTCTTGTACAGTAAATGGCTGTTTCTGCATATTACCTCTCAAATGAGGTCCTGTGAGATTACATCTGTAACGGGGTGGGATGTTGTCACATCCTTATCAGCAAACTATCAGTGATATTGCAATGACCAGAAGCAGCACCCATGGCTCAGGAAGGACTGCCCAGCTAGGAACAAGTGAGCTTTAAGTGTCAAACTAACAAGAAGGAAGGATATTCTACAGAACTCTACGAAAGCTCAAACGCAGGTTTCGTATTGCCAAGTAGCTTGGAGTTCTAAGTGTGCAGCTGTAGTATTAAGTGTGCAGTTATAGCCTGTTAAAAGACTGCTCAGAGCTCCTTGCCTCACGCAATTGATTTATTCCAAGTTTATTTAACAGTTTATAAGTGCTGACTTTGGTACTGGTAATCATGTTCAGCTAGGAATTTTTTTGCCAATAGCAGTTGTCTCCATTCTATTTGCTCCATTTCTGAAATCCCTCATGAAGATATTCAGAAATGAGGATGTTCACTCAGAACCTTGTGGCAACCTGCTGATATCTTCTGTCTGTTATGAAAATTAGTAACTGAGTCCTGGGCATTATTTTCTCTCTTTTCTTGGGCTCAGGGTGTAGAGGCAGGTCGCTTCTCACTCTGTGTTACCTCACAGCTTCCTGGGAGATTGTCTTGGAAAGTGTGTCAGGCTGTTCTGCTGCTGCTCTGCTGTCAGAACGTTCAGCCTATTCCAATAGGTAAATGAGGCACAAGCCGGTTAGTTTAACTCTCTGGCAGGGATGTGCTCATGCAGGCAGATTCCTGTCTGGCTAGGGAGGTGCCCCTGTGGGTTGCCATATCCCAGCTGAGACCAAGGATGGCCAGATGACTGCTTCTGCATCTCTGTTCCAGTTTGAAATCAGACAGGTTAGATTAAATTGTCTGTGGTTTAAACTAATCTGTTTTGACTCTGTTGGAACAGATCATCGGTCCCAGCTGGGAGGCAGCAGCCACCAGTGCTGCCTTTCACGTCACTGCAGAAGGGCTGGCATTCCCATGTGCCCTGACCCCCGTGGCCACAGCCATGTCTAGACAGCTTAGACAGGACTGGGATTTTGATGGTGTCAGTAGGCAGTAAACCAGGGTGGAAACCTCGGCTCAGGCTTAGGCTAAAAAGAGCATTAGTCTAAAAACAGCAGGAGATGGGAGCAAAGAAGTGAAGGCTGCAAGGAGGAGATGTGTGTGTCCCCTAAACCGTTTGTATTAGATATTATCAAGGAGGAAAAGGCAAAACTAGCAGACGTATAATCTAAAAGACTGTAAATCTCAAAGCAGATACATCTGTTAGGAAAATGAGTGTTTAGGTCCTGGTTTACCAGAAAGTGGCCAAGTAAGCCTCGCCTTGCAGTAAAATGAGTTTCAGGGGTGACCTGCCAGTCTTTCTTTTTGACTCTCCTGATCTCAGTGGTCTTGTTCTGTACCTGTTCTTGTTTGATTTCAGGGACTTTTTTTGAAAATGCCTAACTAGAGATGTGCACACAAGCAGCCTTATAAGGGCCTTTTCAAAAGCACTGATGAATTTATGGATTTTGGAGATAAACCATCAGATGTATGCTAGGATCACAGTTGCTGTTTTCATTCATTTGATCACTGTCTAGAATAGCTTCTCTGCATTTCTCTAATGCACACCCACGTTTGTCTCCTCTCCTGTTGTTTTCAAGCAGTATGTGCCAGGCTTACGGCAAAAATTCTAATTATTTCTTATGTTTGTTCATATTATTCCTGTCACTTAAGGTTATTTGGCTCTTCTTACTTGTTTTTTTCAACTCTCGTGTTTATTTACAGCATCTCCACAGCACTGTCAATTTAAGACCCACCTTGTGTGCAGAGGGTGTTAATGCATCTCATAATTTCAAAACTGATGTTCGAGGAACTCGTTGATAGAGACCATTATTGCACTACTAATAAAGAAATAGCAAACAAGAGAGTGGAGTTGATTAGGTGTCGGTGAGCCCTGATTTGGCTCTAAAAATGTTTATTTGGTAATAACTAGTCTGAGGCTGGACCTGGTGACTCTCAGATAATAAGACTACTGGCAGCCAGAAGAAATTTTTTTTTTTTAATGAATTGTGTATGTATGGTTCTAGGAGTCTTTCAGAGGAGGAGAAAAACAGACATGAAAATCCATAATTGTAAATTACTCATTTTCTTATTGTGAAAGTCACTTTAATGGAAATTTATTTAATTCATTTGGAACAGGCAAACAAGAACTTAGTTCCTTCGGATAGTTTGCGTAACTGTAAACCTTGTCAGAATAACCCCTTACATTTCTTGTCAGATTTAACATCTACTGGTGACCATCAGAAACTAAAGTAATAGGTCTTTATCATCAGATGTTTCAAAAGACCTTCCTTACTGCTGGATCTCTCTCAAGATGCCTTGTTCTGAGAGCGTCTGTAGCAACCTGTTATTGACAGATGTGCTCTCTCTAGCTTGTGTGTCAGTCCTGCTGCTATCTCCTGCTGACTAATAAAGTTAGTTGCTGGTATGTATTTGTAGAGTCTTTGAAGTCTGTTAGGTTGTGGAATAGCCTTCTGAAAGAGTTAGTAGCTCGTTGTTTAACTATTGGAAATTAATGGGAGACGCTGCTTGATAATGCCATATGGATTACCTGCTTTGCTTCCAAGGGTAAAGTGAAGGGCAAGAGCAAGGTGTCCTGGAAAGCCTTTCTGAGTCCTCAACTATTTTGGCAAAACTACTCTCCATATCTGCTCGTAACCCAGAGACTCTGTCCACAGCTTAGTGACCTGTTGTCGTTTACGGGCATCCCATGGCTTACACAGGCACTGAAGACAAATCCTCTGTACCTTCTTGTGCAGAAGTGAGAGAATATATACCCTTGACAGAACCAGAGAGTAACTTCTTACGTGAAAAATAGAGCATGGAGAGAACAGAATGTGATAACTATGACTGTGGGCAATGCAGTGCTTAAAGTACAAAGCATAACTCTTCTGCATTGCAAGGAAGTTTCTGTATGGTCATCTTACGCCTTACCTTCTTCCTCTCACTAAGGAAAAAAAAACCTCACAGCCCCAGTTAAATAATTCTTGGAGAAATCAGTATTTTAAAATGAAAGTCGGAAAAATGTGAAACTGGAATATCAAGGTATGGTAATAAATCTGTAGTGACAACGGCCGTTCAGAAGAGAGCATGTCCACGTAGGGTGTAGCGTGCTTCATGACTACCTGTGGAAGAGAACATTTCACAAGTATTTTAACTTCCTCTCCTGCACAAAAAGGAAAGTCACATAACTGCTGCAGACCTTTTGGTCTCAGATGTACGAAACAGAGCAGGTTTTGCACTGAAGACCTGTAGTACTGATCACTCTGACAGCTGGTTTCTATGTGCCTTGCTTATTCACAAGTCCCACATCTAGTTGTCCTTATGGATCTCTTGTGGGTCTTGTGTTTTTATGCATTCTGGAGTCAGGAAGGCTCTACGTGATGCTTATTAAAATGCAGTGCCCAGATAATGAGCAAAAGGAATAATTAGCCCTAATTTTGGATGCAAGGAAGTAATTATTGTGAATGTTCATTGTTAATTTGTAACTTGAGCTGTTAGTGACTAAAATATGTTTGGTATAAAGATGACCTAAAATACCTGCATTCCACATGCTGTCTTAGAAGCCCAGTCTTGTAGTAGTAAAACACCACCTTCCCCATAGAGTTTTCTAACAGCTGTTTATTCTCGTGGTTATTTCAGTTGAATAATAAAGTAGTGACTCTTTCTGGCACTCCCACCTGCTCAGATTCTTTCTGCCCAGAGCTCCAGAATAGCTCTTTCAAATCCTTTATCCTAAGGAAAACCAGCGGGTGTGAGGTATAATAAGATCTGTCTTTTCGAGATTATCTAGTGCCTTGATGAGGCAGGTTGGATGGTGCCATGGGAAAACCCTGCAATGTATTCATCTGTCGTGCTAATCCTGTGCTCTGTTCCTTCAATCCTTTTATCACAAGGGTCCAGCCTGGATGAAACCTTTCCAACTTCTTGGTGTTTGAGTTGAGTGGAGAAGTCTAAATAGCAACCAGAGCTATAACTTTATCCAGCTATTGTATGCGAGTGTTCACTGTTGTGTAGCTGTTCGAAGGTGGAACTAGGGGAGACATTTCCTTGCAGTAAGAGTATTTACCAGCACGGGATGCAGAATGCTTTAAGTAAAACTAGCTGCACAAAGTGCTACATGCAACAGAACTGGCATTATGACCTTCTAGCTACTTTGAGACAACTCAAAAGGTGCTGGAAACGTTAACCTGTTGGAGACTTTAAAAACACCAAGCCTTATTTATTGGTGCTACAGCTCCAAAATGATGTTTTGTTTGCAAGCAAGGCAAAAGTGGGATTTATTTTTCTATATCTCTTTGATTTAGACAATGCCACAGTTGGTCCCAGTGAGGAGAAAGTCCTTGGAGAGAGAACAGAAATGATAAACATATTGATGAAAAATGCATAAGCTGCACACGGGGTGGTTTTAAGAAAAGCTGCTGCAGGGGAAGGTAATAAATTGGGGAATGCACAATCCAAGGTGACAGAGATCTGGTCTAAAGAAGGGCAGACAAAAAAGGTGAGGAACAGAATCAGCCTGCTAGAGAGCCTGCATCTCCTTCACTTTGGGTCCCAGCAGGGAAGAGCAGAGCATGCCAGCAGTGCTGCAATCCATGGAAGTGCTGTCCAGATGGAGGCAACTCCGAACATGTGACAAACAAGCCAGGCTAAGCAGAGAGCTTGTTGTCCCTTGGAGCCTGTCTGGAAGGGAGACAAGAACCCAGCTGAACCCCTGGCAAGCATTAATACACTGAAAGCCTACATATGGTAGAGATCAAAATGGTTCACCTGGAAGAGTGACGAGGTCAGCAGGGAGAGCCCTGGCTTGCTTGGGCTTTGCTCTGTAAGAAGATGGGGTGTTGTCTCGGGTCTCCTTCTAGGAAGTTAATTTGGGCAGAATTTTTCTGTAAGAATATCACTGATGTGAAACCTAGCTGGATTGTGCATGTCATCAGCAAACCCAGCATTGAAGTCGTTGAATGGGTTGAGGCCAGGGGGAAACTCTCAGTGTGTGTTCTTTGCAAATAAATGATTCGGTTGCTTGATTTGGATGTGAATTTGACCCTTCCAAAAGTAGCATTGCAGAGAACCTTAGCTGACGCTTTGCCTGCAGAAATAATCTGGCCTCGTGGAAAGAAACAGCAGTTGTTTTGCCTGGAGGTGGTGGGCTCAGTCAGAGTCCACCTGATTGGCACGAAGAGCACGTCCTAACGTTGTAACTTCTGCCTGCCATGTGCTCACAGTCCTGAGGAAGAAATTGCTGATCAGATGGGTAGTATCCAGACTCGAATTTAGCAGACATGAATGAAATCTTAATCTTTTGCACTAGGACTTTTAAAGGGGAGGAAAAAATAAAAGGATTCTGGAGGATTCATGCTTTTACTAATTAGACACTAAAAATTATAGAAGTACTAAAAAAAAATAATAAACCCGTAGCTCTTGCCCCAGGCATGAATTTACCAGCTTTAGTTTGTAGCTCAATTTGGTTCATTGATCTTGTCACAATTGATGATTCATTAAGTTGTGACTACTGTAGAAATTACAATGCACAGATGTAGCTGAACTGCACATCTGTGTGTTCCCAATGTGTTAATGATTTAAAAATGCACTTTCTCTCTGGCCATCCACTGTGCTTCAAGTGCCAGCTGACATTTTGTATTACTGAGCCATTTGTTGAGGCTGGCAGAGGGAAAGACTTTTGGTTCTCCTTGTACTTTTTTTTTTTGTAACTTTTATCCGTATTTCAGAGAGCTGGATTTGATTTTTCTGAGCAACCTTGGCCTTGCAGAATGCAAGTTGTGATGTGTGTCTCTTTCTGCAGGGCTACCACCTCTTTCAGTGTCACCTGCTTTCTCCTGGTGTTTGCTCACAGCAAGTGGGTTTTTTTCCTGCAAGGAGTCACAAGGAACATGGCAAGGATTTGCTGTTTTCCTGACTTGCTTATGATTCTGAATTTTAATTTTTGAAGTTTGACTGGGGTGGCATTGACTTGGTTCCTAGCTTAATGCTAACAACTCAGTTTATGTAGTTTCTCATCCTAGCAGGTCCTAGAAGACCTCAAAAATTTTGTGTGTTGATTTAAAGGCTGCTTGGCACCAGCAATTCAAGAATGTGTGACAACACCATAAAACATCTTAATTGTTAAACCTACTCCTCCTAGCCTCTTCCCCTAATGCAAACCACTATTCAGACTGGTTCTTATTAGAGACTTTCATTTGATCAAAGCAGAAATCTCAGGAGTTGTCTGTCTCATGGAGTGTGGCTTTGCATTGATGAGGCAAGCTATACCCACTATTTAATCATAGTAATGTTATGCCCATATTATGTATGTAATGGGTTTTCTTGTGGTTACATTCTGTCTCTAATACCACTTTCTAGCACAGACAAACCCATAAGACCCTTCTTGCTTCAAACCTCTCAGGGAGTACCCAGGGAGAACAGACTGCATCTGTTCAAGCACATACCAGCCAACATACCTGGCTCCCTATCCACTTCCAGTGTGATTACAGCCTCTGTGGTTACAGGGTCCATGTCTAGCATCTCTTCCTTGCTTCCTCTTTGGTTGAGCCATACAGATAGTTATGAAAGGTAGATTAAAGGATATCTTTATGAAATTATATACTATATCATCCCCCCAAAAAGTGGAAACCAGCTGTGGGTCCAGCAGTAACTCGTCAGTTTGTTCCAATAATTCATATATAATTCCAGTATTGAAACTGTATAATCTCAACTTCAGTCTAAGCCATTTGGCTCTTTCTGACTGTAAACCCTCTTTTCTGTCATGTGTCTCTGAGATCCCTTTTTCCATGTAAGCTTCTGTAAATTCTCTTCAACAGGCTGAACATTTGAGCTCAGTAAGCCCCTGTTTTATGGCCTATTTTCTAGCTCCTGGCTTGCTTTTTAGCTCATATTGAAATTCTCTGTGCTGTTTTTGTGCTTTTATAGAAATATACATGCATTGTAATTCACCCTGTATTTTGCTGCCATAAGAAACTGCTGCAGTGATTGAAACTGAAGGTCAGTCTATCCCACTTTTTTTTTTTCCCAGGAGCCAGTTGCTGAATGCCCAAGAAGTGTGTAAGGACCACGGTTGTAGTGACGATTCCTCCAAGTACATACTTCTCTAACCTCTACTGATGTGTGCCTCTGGCATTTTTGAGCTGAACGTAGTGGGTTTAGTCAGACTAATGAAAGAAACATATAGTTGTGATTTAAATTTCGCTGTGTGTATAGTAACACATGTAGCAAGATGTTTCCCAGCTTCACTGTGAGAAGAACACCTGTTAACTACTAATATCACTTACGCTTTGCAGTCTTCGTAGGAGAAGGGACAGTGAGTTACTATTATTAGAAGGGATTCTGGGTTCAATAGCTCTTTATTGCATCCATCCTCGTGTCTTCATAGTAACAAGTGCCGATCTATTTAGTTGTGATTTAACACATGTAGTTTCGCAACAGCAAAATCATGAGTCCTCATCCAGTAGAAACAGGGCTGGGCAGAACTGTGGAGTTGCTTTACCTTATCTGGCACAGCACTGGATGAATATTGTGAGCCCTTTGAGTTGCCACCTTCCAGGGCTGCTTCCATCTTGCAGGTTGAGTGTGTGGTTTTGCTCAGTCCTGTGGCAACCGAGAACACATCTGGAAAACTCCAGAGGCCCTGTTTGTCCAGGTAAGTCAGTGCCCAGGGTCAGATTAGATAAAAGATGAAAGATCGGGAGGGGTTTGGTGATGGGCACTAGGAGGGAACTGGCCTCAGTGACTCAGGGTATTTTTTTTTTTCCAAATCCCTTGTGTTCAGATTACTCTGTACTCTTCTTTTATTCACATGTAATATGTTGGATGTTGCCTCTTTTAATTTTGTGTGGTTTGTAGCAGTAGCCTGTCTCTGTTATTTATAACCCAAGGTGTTCCGTGTTTGGGAGGCACGGTGGCTGGATGTGCTGTGTAGCTTCCCTCAGTAGCTACGGTGAGGGGAAAAGCTCTAAGGCATTTTGTGCCGCTGTGGAAGGCTGCACCCAAGTCTTCCTTACACTGATTTTAGCAGCAGAAGCATGCACGTTCCTCATCTCCAGACCTAGCTAAGGGCTTTTGCCCAGCAAAGGGAAATCTCAGAAGCTGCCAAGCACCAAGGCAATTTTCCATTCCCTACCTCGCTAAAATTCAGCCCTGGATCAGTGGATCTGCCCTTGATTCAAGCTCCCCAGTTCAAGATTTGAAGCTGCTTGATGCAAATGAAGGACAGTAAACAGCAGTGGCCCATTAAGGCTTGATTGAAGCCAGCTTCCGATTTTTATTTAAGAAATTTAATCCTAACACAACTGAGATGTTATTTGTGAGTTGTGCAAGTCATAAACAATGCTGAAGTAAATAGAATGGAGCTGAGCCAGACAGAACTGGTCTTTTTGATCTTCTCTTCCTCTTTTATATCCAGGAAGGCAAGAGACCTCAGGTATGTTCTTTGTCCCATCTAGTCCTGTGCTGCTGTATGGTCCCTTCGTCTGACCAATGGCAAATACATAAAAAATGTTCATAACCAAAAAAAAAATATAAAACTCTGTGTGTTAAACAAAACTGTCTGAAACATAAGTTAAACCACAAAACTTGACAGCTCATTTTCTCCACCTCCCTAACAACTGTGTCTCTAATATTCATTGAAGCATAGAATTGAAATGCCTTCTTTTATCATTTAACCTGTTCTTTTATGGTATACATTTTTTAAAAAAATTGCAGCACCGTTGGCCTTAAGATCAGTGCTGCTTTTCTAAGCCTGGCAAGTTCTGGTTTTATATGGCTGAAAAATGAGTCTGCAGAATCTGAATATAACCTGGTGATTCATTACTTTATGTACTACTCAGTTCGAGATATGATGTGCTGGATTTCATAGAACTGGACCTCACTGCCAAATAACAGAGTTTGAACTTGTTCTCCTCGTGGCATTAATTGCTAATTTACAGCTACTATGGAGGAGCAGATAGAGAGTGGTACAGGCACAAGATTCAGCAGCAGAAATCACCCAGACTCCACGGTTACACAGTTAACAATGACTCTGTAGTGCTGCTGTTAGTGTGACCCTTTCAGCATTTTTTAAGTTATTTTGGCATTTCTTGTAGAAGGCCATTCTATCTTCAAGACACTCTCGACAGATACTCGTTGCATACTGGGATCTTCAGAATTGAAGCTTTGCCGTTAAATACAAGTTTCAGTATAACACAGGAAGTTTTGCTGATGTTTCTCCCTATCACCGGTGTGGTTCCCAGGCTATTTTTTCAGTCCCAGGTAGGAAAGGGAAGTGAGCATTATTTCTGATTGAAGTGCTACTGCCCTTCCAGTAAGTACCATTTAAGAGAGTAGGTATGCAGAAGTCCAAAGTTTGTTTAGAATCGAAGTACAGCTCTTTAGGTTGACAGTGCTTATCTTCAGTCCACTGATCAGCTGTCTTGGATGATAACCTTCCACTTCAACAGTAGAATTAATAAGCAGCCTTTGTTTATTCCTGTACCATGATATTTTTATAAAAGAAGTCTGTGTATGGTCTGCTGATGCTTTCCAGGGAAGCTGAAGCATGCTGAGTGCCATTTTTCAGGAGATGTTTGTGCGTTACCGTGTCAGCTGCTCTTTGCAGCAGTGCAGGGTAGGCATTCCACTTGCTGCTCTCTCAGTAGAGCTATTGATTTTCATAGACATATTCTGCAAGTTCTTTACCGGTCTGCCTTTATTAAAAAAATGTGTACAGGATTTCCTCTATGAGCTCTGAGTGTTTTTCCTAAACAAATAGGTTGGGAATTACATTTGGAAAATGCTAAATTCTGAACAATGCAGGTGCACTGAATGGTTTTGTTCTCTTCCCTTTAGCCAGAGCTTCATTTCTTAGTGCAGGTATTTCCACCAGTCATAGCAGTGCTCCTTGCTCTGGCGTGTAGAGGTGATTGGGTGGTGTTACTTGTGTAGCTGTGTCCAGTTGACTCTTCCTCATTTGGGGTTTTAACTCAGTAGTTGTTTTGTACCAGAAGCAATCTGCTGATCCAGTTCTCAGATTATGATAAATGGAAAAGCCCAGAATAAAGAAGTGAGTCTTGCACTGTCTTATTTGTGGTGAAACTTGAGTTTGTTTGCTGGATGGCAGCAGGGGAGGAAGGCTCAGCTGACAGGGCACAGCAACCTCACGTGCCATAGTTGTCATTAGAGAAGTGAAGGCTCTGATTGTGGAATCTCATAGAAGAGCTCCTGAGACAGCATGGCCATGCAGGCTCAGTGTACCACAGCGAGCTCTGTGCTGGGGTCTGAAAGTCCAGGTAGGAGGCAGGACAGTAGGTGGGTACAGACAAACCTATATGTATGGCCTGAGATAACACAGAGACAGAATGATTGCCTGGAGTATCACTGGCTACAGCATAATTGTTGCTTGAATTCTGAAGAGGTCCAACTGGGAAAGGAGGATTTAGAGTCCTGTGTCTTGGTGAATATGCTACATAAGGGCCTCAGTCTTAGCCTGGGGCACTGCATGGGAAAAAATGTGAAGGAGCTTGTGTGAAAACATGAAGTGCGGGTGATGAAGCATCGCGGGTGCGTGGTGAGAGTCAGCATCTCAGTGGAATGTCGTATATCAGGGAGAAGCATGAACCTTTCAAACAGAAAAATAGTGGAATCTTACTGTCTTAGAGAGCTCAGGATAATAGCTGGGTAGTCCTCACTGTATGGCCAAGCTTCAGCAATTTAATTTTGGGTGGCTTCACAGCTCTGCCTGACAAGGATATACTTTGGCTCTGTTGTGCATTAGTATAACCCAAAAAGCATTTCCAAGGAGCTTCTGAAATCTTTTCAAGATAGCTGTTTTTGAGGCTCCAAAACATTCAGAATGCTAAGTGCTGAAAGAGACTTAAAGGAACAAGAAATTTTATCTGTCAATACTCACTTTTTAAATAAAATAAAATAGTTACTAGGGGAAGGGAAAGGGAAGGAAAGGAGCACATTCTCAGGAAAATGACTGGCAGAGATTCACTAGTTAAAAATAAGGAAGGTCCTGAAGTGTAATGGAGTGAATCACTTATGACCAGTTTTATGGTAGAGTAATCTGACATTTACTTTCAATGGTAAATACAGAAAATGATAGTGAAATGCTGAAAATGCGATGTCGTAAAAGTTACAGCCTCCTCATCAAGTTTATTATGCTTTGGGAGAGGCAAAGTCTTGGTTGCTTCCCGGAATAGTTAAGATGTTTGAAATTTAGACAGTGAAATGTAAACTAGTCCTTTGCTACCTGTGGGTTTGAAATGGTCAGATATCATCACAATTACGCAGCCGACCAGTTCTGCTCGAGTGCCCGTTGCCTGCAATTGGCTGCGCATCAGTTGGTCGTGAGCTGCAGGTTTCCACGGAAACTGCATGTACCACTACCTGTGAATAATTGAGAATGGCAGCTGTAATGAGAGAATTTGGGGCAAATTGTGTAAATATTCGTAACTAGATTACAGTGGTAAAATAGTTTCGCTCTAGATGAAGATATTTAACTTCCAGGCTTAAAAAGGAGATTAAACTGAAGAGGTCTGGGAAAGAATCCATCCTTGTGAAATGTGGGGATGAGTGCTTTAAAAGCCTCGGTAAATTCCCAGAATTTTAGCGTAAGGAGTGGGAAAGTTTTCTTTCCTTGTGCTGCCTCAGGGGTCTGATAGCTTTTGTACTTTTTGTTCTTGGGAGCAGGTAATTGAAAGGCAAAAGCTCTGAGTTGGTAGCAGCTGTGTTGGCTGGGAAGTGACTGCTCAGACCGCACTGCTTTGGGGCAACCTTGTTCGTACCCCACTTGCGAAGACGTGTGAGGATACACCAGAGGTTTGGAGTAAGACAGCCAGGTAGCATCTACCATCTCTCCCCTGTTTTTCCTCTTCATCTTATGTATTTGTTTTAACTGTATTAGTTAGATGCAGTAGCTTAATATTCAGAGCACTCTTGTGCTCTGCGGTGTGATCTGCATAAACCGAAGGAGAGATGCTACAAGCTAGCTCCTTCTATAAAGACAGCTTTTTGTGTAATAGAGAGGAAAAGCCAGCTGGATGTAACAGGATTCACTGTGATTGCTGCTCAGATACTGTAGACATGTATTTGTGTTGGGTTGAAGTGACCTGAAGAATTTCCATTGCCCATCTCTGGGCATACTGTCTCTTGCACTGAGCTTGCAGAGGAAATGTGTGCAGTCGTGGCAGCAGGAGATAGGTGTGTTTTGTATCAGCCTAAGGCTAAAAAGAAATGGTGACTGTTTTGTGTGCTGCAGCTAATGAAAAGGTTTTGAGCAAAGACATCATAGTTAATTTTATAAAAAATTAACTTGTCTTTGAAACTTATTTTGTTTTATTTTCTGCCAGCAACAGTTTCTCACAGCTGGTAAAGCAGTAGAGTATGTCTATTTTTGTGAGAGCCCAGAGCAAGCCAGGGGGTTGGCATTACCTGGAAGAATATCATCTTCATCTGGGAAGCTTAAAAGTCAGTGCTAGGCTCCCGGTTGTTCATTGCCTCTCAAACCACAGAAAGACCTGGGAAATAGCTGCTTGTGCAGTTTAGAAGAGAGAATATTAATTGGTGTAACTGAGCTTTCCTCCTCAGAAGTAGCGAACTCTGAAAACTCCCAAATCCTGAATGTTTCTAGGCTAATTGGGTGGTTAAATTTAGCAAATCCTCGACTGTGCCTCACTGAATAAAACAGAGGTACCATTTATTATTTAAATGTCTGTGACATGAGGCGGTAGCTCAGGGTGGGCTACCTTGCAAACCAGGCAATCTAGTAAAGTTATTATTGACTTGAGAGATGGAGCTTGTCATGAATTGCATCTGTGCTGATGCTGTCAGTTAATTTTTAGCCAGATAGCTGTAACCAGCTTTCATTCCGCTAGCAAATACCTGGGGATATATGGGCTATGTACTAGCAGTGCTTGGCTGAAGAGGAATTAGTTTTGTCTTACAGTCAGTGATCCACAGCATCCAGCAGCCTTAATAATTAAAACCAGAACACGTCTCGAGACTCTGATCTGAGTATGTAAAAAGGAGGTATCTTATACTTTGTATTTTATTTTTAAGAGAAAGAAAAAAACCAAACCTCACCAAAGAAATGCTCTGCTGATGACTGAAAGATTTAATAATAAAGAAGGTTAAAAGGGAGGAAATACTCTTGCTCAGGTTTCCCTCTGCTCATGGTGCCAGAGCCTTGTCAGAGTGAAATATGTAACACTGGCTGAATGGCTGAGCAGATTCCATCTGCTTCAGGATCTCTCAAAGATAATCAAGAATGATGAAAATTGTTTCTTCATTTTTGACCTCTAACCAACCTGTTAGCCCTATGTCTATAAAACAAGAGATGTCTCCAGAGTGGACATAAATTGTAATGCCAGTGTAGATCACAACTCCTCTATCAATATTTGAACTGGAAAGAGCTTATATCAGTATAGCAGCAGTTCATTGTATTCATGAGCAGAACTTTGTACCCTTAAGACTCGTTAATTTGACAGAACCCTAATAGTATCTTGCAAATCTTACTGCCATTTCTTGCAAGAATCGAGGTCCTTCAGGATACACTGTCCCAAGACTAGGGGAGCCATTTGCAACATTCATTGCCTGTCCATGCCATCTTTCTGTGAAACACGACATTTAGTCTTTCTTACCATAAAGATTGGTTTCATATGTGCAACAGTACTGTGGCACTGGCCCATCCTCACTCATCTCTGTGCCTGCCAAGTGACCTCCCAACAACCTCTGTCTCTTCTGTATAATATCAGGCATTTTACAGCCTTTGGGAGTTTTCTGTAAGTCCTTTGGCTTTTGTTTTTCATGCTATTAATTCAGCCTGTGTACTGTCTCCTTGCTTGCACCTGGCTGCCATGGAAATTCCTACAGTTCTTCAGTTGCTCCTTTTTCCGGAGTGCCCTGCCCCTTTCTTTCCCCCTTTGTGCTTTAATGATAGCATAACGCTGATGCGTAGCTGACCGTATAAAATGATACATTATCTCACACCTCTCCTTTCCCCAAGTTCTGATTTTAATTTCTCTGCATGATTTATGTGCTTTGGGCACCCTGAGGACGAGGAATGCTTCGTGTTTGACTCCATAAAAACTGTTGGTAAGAAGTCTGACATCACGGGCTGCCACTCTTGAGTAGCATGTCTGTGCAGAAATGCTTGCTCAGAGCAAAACAAGGCTTGTGCTAACTCTTTACCTTTCCCCCAAGGATGAGTGTCATAGGTTTCTGGAGATTTTTATCATCTCGCAGAAGTTTTGTTACCGTGTGCAAATGCTGCATTCCCACGGCTGGGTTAGCACAGCCAAGCCCCTTGTGCAGTTTGAGCACAGTGAGCAGGAGCCATGGTTGTTTTCCTGCATCTTCCCCTCACTGTCAGACCTTCCTGACTGTCATTCAGGTGTCATTTTGGCTGCCGCAGATTCTGTCTCATTTGCTTACATTCCTTAAATGCTCACTGCAGTAATTCTCAAAGAGTAATAAAAAAGGTGGTTGAGTCCAAATATCGTTGGGAAAGTGTTAAAAGATTGGCAACCTACTGGGAGAGGCTGTTGGCTTAAGAAGGATTTTAGAGGGCCTTAAATAGCAGAGGTCATTGGCTGTGGAAGAGGGGAAAAAACCCCATGGAATATGTTTGCGGTAGATGGGGAGATCCCTGGAAAACTGAGTATTTTAGCACAGAAGTCACTGAACTACACCTGAGCCTGAAAAAGCGGAACTGGAATACACATTGTCCTTTCTGTGTTTCTTCACAGCCGACACGTTGATCTGGGCCTCGTTTTTAGTGTGGAATGAAAGCAGAGTGCATTGCTGTGGTTGCAGAGTCTGTCCTTTGCAGAAAGCCAGGCAGTCAGGACTCAGCCTCTCCACTCCAAAACATCCAAGTTGCCTGTTACAGAATTTTAAAGACAACTTGGGACAACTGGCCATATCTTTGGAATTCGTCCTCTGCCACCCTGTGAACCCTCGGGGGAGACTCCTGAGAGAGATTATTTAAAATGCAATTTAAACTATCATGTTAATGAAAAGGAAGGTCAACACCGTTCCCATCTGTAATATTAAAAAGAAGGCTCAAATCTTTGAGGCGCTGTGGAGTGCGCAGGCTGGTATTAGGACTCACTTTTGGTGCTTCTTGCTTCTTATTTTGTACGGGACAGAGATTCGTTACCTGAGCTCTCTTTGCAGTTGGGTTTCAGAAGGAGCACCTGTCCTGAAGATGCCTTTGGTATGGCTTGGAGATCTCTCACTGTTGGAACGCCTTTTCTGAGAAACACAGGAAGTGAGTGGTTCATTTGAAGGACTTGTTTGCTTGGTGGTCTCTCTTTGGTAATTATTTGTGCTGACAACACAGCCGTTGGCTGCAGCAGCCTGTGTGCTGTGGGCTTAGTTGTAGACTGCAGTGCCGCTGGACGCCTACCAGAGCGATGTTTGTTCACCTGTAGCAACAAAGTGAAATTGTGTTTATAATCCTTGCCACATCCCTGCAGAACTGTCTCATCCACGTACCTTTGGGGCTTATGTGAAGAGACGCCTTTGCTCCCTTTCAGCACCAAGTAGCAAGGGAGGGGTTTCCCTTGCCTGACTGAATTTCTCTCCCTCCTTTGCACTGCATCCCACGGGAGCGTCTTTCATAACACTCCTGGTAGCTTCTGCTCCCTTGAAGAAGAGCACTGACTGTGTTGTCCTGGGCCTTATCCTAGTGCCCCACAAGTCAGCTACTTGGACCGGTGGAGATAGAGACCATGGTCATCTTAAGCATGTGTTGTCCCTGCTAAGGGAAGTGATGAGCATTTCCCTGCCATGTCCCGAGGATATGTGTTAGTCCAGCCCATAGGAGCTCGTGTTCTTTTATCTGCTGCAACACATCTGCTCGAAAGGATTAGCAGAAAACTCTTCTCAGCAGCTTACAGTTGTCATATATTGACACCTGTATTTTGGTATTTGCAAGCTAAGCCTGTGCACTTATACAAATAAGCAAGCTCAGTTCTACATGGGTAAAATTGTAGGATGAGCCTGTTTTAATTAGAGCTGGTGAGACTCCTCAACACTCCTGCTGTTTGCTATCATAAACATCTTGCACATGTTTGCAGCACAGTGAAAAAGACAAGAGTTATGGGACAGGTGCTTCTTCTAAAACAACAAATCAACTCCCAGATAATTGAAAAAGCCAAAACTGTTTTCAGAACAGGTAGAGGATACAGAAGGAAATATCGTTGCCATATATCTGGTCTGCAAATCCCAGGAGAGTGGGGAATACCTACAGTAATGGGTCTCCTAGGATGTTTGTCTCTGGAGTTCAGACTGTTCCCTAGGGGTTCCTTGGTAAGCAGCCTTTCTGGTTTTAAAGCAAACAGGGCTCAGTGCCTGGATTTTTCTTTCAGGATCAGCCTAAATTTTTCCTATGGCCAAATATGGGTATACTTAACATTTTTTGGATTCATTGATTCATAAATCAAACTGGGAAGCTCTTGCATTCTTTAATATTAAAGAATGTGCATCACAGTATCACAGTCTCCAAAGCAGTGATGACATATTGTACCAGCTCTCCACCTGGATTCAGTCTGTCCTGTCAGGGCCTGCAGCAGGAGCCAGTGACACTCGCCAGTCAGAACAGTGAGCTTGTTTTTTTTACCTCCACTATAACCTTTTTATTTCTTGCTATTTCACTTGGTCTATATGAAACTCCATTGGCCACCTCTTGCTTCAGCTTTCTTCCTAAATAAACATCCTGCTTTACCTTAATTTTATTAGGTAGTAGGTTTCTTCATTCTTATTTTCTATGCTTGTCACTTTTATTAAGCCTCTTGGTTGTATGTTACTCAGTGTGAATGGAGTCCTCATGCAAGTATTCCCGTTGATATTAGTGAGCTATTCCTGTGTTCCTTCCTAAAGTGACTTAGCTTTGCTTTCCTGAAATCCAGTACTGCTGCTCTGCTGCATTTGGAGATTATAAAAGTCAGAAAGCTATGATCTCTCATGCAGGCTTTCTCTGGATTAATTCCTGTTTGAACTTGAAAAGATGTTTTAGAGAAGCATCCCATCTTAACTTGACAATCATCAGCAATGTGCTGTCCTCTGCAGTTCATGGGATATTGTTTCAGTTGTTAATGAACCTGTTAAAAGTTTGGCCTTTCAGCCTTTTATCTATTAAGGTTCTCTAGACTCTAATCAAATTTCTCTTTCTGTGGTGGCATTTAGTCACTTTGATCTGGTTACCTTTCAGTGTTCTCTTTGATAAGGTGAACAGACTGAGACCCTGGAACCTCTCTCTGTAAAATGGTTTGTTTCTCCATATTTGAACCATTCCTACAGCTCTGGATTCAGTGTTAGTAATACCTTTCTAGGAGTACCAAACACGGAGGAGGCAGTGTAGTGTGCCCGCTCCTTGCCAGTGTTTTGGTGCAGCCCAGAGCTGTCTCCTGTGGTTTTCTTCCTTACAGACCAGGTTACAGCATTATGTGCTGTGTTAAGGATGTAGCTCCCTTTCACAGAGAGGCTGTTCAGACACAAGGTCTGTAGGAAGAGATAACATTTTTATTAGCCTAGATAACACGGATGGAAAAAATGAATGAGAAACCCTTCATCAAATAAGATCCTCCTCCACCCCTGCAAACTTAGTTTTCCTTGCATCTTTTGAGCTGCCTGGTTATATCAAAACTGTTGCCGAATACTTTGACCTTTGTTTTCAGTCTTTATGCTATCCTATCTCTGTAGGATTCTTCTGGCATCACCTTTAGGCTGGCAATGAGGCTCATCATGTCAGGGAACTGCCTTATTTAAGGAATCACAGTATTTCTGCTGCAGAACTGTAGTTCTTCCTGCCTTGAAAATTCTGTAGTTGACATTCACTCCAAGCACTGCAAAAGTAGACTCAAGGTCTCCTTTTAAAATAGGAACTAAAGATGCATAGCACAACACACAAAAAGGCCCTTATCTCTTAGTTGGTTTTTCATTACCTCCTGTGGCTCTAATCTGATTGCTTTGCATATATTAATGAAGAAGGAAATAAAATATTTGTAATAATGGATGCATGGCATTCTGGGATTGATTATTTATTCTCCAAAAAGGTATGCTCTGGTATTTATGGATTTAGGCAGCTTTGGGATGCTGGTGGTGGTTCCTTAGCTGTTCTCGGGTCCATCATGATGCAATGAAATGATGTAATGAACTCTATTCCCTGCTGGCTGTTCTTTTTCTAGGAATACCAGTATTTGGGCCATGACTTTTTTTTGTGGTTTTGTTCAGTCCTTTGTAGACCTGCAAAGGAGACACCCCCTTGCATAGGTATTTCAGACCCATTCCTCGCAGAAACTTTTGGAATGGAGGGCTGGTGTGAAGGGCAGCAGACCAGACACCTCCACCACCCCCTGGAGACTTGCCTCTGACTTTGATACTGAAATGTAAATGCTTGAAAAATCTTGATATTGCTTCCATAGTTAGGGAAAACACAAGGGAAAAGCATGAAATGTTCCAGCAGACACAATGAGAAAAGGATCCAGGCCTTCCATTTCTGGTCTCCTTCATGAGCACCAAATTTTTTCAAGATTATGGTAGAACAGATGCTTGCACTGAAAATGTGACTGGTTTTCACGTTATCCAGGGCTGTCAGTGGGTGTTGAATATTTATATGCTGTAGGGAAAAGGTGATGAACTAGTTTGCTTCCTACTAGCTTTTTCTGCAGGAGTGAAAAAGCCAAGAATTCTCAGATGAAGCTTCCTGTTAGTTGTTTTCAGTGCGTGAGTAGTAAGGATCATGTGGAAGAGTGTGTGGGTGATGAGAGAAAACTCCCCTGGGTTATGTAGCGAGAGGTTGGAGCAATTCTTACCTCTCAGCATGTGCTTGGTTTGACAGTGAAAATAAATAAGAGGGACCTAAGAAAGAGAGTTCTTCTGTTTCTGAAAGGAAGCCTATGGAAGTGTTTTATATCATATTTTCGTTACAGTCTATAGAACCTGACATCCTCTGATTTTAATCTCTACAGAGCTGTAAATGCCACAACGTATTCAGAAGGCGTGATGATCGCTGGGTCACTGATTGCCTATGGAGATGTGCCTGTTTCAGCCACCTTGCTGCTGCCCCAGAAAATCAAAACACAGCTACCTCACACTTGAAATGTTGAGTTCTCTGTCCCTTTTCTCTCCCAGTGGTGATAAGTGTAGAGATATTGAAGTGAAAACGTCCATGACTTCTTTCTGTAATAGGTGAGAGCCTGAGCAGATGGAATATTTTTACCAGGGGCCAGGTCAGGGCAATCTTCTCACAGTAGGTGTGTACTTGAACAGGTCTCTGTTGACATGTTTTTATTTCCCCTTGGAGGCAGTTTCTCTGTGATGAGTGAGATTGTTGCAGTCCTTCCCTTCTCTAGAGGAGGAACGTGAGAACGTGCGTGCAGCTGTGTAGTCTCTCTCTAGAAGCTGCCTCTCTGCCGTGGTG
The DNA here is from genome assembly GCA_013396775.1 of Cephalopterus ornatus. Classification (NCBI taxonomy): domain Eukaryota; kingdom Metazoa; phylum Chordata; class Aves; order Passeriformes; family Cotingidae; genus Cephalopterus; species Cephalopterus ornatus. Next base: position 207,844 of record VZRE01014222.1, read on the forward strand.
ATGCTGCTCACCCCTCGCCTTTTCATTGCTGTCCTTGTTTCCTTGAAGACTTACCCAATAAGCAGTTCGCAGTTTCAGAGGAAAGAGCGTGGTCCCTTATGGTGCTGGATGATGAAGTGATATCTTTAAACTCATCCAGTGGTGCAGAAAAGAAACTGCCGGTGAGAAGATGCTGGTAATGGCAAGTGAAGTTCCTTCTAGAAACAAAACATTAAACTGCATGGAGTTGCATCTCTGCCAGTGCTGTCCCTGGCTGTTGTGGAGGTGGGGGGCTGGCCCCAGTGCTGGAGCTGAGCAGGGTGAAGCCAAGCAGAGCGACGCAGGGCTCGTCGTGCTGGTTAGGTGTGGTTTTGTGCTGGGAGACACACAGCTCGAGCTGCCTGAGTGTTACCAAGGAGTGGGGTGGTCTGTGCCGGGAGAGACCCGGGGTGCCTCAGGAGGGTGTACAGCAAGGCAGCAGATGGATGGGGTCTGGTGGGTTATAGATCAGGTAGCGTATGTACTGAAGGTTAGCACAGAGAGCCGTGTGGGTATTTCAGAAATACGCTTAAAACACTTAATGAGGGCAGAAGTGAAGTTGTTTGCCTATGTTTATTAACTTTTTTCTTTTGTAAGCTTGAGTTGCTCTGAACTCCTTTCCTTTCTGGAAAGGACTGAGTTCCCACCAACTAGTCTACATTAACTATGTATTAACGCAGCTTTATCACTGGTCAGCCTGGTGTTTTAAGCAGAAGAATGGTCCCAGGAATAATCATTGGTTCCTTGGCACGGGACTGATGGGGCTCAGTGAATTCTCTAGGTTTTGCCCGGCACTGCTCTGTGGGTTAGGGAGGGTTTGGCGAGGGAACAGATTTATCTCTTGGTAAAAATGATGGCTGTTGCATGTTTCACTCTCATATTCTCTGCTGCAATGAAAGGGAGATTATAGCTGTGCTTTCAAATGTCTGAAAGTTGTCGACAGGAACAGTGAGAGATCTCAGATGCTATCTGTATTTCCGGATCTCAGTTGTTTTATTCAGTTCTAGCTACAGTAAATTTCAATGAGAAGAGGGGAAAAAAAAAAAAAGGCATGTCTGTTCCCTCTATTCTATTTTCAGTGCCTTTTGGGCAGCTCACTCCCCTTCTCGGTCTCTTAAGCCATTAGCTTTATTTTCAGTGCTCAGTTTTTGGAGGGTGAGGGTAGGAAGAGCTGCCCAGAATCCCCAGTTCTGTGTGCCTTTAGTGGGCCCAGCCTGGGGAAAGCTCGTGGACAGCCGTGTTTCACAATTCCCATAGTGGGAATGGAAGTTGGGTTTGTTCCCCTCTGTTCCTGTGGGAGGAAGGAAGAGGGTATGGGGCATGGAGGTCTGTCTTTCCCTGAAGTACAGGGGTTCTGGGGGACCCAGCACCCCAGGGGAGCTGAGTCGTACTTTCATCCTCAGATCCCTGGAGCGGGAGATGGGATGGCCACGAGGGATCCTCATTCAGGTGGGAGTGGTTCACACATAGGTGTGGGAGAGAGGCAAGAGGTGCCGTGCTGAACTCCACTGCTTTGTTTGTGCTCAGATTCTCTCTTGACCAGCATGCCATGGAGTAGAGGGAGGTGTGCATCGTGGAGGTGTTCTCCTCATGGACTTGCATGTCCCCCCACTCCGGTGGGAAAAGACCAAGGAGACCTTTGGCACGTGGCTGTGCAGTACAATCCCTTTGGCACCGAGAATGTGTGCCCAAATGCTGCCCAGCTCTGACAGGACCCCGCAGAAGAAAGCAGCTGCCCCAAGCTGCTTAGCTGTGCTGTACCCGGAGCCAGCCTGATTTCCCTGATTTGTTCTGAACAAACATCCCACGAGTGAAGCAGTATTGGCTTCTTCGTAGGCATTTGCCTGAAGGAGCAGCAGGTTCATGGAGTAGATGGGAGTAGCGGGTGCTGTTTGAGGCGTAATAAAGAGGTGCAATTGCATTCCCTAGTCTTTGACAATCTCTCGGCACTTTTATGAAACCTTAACAAAAGCCACTTTAGGAGCTTCTGCCTTGGGAATCCTTTGCCTGAAAGGCACCAGATTTGGATTCTAAATCTTAATCTTCATTTCATGAGGCACCTGCTCATTTTTAGACTATATGTGACTATTTTAGAGCACTTGGAGCTTACTTTTAAGCCAAGATCCTTCTAGGAAAGATTTTTAACTTTGGCAGAAGCTGTACACAGTTGTAATATTTTTCCTTTGGGAAAGCTGGCACTGATCATTTATGTTCTGAGAAAAGACTGGTTTTCATTTTACAAAAGAAAGAGAATTAAACCCCAGGTTAGGAAGAATAAGAATAAAGAATTCCCCTGCTTTTATTTGTACAGGCCACATACTTCCTTACACAGCCCCAGTGGCATGGAAACCCCATGGTGACCCTGCCATTGTGCAGCACAGAATGGAGATTAATCTGGAGAGCAGTAGGTAATGAAATGAGTAGTTTTAGCTTTTTTTCGTTGTGTTAGCAGTGAGGGTATTAAGGGCTCTAAGTGAGAGAAATACACTTGCTACTGTTTCAGGGGGTGTTTATCTGAAGAGTGAGTTTAAAACATCATTATACAGAAGTCTACAACCTCTTCTGTTTGTGTTTATATTTTTGGTCAAAGACCAAGAGGTAGGAAATGCTCGTTATCAGAAGGAACTGCAGGTGTTTGAGGCTGTAGTATCAACTCCAGCCATTACAATGGCAAAGGACAGAAGAGGTTTTTTTTACCTTCTGTGTCCTTTTGCCTGCTTTTGTGTTCCTTAATCTCTTTGTACCTGGGCTTCCTACCTGTAAATGGGAGTGAAGATTCCTGCTAAATGTTCTGGTTTCCCAGAGAGACAATAAGAACAGACAAGTTAGGGCTGGTTATTACTGGCTAGCAGCAAGGTGGAGGCCATAGTTTGCAAAGAAGAATAGTCGGCTGTTGTATTAGCTCTGTGCTTAAATTGGCCTCATAGAGCTTTCTAAGACAGAATTTAAAAAAGAGATCTCTGATACTCACGCACAACAAGAGCTCACACTTCTGGAGCAGACGCTTCGTGGACCTGTAGCAAAGTTTCTTAAGCCAAGGTTGGTGGCTGCATAGCAAAGTCGCCCCCCTCTATCCAGGGAGCAGTTGCCTGTGCAAACAGACAGCACTCACTAGAGATCCTGCAGACTGGGCAGACTGTGCTTGGATTTCCAGCACAGCGAGGTGCTTTCTGGACAAGATCCCAAACTGCCAATCTCTCTGATGTACATGCCAGAAAAATCTGTGTAAAGCTGTCTTAACATCTCGGTAACTTTTTTGTTTTTAAAGCCTATCCTTTTGAAATCTAAATGCTGTAAGAGTGAATGTTGTGTTATTCCTGTGCTGGCATCTCCTGGGATGACTTTCACATCATATGGTGGAAGTGATGCTTTGAAACTAGTCTCTTTACTACTTGTGTCATAATCTTTCTGTTTTACCTCAAGCATCTCACACCAGCCTCCTTTTTGTGCTCCACTTCCTTTGTGATGCCATCGTTCTGCATCCTGAAGATTCTCCAAATGACCTAAATATGAACATAGGAAGAAAGAATTTTCAGAAATCGGAATTGCTTAAGGTGTCTTTCACAAGCAGAAGCTGCAGGAGGGGTAGAAGGACCAAAGCTGAGACTCTTCCCAGCCTTGTGTGTGCTTGCTTTTCTCTGCTCCTGGCTGGAGAAAGTGACTTTCCATTTGATTACAGATACACCAGCACTTCTGTTGCTGAGCTCTGATACTCAGACAAAGCAGGCACTTGGCACAGCTCTCTCTCCTTGTTTTGGTCACTCATTTGGCCTTTGTTTCAGGGCCCATTGTGCTCTATGGATGAGGTGGAGGTGATGCTGCTTGCTCTAGCTATTGTCCCTCTCACAATCCTCTCAATCCTGTCCAAGCCTGGCAGTACTGTGAGTTGTGATGCCCAGTCCCATCACTCCCATCCTGCAGGTGCTTTTGGCAAGACCAGCACCTGCTTTTCCTTAAAACAAGGCTGGGAGCAGTGCATGCAGATCCTACAGGAAATTGTTCCTGGACTGGAAACAAAAGCAAAGGAAAAGCCTGCCACAACCAGACAGAGAAGTTATTTGAATTAAAGGCACCTGCTGTCTCCCACTGGGCGCTGGATACTAGCACACAGTGTCATTTGCAGGGCGGACCAGTAGACTTCTGTTACCATGGGATTTTGGCTTCTGTAGCTTTCTCCCTGCTGCCTTGAAGAGCCAGTTTGGAAGTTTAGAGTCCCGGTGTGATTAGGAGATGTTCTGGGAAGAAGGAGCAACTGAGGGTATCACATGTGAGAAACAGGAATCCCACCTTTTCTAGGCCTCCCTGATTTTTTTGTGTCATTGGGTAGGTGAGCCCAGGTGTGCTTTCTGCTCTCCACATCCCTTCAGGGCTTTTATTCTGAGAGTCTGGTGCATTCTTTATGTCAGTGGCTTGTGGGAAAAAAAAACATGACAGCCATGATAAAAAGGAACTGGAGGAAGGAACTGGGATTTATATTACCTTGAAAATAATAATACCCTCTTTTCTTTTCCATGTTGCCCTGCTTATCTAGGATATTGGCTCGCTCCCTCACAGTGCCTCTGAACAAAATGAGTTGTGCATATGGCTCTGTACATCTCATCCCGAACAGGCCTGTGGCAGCGATGCCTGTTGGGCTGTTTGCCCTGGAGGTGCCCATCACTTTTCCTGCCTGTTTTTAACATGTGGACAAGAGACCGAAATGGAAAATGTTGGTGAAGTGCCCACACTTTGCACCAGCTGTGCCTTCCCATGGGGAGTGCGCGTGGACACACTTACCCTGCAGGTGGGGAACTCGAGTTTGTGCCCACTGGTTTGAGCTTTGAAAGATGTGATAGGTGGAGTGTGTGGCTTGAGCAAAACTGAGCTCTTATTAATTGGAGTGCTTATAAAAATTAAACATTTGTGGAGAAATGCTTCTGTGGCCTTCATTTTATAGAGCCCCCTCTGCAGTTAACAAGTTATTGCTGTAGGATTATAAAAGCACTACGTGCACAGTACTCGCGCTTCAGATGAACCCAACATTGTTTAACTTCTCCTTTGGTCTCAAAAGGACAGGACAGTGAAAACGAGATGCAAACTCAGCTGGGAGACTTAAGATAAAGCTTTGCTGTAGGAGGTTAACCAGATTGTTGGTGCCTCTGTGGGATGCTCTAACAGGCCTCTGCTCTAACAGGACAGCCTGTGCATGGCAGCTTAGTTTATCTGGATCCCATAAGAGGAGTTTTGATGCCACACAGATCTTCTCCTGGGAGAAAGGTGTCAGATCTGCTTTCCTTATTACTGGCTTGTTACCATAAGACCAGGACTATGGGACTGGGGGAAACAGGTTAGAAGGGACCTTTGGAGGTCACTGAGCCCAGCCCCCTGCTCAGGCCAGGGCCAGCTTCAGTTAGTCTGTGACAAGCACAATCTGCTGCAATCTGGGTGGTGCATGCAGCCTCCCAGAGCACAGACATCTGCCAGGAAGGGGGTGATGCAAATTCCTCTCTGCATGTGTAATGAGTCTTCTGCCTTTTTGCAATTAAGTGCTCATGCCTGCTCTTCCATGCAGACTCTAAAGACGTCTGGAGAGGTGACAGGCTTAAGGAGACAAACAGTAAAGAAAGGAAGCCCGAGAGTGTAAGAATGGATTTTTAAAAAAAAAAAAAAATAGGAAAAGTTAGCATTTAGGCAGGATTTATAAGCACTAGGTGTAAGGCAGCTCCTTACATTTTTCCAGGGCTGCACGTGAAGAGTGCTTATGCAGGTGCTGACCGCCTGGAGCATTTTGGTTTTCCCTCCCAAGGAAGGCATGCCTGCAAACCACAAGGACAGACCTGCTGGCAAAACTGAAAGGCTTGAGCCACCTGACACTGCTCATGGAAAAAAAACCTGCAGGGTCTTTGTGTAAGAGTATAAGAAAAAGGATAACCCCCACTCACCCTGTGTTTCAAATCACTTCTTTAATTTAGTAGATCAGAATCTTTCAGAAGCTCTGACCCTTGCCATGGTTGTAATTGATGCTAATGAGAAGTTTTTCCATAATATTCATTGTGGGTATGTCCCCAGATGCACTACCTGAAGCCTGAGCTTTAGATACTGAACACTGTTTCTTGGTATCTTTTTCTCATGCCTCCCACTCTGAGGAAGCTGCAAGTGATCATACCCTGATTTCAGAGAGATGGAGCCAGTCCACCCCAGCACTTTAGTCGGAAAAGTTGCTCTTGGTGCCTGCACTGTCTTCACCAGTTACTAAAAGCAACTTGCACTCAAAGAGGAGATTTCAGGTGGCAGGCAAGAGTCGGTTCCCTTTTGAGTTCAAATATAAACAAATGGTACTTAATTTCTTAAATGATTCTGCTAGTTTGTGATGCTGTAAGAAGTAACTTGGGGGAAGGTTATCTTGATGCATACAGGGTTGTAGATCAAGTATTTCCATTTGGATCTTTCACCTTTAAATGTGTTACTCTTCAAGACTGCTGGAGTAATGGCACTTCAGCTTTGAGGTGATGGGCAAAATGCATTTTTCTTCAGATTTATTTAGGGCTAGGATGGTAGGGTGGGGGCTTTTTTCAAAATTAACAAAGCAGAGCATGGGAAAGATGATGCTGCCCACCTACAGTCCTTTGTCTATGCACACCTCTCTTCCTTACAGGCAGTCTGGGGGCTACAGGAAATGTGACTGCAAAATTCAGTAAATGTGTGCTACTTTGGGAATACGCATGAATATGATGCAAAGGAAGGAAAGGAGAATTCAAAGACGAATATTCTGTAGGATGATAAATCAGAAGGCTGCGTATTGTAATTAGGAGTAGCACTTCTAGATTTTTTCATGGGGTGTTAATTTCTTCATAATCTGAAATAATTGAGTCAAGTGGTATTTTTATTTTTTCCTCCTTCCCTAAGGAGAATAGAAGGGGACTGGCTAGTTTGGTCCCACCCATACTTCATTCTTCTGCAATCTATTTATAGCCTCTGCAGAGGGCAAGGAAGGAGGGAGACCTTGGAGAAACAGGGAGGCTTAGCCTTGTTTGTTTTACATTTCAAACCCCGGCTTTTAACCCCTTCCTTGCTAAACTGCCCCATGAATATCAGAAGTCTTTTACGTTTGGCAAATAAACGAGCGCATCTCTTGCCCTCAGCTCCAAAAATAAAATGTGTATGTTGTTAACTCCGTGTTATGAGCCGTCATCTGTTGTTGTGTGTTGGCCTCCTCTCGGTGCTGTGACTGTGTGTGTGTAGCACACAAGTGAAGCTCCCATCCTCTCCAGAGGTGCTCCCTGGGCTCCGCTGTGGCAGCGGGTGAAAGGAAAAGCAAGCCTGGCTTGATACTTCCAGATTCACTGTGCTGAAGAGATAAATGGAATTGCCAGAGGGTTACTAATACCCTTTAAAAGAAGAAATATTCTCTCTCCCAAAAGGATGTGGAAAAAATTAGAGCAATTACATTTGTATCATGAACCTCTGTACCAAAGGGAACGGGGAAGGGGAATGGGGAGTGCGGTGGAAGGAACAGGACACGGAGTTCCCATTCTGTGCTCCACACTAAATAGCTGGGCTTAAAACTGGGACAGGAGAAAATGGTTATCAGTGTTTTTCTCAAATATGTTTTCTCACAAATGTGGGCATGAGCAGGAGGTGGCTTTCCAGTATCACTGGGCTGCGGAATATGTTACAGCTGCATATTCTGACACAACACAGGGCTGCTCCTGTGCAGCGTTATTTGCGTGCACAAAGAGAGCAGGCTCTCTCTAGCACCCTGTGCTGGTAGAGCAGCACTTCCCAAAGTGGGAATGAAAGTAAAGGTGGCTTTTTTCTAGGTTAATGCCAATGGATTTTTCCTTATTAATCTGAGTTCTCTCTGCTGCAGCCTCTGCCACAGTGTAACTGGAGATGCCCTGCTTGCAAATGTCTGGGAAGTCAGTCTATTTTCCATCTGTAAGTAATGTTTTAGTGTTTAATGCAATTTATCTTCACTCACATCCCAAAAGATGTCAACACTAAAACATTTGCTACAGACATCATAAACTCGAGACATTGGCAGGCACTGCTGAACAGAGCAGAAACAGTGGCAGCGAATACATATTTTTAAACCATCTGGTATGCAAGTGCTATTGGATCAAAAATTGACATGGTGCAAAAAACTCACCACTGTTTGTCAGGTGACCTTTGGGCAGTCAACAGAGAAGTCAGTACTGCATGTAAATGCACTGCAAACAGTACGGGGCTGTCTCAGTTCATACTTCTGGGCCTTGTTCCCTCGCTTGCCAGGTTTCAGAAACTAATAGGCTTATTTAGTAACGTTTAGGAGCAGCTCAGATAAACCAGTGCCTCGAGGGCTTTGCGCACCACTCAGCTCTCTGCATACGCACTTCCTTCCCTCTGTGGCCTGCAGGGAAGCAGAGTTTCGAGAGCCGTGGGTGGGAAAGATCCCTTTTCTTTTTTTTCTCCCCGTGTGTGTTTTGATGTTTTGCTTTCTACCCAGTTTTCCCTTTGTCAGGAGCAGCTTGCACAGGTAGTAAATACGCGTGAACGCGTGCACACAAACACAGGCGCCGCTGTGTGTTTTGTCTTTGTGGTATATGCCTGTAGTGGGAAGAGGACTCATGGGGCTCTTCGTGCCTTGATGGAGAAGCCCCTTGGAAACAAGTAGCCCAATTATTGCCAGTCTTTGGCTAAGGGTACTGTATACTTCAGCAGGGACATCTCTGCAGACAGCTGTTCCCAAAATAAATATTGCAAAGTCTCTAGATTTTTCCCCTTTCCTTCCCAGAGGGTTTCTAGTTCCTTTCTGACCATGCATCAGATGAACGTGTGTTTACTGCTGCCTATAAGCAGCAGCCAGCATGAGAAATTGTAAAATTTCTCTGCTAGCCCCTAAAGCATGATTGAAAGTAGGGGCCCTACCAGCTGAAAGTCTGAAAGGCAGAGTGTGTGCAGTCTCCCTCAGTTACAGGTGTCTCAGAATGACCCCAGAGAAAAGTGGCCCGTAGCTCCATCCATGGAAAAGCCAGCTACTGTGAAAGCCTGGCCACCCCCACACAGAGCAACCACAGTTCTGCCTTTAATGGTTAAATTAGGCTTTGAAATACACTGTGTAACAAAGATTACTTGAAATTCAAAGCAATGGTAAAAAGAATAAAAGGGAAACGAAGGTACCATCTTTCCGGACTAGTGACAGGTTGTCCCACGGCATCTCCTTGCCTCACAATTCATATTCATTGTGTCCACAACAGGCTTTTGAGACAAACACCTGATTACTACACGAGTGTTTGAAGGAATCTGCAGCACCCCCACACTTTCTTTTGCTGCAGCTTTACTTTTTCTTTCTCCTTTGAAGAAAGAGGTAATTTCCAGATTAATGCTGTCTCTTTATGAACAGACTTAACTAGGTTGCTCTATATCTCTTTGTCTTGGAGGCTGAATAATACACAGATGATAGCAATAGGAGTAATTTGCTCCATTAAAAGTAGCTGATACTACATTTTCATTAGGCTAAAATGAAGAGACTCAGCATGGATTAAGCACCTGAGTTTTACAGTCTCTGCCCTGTAGGTTTATGTGTACAGGAAAGACAGCCACAGCTCCTGGAAGGTGAAGTTGCCCTGAATTTACTGTCACCATTTGGAAAGCTCTTCCCTGGACGGATATTCCTTGCTGAAAGAGAGCATTACTCAGTTGCAGCTTAGGAGGAGGGATGGGGTGCCCAAGAGTCTTCGGGATTATGAATGGCATATGTTTAAATGAAACTTCTTCCAGAGCCCTGTGCATTGAGAAGACAGGGACATAAACCAGGGAGTGGACTTCCCTCCTGCACACATGCACTAGCAACTTCTGGATTTGCTTAAGTCTCTTGACAGAAGTGCACGTGAATTACACATTCTGGGGCTACTGAATCAAATGGGGAGGTGGCATAGTGTGTGCCGAGGCATTTTTAGGTATTGTTTTGTTTATTCCCGTAAGAAAGATACTGATATCGCAGAGATCTCTAGTTCAGGCTTTAAATAAACGAGAACCAAAGTACAAACCTATTTTTAGGTGACTTTAAAATATCTTGACATGTTTACCAAGCTGGCTTTGAACCAGCTAAAATGTGTAAACAGTTAATACAATATATGGCCGAGAGAGAGAATTTCTGTTTTCTTACTGTGTGGCTTAGTAAGTGGTTTTCTTCACCACACAAGCACCGAAAAGGAAGGAAGATACAAATGTAAGCAACAGTGACACTTGACACAGTGTCAGTCTCCAAGCATCCTTATGATACATGCTAGTACCCCAATACCTTCTCCAAAGTCACATTTTGTATTCAAGCACACGTCAAAAAAAAAATAAAACAAAACTGCAATGCACAGCCTTCAAGTCTGGCTTTCTAATGCTATATTGCTTAATAATTTAAGGACAGTGATAGCCTAAAAATTGCAGTCGTAGCAGCTTCACATAACCTACATTAGACAGAGGGGGAATATCATATTTATTACGAACTCAAGATGTCTGACTTTATCAGGGAAAAAATCTTCTCGTTGTTTGGCACTGTGTCACTTAGAAGGGCTCAGCTATATGTTCTGTATTACTAACAAATCCATCTATAATCATTTTAAGAGGCTGGTGTTCACGGTCGCTGCTTCCCCCAGTGCTACTCGTGGGGCCTCACTAGAATAAACAGCAGCTCTTCTGGGACAGCACAGAGAGGGAGAGTGGAGCCAACTCGATTATTGCAAGCAGTAGAGTTGTGCTGAGGTGGTGTCCTGCTTTCCTGCTCCCCACGAATGTGCCTGTCCTCAGTGGATCCCTCTGCCTGGCAGCTGTGGCACCAGGAGCAGTGCAGCTGTGCCACACACAAAACCGCTGGTTGGGAGGTGCATTTTGCAGACAAAGGTGGTGCTTGCTGGTGTGATGCTTATAAGAAACAGTGTGTTGCCAGTTATGAGGTTGGTTTATCTCTTTAGGAAAGCGTGGCATCAGTGCAGGACTAAAAGGTCATAGGAATCGCTTCTTAGCAAGGTAATTTCTGAGTTCAGGGGACATTGAATTCAAATTATAATATATCTTAATGTTATGTTCATACACTGTTAAGGTTTTATCAGTACTAAACCAGAAAAATGTATTCATCCCTTGAGAATGCAGATGCTTCATGGGGCCTGCTATTGACTGTAGCAGAGAAGGAATTTGATTTTTGGGCTTAGAAGATCTGTAGAGAGCACTGATCCTTGGGAGATTACAATATTTCCATAAATATGGCAGGGAATATTTTGGTACCGGCAAGGACACACACACACACACACACACACACACACAAAACCTGTCTTTTTTCTCTCACACTGGTTTCTTCTTGCAGGCTTTGTGACTTTACCTAGGTTTTGTTTTTTGACTGACAGTCATCCTACAATCTTCAGCTCAGCTGGAGTTACCTACTTGGATTCATCTTGATTTTCTCAGAGGATTCCCAGTGTCCTGGATTTTGGCATTACTGTTAAATGTTCGCCACCTATCTCTCTGAGCTCTGGATTATGCTGCCGGCTGGCTGAGTTGGAAGAGTCTGTTCTCCTTTTGTACTTGTGATGATTAGCTGTTAATTCAGGTGCACTGTGCAGCCTCCAGATGCCTTCTTTGAAAAGGCCTCTGTTTTTTCATGAAGGGTTGAATTGCCTCAGCTCTGAAGTGTTACATCTCCACTGTTCTGTGCTGCAGCGGGGGGGGGCAGCAGCCTTTATTTCCACCAGGACAGTGTGAGAGTTGGCTGTCACAGCGCTGTTACAATACAGTCGCCAGCCCCAGTAAATCAGCAGCGCCAGAGCTTGCTGGGCTGACGTCTGATTCGGTGTATAACTCTTTTCACCGCTGCAGAACTCATTCCTGAAATGTGGCGATGGTCAGCTGAATTTGCAGGACCAGAGATCAGCTAAATGTCACTGTGCCATGATAGCTCACATTCCTCCGTAATGTGGCAGCGGTGACAGGGTTATTAATAGGTGTAGGTACCTGTTCCTGGATGCTTTATGGGAGCACAGTGGGCATAAATGGCAGTGAAGGGATTTGTTTGTGGGTTGAGTGACTTCACAGGATAACAAATGTTATCGGCTGCCACGCTGTCAAGGACACAATTAATTCTGGTTGCTCGGTACAGTTAATTTGGTATGCATCGCAAATGTTTTCAATGAGCTTTGCATGCAGATCCAGTGGACCGTAAGAAAAGTTTCTTTCTAGCCCTCAAATCTGCCTCATCTATTTTAAAGTGATTCTAAAGGGACCTGACAGTGTCCCTTTATGTGAAACAGAGCTGCTGGTTGAAGTCAGAGGCACTCTGCTCTGTGCTCTCCCTCTCTCTCCCTGGGGGCACTTGGGCTGATTGCCTTTTTGTAAGACTCTAAACTCTGCAGTATCAGGCTCCTAATCAGCTCCTAGAGCCCTCTGGGTGCAAGGCCATCACCCACGAGTGGCCATCTGTAGCCCTTAGGGAGCTGCAGTTAAAGGGTGGTGCTGGCCCTTATTAAAGGAAAAGAAAGCATGATTTACCATTCTGTTCAAATCTCTTGTGTATTTCTAGGGCATCAAATTTAAAACTGAAGTGCCTAACACAAGAATTCGGCTTTGTATGTGTTGGAAAAATATGCTGATTTATTTATTACTATTCTCATTTGATTCGTAATAAGGAAATAGCAACACACAGAGTAACAGATTTTTAATTACCATTTTTCCTAGCCACCCTCCATGTCTTCTGTTTTCCACTTAGGATGGTGAAAGTCAATTTTGTTGTTAAAACACCAAAGTTGGTAGTAATGGGAGCAAAGAAAGAATGAACTCTTTGTTTAGGAACTCAAGTGTGGAGAGGGGGAAAACTTCTTGTTAAAAAAAAAAAAAAAGACAGGGAAGGGGCACTAACTTAAATGCAGCTATTAAGCCATATTATTGAGACGTGGGGTATGTTCTTAATGGAGGGAAATTAGCAATGCAAATATTTCTAGTCACCAATTACCCATGATATAAATAGGTCGGAAATTTACACTGTTAATACCAGCCGTGTTGAAACCTTTTCTCAGCAGTTCATCAGCAGAGAGATTTTGGGGTTTTTTGTCTGATTTGTATTCCTGTGGCTTGTTAAAGGCTTGAAGAGGGGGAGGAGAACAGGAGTAGGAGAAAAACAGGTTTAATGGGCTGTAAGGAGTAAAACTCTCTTCTGTTACTTCTACTGTAAACAAAACAATCAGCTGAAGCCTGGCTTTGTTTAAAAAAGGGAAAAAAATGTAAATAGCAGTGGTTCTCCTGTGCTGTTGCTCTTCCATACTTTATATGCCTTCCTTAGAGGGTTTTATCCCTTAAATATAAACAAGGAGGCTTTACAGACACATAACTGCCAGAACAACTCTCCCCAGACAGTATTTCTGCAGAGAATATAATTAATCCAGGCTGTGGTGAGAGATGTGGGGAGGCTGGGGTGTCATGCTGGTGGGCACCATGCATGCATCAGCCACCGAAACTCGGCCTTGGTAGGTCTTTAGAGCTTTTCAAGGCACCCAGATAGTTTAGAAACTACTTTTACCCAACAGATTTTGCTGAATGAAATATCTTATTCAGGGACCAGATGTTTCTGTTGAAAACTGAATACACACACAGACACATGGAGATGCGCCTGCTCTCCTGTCTGCTGTTTAATTTTTAATTATATGAATTGAGCAATTGTGGGTTGCATGTTTTGTTCCAGTCTGCTCTTTCATGTTGCATCCCCACTAAGAAACAGCAGCTTTTCTGGTGCAGAAAATCGTGAGCTAACCCAACACAGTAGTACTGACAGAAAATAGCTGTTTGTGAATTTGGCATTCGTATTCTGGCACCCAGTAGCTCAAGCTATGGAATAGCTCTGCCATCCGACAACATGCTTGCTACCACTCCCAGAGGAGGGGTACTCAGCCCTGGGTAGTTCATTGGAGTAGCCACACGTTTAGAATTTAAGAAATAAATAAAGGGGAAGGTAAAGGAATTTTTAGCCTTGTCTTCTCTGGAGGCTATAAGCCACTGGTTTACCCATGGGAGGAGATAAGCCCAAAGCTTCTGCTGGGACCTCTGCTGTAGTAGCAACACTCTCAAAAGTTGTATGATGTGCCGCAACTGCCCAATGAACTAGGAGAATGGGATTAAAAACTGGCTGCACGGGTAGCTTGTGTGGTTTTTGCCTCTTGAAGATTCTTAGCATGTTGACAGAACAGTGCTGTGTAGCTGTGACGTGGGTGTCACTGTGTTCTACTGCTAATGCCCTGGGAGTGTTCCTGTCCCTGAGGTCCATAAAGAGACACTGTCCAAACTCAGGCTTAAAGGCAGAAAACCTCGTCTTCCCTCTGTTTCATTCCAGCTACTAAACCTTGCTCTTGAACCCTGGCACACAAAGCACTGTAGCTGTGTTATGGATCATTCAGTGAGCAATTCCTTGACTTGCGAAGGAGGTGTTCCAGGTGAAGGATTGGCTTCACTGATACGTTTAGCTTGCCGAACTGTGGCCAGATACGTGTGGTACTCTGTATCAGTTAAGATTTCTCTGCAAGGAGAGGTGGTGCTATTCCCTGGGCACTTTTTACCACATTGGCTTATGTGGAATTCGCAGGGATGCTCACAGAAGTTTGTCTGTGAGGCTGGCGTTGGAAAGTCAATGAGCATTGCACTGCACGATCCCGTTTGCGTGTTGCACACAGTAGGAAGTGTTTGCAAGGGCTTTTCACTAGTGTTTGGATGTGCTGCAGGGCCAGGCCAGGCTGTGATCCCTGCCTGCAACTGGTCTGGTCCCGTGCAAGACAAATTGCTGGGCGAGGGTGTGAGTCTGTGTGCCTCGTGAGTCTGCACATTTGTCTGAAGCTGCGCAAAGTAAAGTAGTCCTTTTAGCTGATTATATTAACTCTCTAGTTAATAAAATGTTGTGCAGCAATGATTAACCACACTCAGGGAGGAGGCAACTGATGGCTTGGGGCTTATGCCCCTGGTCAGTAGCTGTGTTATCTGTGTGTTATGGATCATGAAGTTTTATACAGGAACAGTTTTAGCTTGATCTTCTATTCCATTAGAACTCACCCTTTAAAGGAACAGCACCCAGGGTGAGGGGAGAATAGTGTTCACAAAGGCTTCTGCTCCTCAGCCTTTCCCAAGAAGAGCTGTAGCATCTGCTCCTCTCCCTGGGCTGCTCACTGTAGGATCGCGCTGCTCTCATTACTCTCTGTTCTCAGCTGCCGTGTCAGATCACGCCATCGGTCCATCTACTCCAGGGCTGTGCCTGCTCATGTTTGAGAGCTCACCCACACCTGCACTTAGCTCAGTAACTAGCACCAAACACATGCAAGGAAGATGAATTTCTCCTGTCTATCCCATCCAATCTCCTGGCATCTGCTTGTGCCTCAAAGCACTTACCCTTCAGTAGGATTTGAGCATGAGGAGCTGTGCTACCACAGTGCTTCTGCTGACAGGAAGTCCTAAGGCTCCAGTGTTGTCCTGTCATCGTCTTCTGTGGATTCATCTTACGGTCTTTGTGCACCTGTGTCTTGGGCAACTTGGGAACCCACGAACCTTGAGAACATTTTATTCTAGTGGTTTGGAAGGGAGCGTTATCATCTCTTGTCAAAAATACATTATGAAGGCAGCTTGTCTCCACATGCTTAACCTGATGAGGAATAGCAGCTCTCAAGGGATAGCAGTTCCTATTTAAAAGCTAAAAAATGATAATTTTCTTTCAAATATCCTCAGAGATTTACATGTCATTAGCCCATGCTCTCAAAGCTGGCAGACCCCAAAACACTGAAAACTGAACTAGAGCACTAATGCCTTCCTGAAAACAAAAATGACAGATATCCTCCCTCACACTCAGAGGTTAGCAAAAAGCACTAGTTTGTTGAGGAAAGCTAAGTAATTGCATCCCCACTGTGCTCCCAGGAAGGACAGCTTTCCCCTTATGTGCTATGCACTATGGAACCCTGTGTGCAGTTCAAGGGATAACCTGGTTTAAAGCAGTTAATAATTGGATCTTGGGTGCTTAAAGGAAAATTATCTCTCAAGAGTGTTGCAGGAGAAGTGACAGCAGGAGTTGGGAAGTGCATCCTGCTTGGGATGAAACAAGCCTGTGATGGTACTGCTGGTCTTGAGTTGTGTTGGTTTTGGGGCAACTCATGGCAAGCAAAAAGAACATGAAGAAAGAATCCAAAGGTTAGTACAGGAGCAAACTGCTTATTAAGTTCTACAACTCTTGGCTCTTCAGACCTTGATTCCATGTTTGTTTGGGGTTTTTCCCGTCTGCCTGTGTGTTGGAATGCAGATGTTAGGCAGGTAAGTGTGGGACAGTGGCAGAGTATCTTGCTGACGGTATGATCCAACCATTGAAGTCATGCACTTCTGCAGAGAAAAAGCGGTACTGCTATGGTAGTTCACTTTGTTTGGGGAGCCGAGGAAGTCTGGATAGCCCCCGGGCCAGGAGAGCTTAGTGGAAGCACTGCCAAGCAATGCTCTTGGCACATTTTGTTGGCATGGCAGCGTGACAAACTTCTGGAAAGGGCAGAAGTGAAGAAGAGAGAAATTGCCAAGCCCGTGTGTATTGGGAAAAGTTTGTGTGTGTGAGAGTTCACACACAGAATATTGATAACATCTCTTTCCAGCATGCTGAGCCAGTTGTCACTGTGTGCCAGTCCCTGGATTTCGTATGTTGCTGTCTTTGCCTAGCAAGCTTGAACTTCTTACCCTTCCCTTCAAGGCTTTCATGCTTGTATCTTGATGCTTTTGTTTGTCTGTCATTGCCTGCTCCTGTCTCTTTAAAGCTGCCTTTGTTGCCTTTTTTCACCCACAATTTCACCTTTTTCATATCACTCACATAATGGTGAGGCTGGACTAGCCAGGCTTGAATACCCCTAATGCCCTGGTGGGAAAGGCCCACTGTAGTACAAAGTGGTGAGGGAGGAAGAGTCTGCAACATATTCAGTCATTTCATTTGCATTCAGCAACATTTCAGTTGCTGTTCATAAAGGTACAGGAGGACCTGGGTTTGTGCCGTGTGCTGGTTTCTTGAAATGAAGGATATTGGAAGTCACATACAAGGGCTGTGCATTTTTAAATCATAAGGCCCAAAAATTGGAGGGTCCTGTTAAATAAAAGTTAAAATACCAGATAAGCCCTAGACAGATGTACTCTCTTGCCAATATTTTAAAACAACAAGTGGTTGACCCAATTAATTAAGCCTAATACTTGTGTTAAATGATTTTAAATTTTTTTTTATTTTGTGACAGAATTTTGTCTGTACAGACCTAGGGTATTACTAAGCCCATTCCAGATAGTGTGGATTTGCAGAAAGTACTTCCATTTTTTGACATTGCAAGTTTAATTTACAAAGATATCTGTGCAGCAGTGACGTACTAACTTTTGTGAGGCGTTTGACTTAATGCATCTGATTGGAATTTGTGGTGCTGAAAGGTTGTGTGTCACATTTGATCAGTTACCAGAACTCAGAAGCAGTTTTTGTTGGACAGTCATCAAACAGGGACGTTTCTAGTGGGACTTGGCAGGGACTGGCACCGACTCCGGTGCTAGGCAGTGCCTCAGTCAGAGAGAGAGACGGCAAATAAATCTTCTAATATTTGTGGACGACAAATGTAAGCAGATGATTGGTGCCGAGGGTAGAGATTTTATACAGCTTTATAACTAGGAGCTTTTCTGGAGCCATGCACAAGGTTGCACCAGTCTTTGGGCAGAGTAATCCAGCTTTCCATCATACAGAAGCAGCCGTTTTTGATGCAGTGCCTGCAGTTGGGGTTTCCTTGTGACTTGCTCAGCCTTTCAGCTGGCAAAATGGACTATGGCGTGTCCTTGGACCTGGAGAGAAGTTAAAGTTAAAGGAAAATCCCTCACTTTGGTATTTGGAAGAGCAAAATAGCATCTAGTTCGCAGTCTTTTAAGAGGGGTATTGAATTGGAGATGAGAGAGGTGCAAACATAATCTGAAGCTGAGAAAAATGTGATATAACGGTAGACTGGAGGAGATCCATTTGCTTTCCTTATTAATATGAAGATGGTGGGGAATTTGATTATGGTTTCTAAATCATTTCATGGGGAGAAGAAAGGCTTTTTAAGGGTTTCTTAATCAAGTGAAAAAACATATTAGAAGGACTTAATAGCTGGAAACTTTAAATCGTAGAGAATTCAAATGGAAGCAAGGCATAGCTTTCTAGCAGACAAGGGGGCAAGGTGGAACAATCCAGCACTGGAAGTGACAAATTCTCCATCTTTGTGTGACTTTATTGATGCCTGGGTGATACTGTTGGAGATCTTTGAAAGCATACATTTTCTGTATGAATAGGAAGACTGTGCTACTTTACAGTCAGTGATGAAACAAGGCATCAGAGCGATGATCTCATGTTCCCTCCAGACTTTAAAATCTCTTTTTGTGTCTGGGTACACAGCTCTTCTTTGTATTCCTTGGCTGGTATATTGAATAAACTGGGAGAGAAAAACCCTGAATCTGGCACTGTTTCCAATTCAGGGAGGTTCAGCAAGGCCAGCATGCGGAAATATGCAGGTGATAGCCTTAGGGAGAGCTTTGCAGGGAAGTCTGGAGATCCTAAATATATGAGGGTGGGAAAAGCAGAAGATGGTAGAGTGGTTCCTGTGGGGGAAGAAGCTGGGGCAGAGCTCATGCAACATTAGCCAAGCAGCCAGTAAGGAAGATTATTAGTTGCTGATTTCTTGGGGAGATTTAGAAGGTCAAAAAGCAAAAGGGGGAGCTGCTGTACTCATCTGGAAACAAACAGTGTAGTAAATGCACAGGGTGAAAGTGAGAGAAAAATGGAGGGATTTTAGTGTAATACCGGGCAGGAAATGCATCGCAGCCTGGAAGGCCAAGGAAAAGGGCAGAACAACAGGGACAACACTAATACTGGCAACTGCCAAGGAAACTGAGAGGAGAAAAAGGAGAACTGGAGGAGATGGGCTGGTCAGTCTTCATTGTGGTGACGCTGAGTGACAGCAAGGCAAAATGTTGGAAGGAAGGGCTTTGAAGGGAGTCAGGCCATGTGATGCAGGGAGAAGCTTGAGATTTCTGCAGACCCTCTGCGCCTTCCCTGCTGTGTTTTTGGTCTCTTCTGAAGGGAGTGCCTGGGAATGCTGTTGCAGAAGGTGGATGGATACGGTACAGTATAATGCCCCTAATGGAGGCTGTCAGTGGGGATCTTGCACTATTGTAATATGTTTACACCACAGTTATCAGAAACTAAATTACCAGGGATGAAGAGAATACTCTGCCAGTAATCTTGGCTGCTACTTAGCTGAGTGACAGATACAAATCCTGAACCCAAAAAAGGAAAAGCAATCTGGGCAAACAGCAGTAATCTGTCTGTAGATTCATTTTACAGCTAATCAAAGTTGGATATTACAAGCTTGTAGCATCTGGCAGTCCATAAATGATATGATGAAACCTTTAACTCTTTGACTTTCTGACAATGCTGCTATGATTTAAACAACTCTTCCTATGTTAAACACTGGAGGAGTGAAAGGGAGGACAGAAAAGAGAAAATTGTTCAGTTGTGGGGCCTTACATCTTGAAGAGACTGTTGTCATTTCATCCACACAGGACTCAACAGAGTGTAACTCTTAATCTTTTGCAAGACCTGTATGTTCTACAAGCACTAAAAACCTACAGTTCTTGCCCATGAAGCTCAAAAGAGGCAGAAAACACCTTGGAAACAGATTTTCATCTTTAGGAATGCAGTATGTATCAAATAATTGTTAAGGTAAAAGACTTCCTATTATGTGAAGTATAGTAAGAAAGGTTGCTTTGCTGCTTTAAAAAATGTCCTTGACCAAAGGGTTGCCTTTTAATATCATCCCTAAGAGCCAGAAAACTATACTATAAACACCCAAGGAGTCAAGTTCAAATGGGTTCTCTGTTTGTTCTGAGGGAGTTCCGCTGAATGAGTCGTAGGTGCATTGCACACCACTGGGAACTTTGTCATTTCACTGATTCTTAATGCAGAAATCTGAATAGAAAGGCATGGAACCTCTGAGAAGTAACGACCTAAAATTAGAAACATTATTTTAAGGCAAAACAGTGTTTTGCTTGGAACAGTAGTTTGAGGCTGTTGGTACACATTATGCCTATACAGATTTGGAACTAACCTGATAGCAGGAGAGATTCAGGGGGGATATACAGCGCTTGTTCTTATCCATTTTTTATTGATTCTCTTTGTGTGTGTATCCCTGTTTCTCCTTGATGGACGCAGAACTTTTCAACAAGAGTTTCCTTGGCGGTGTCTGTAACTACTCTACCCTTCTTAGTCCTAAGGCCTTATCAGATAAAGTTCTCTAAAATTCTGATGCTGTTTTAATGTGGCTCTTAATCTCAACTTTGCCTTGTCCATATGTAATCATCAATCATTATTATAGCTTGTTAAGCACTGGTAATGTGCTTGGCCTTGTACATTGCAAAAAAGGAGAATGACTGCTGGCAAGATGAACTAATAGGCTGGGGTTGTGCTGGGAAACGTCAGAGGAGGGAGAAATGTGGAGGTCTTTAGTTTTATATATGATTGTTACTATTGACTCCCTTTTTCTGAGCACTCTGAGTTAGATTTGAGGACCTGCCTTTTCTCATCTGTCCATCAAATTTGTTTTCGTTCTCTTCTGTATTTTAAATTATGGCAAGCTAAGGTGGAAGAGGCTTTTGTGCTGCATTTCTGCAGCATTTTGTAATCCATCCCTGATTTTGTGGATGTATGGCTGTGCCCCAGCACCTGTTTGTGCAGAGAATTTGGAAGCTGTTCACCAAGGTTTTCCAATTGTCCACCTGTGGAGCATCTTTGTGTAGCTGTGAGCAGAGCAGAGCATATCTCAGGGGAGGACAAGGACTTGGGTTTGTGTTCAGAGTGATTGGCAGGAAACCTCATTCTTAGAAATACAGTAGGAATGTCACACCAGAACACTTGGGGAAGATGGAGATATATTTAGAACTCCCCTTCATTCAGCTGTTGTCTAAGGGAGTTTCTGCCTATTACCTGAAGTTAAGGAGTGTATTCATTATCTAGTACGTAATGGGCTTGATTGCAGGCTTTAAAGTAGGCAGTGGTGTTTATAAATCAACAAAAGCTGGTCAGAATTAAAGCTGAAGTTTCAGTAATAATGTGTAATCAGCTATTAGGAACAATTTTAACAGCAGTCCTCCGTCAGCTTCCGCTAAAACAAGGCACATAATCTGCTGGTAATAATGATAAATGTCTTTAGAGATGTTATGAATCGAACCTCAGTACTTTCAGTAATATTTATTGAAGACTCCATGACCTGTTCAGCGTCCCTTTACACACTGCTTATATTCCACTGCTCTTTGTATCTGAGATCTGCGTTGAATTTTTACAGAATACTCACTTCAGCCGTATTTTTGAAAGGGAACATGACATCCAGTCCCCTGGAGTCCTCTGAATGAGCATTTTATCAGTGAATCAGCCTTGAAATGTTAAAATGCTGTTTTAGTATTTGTCAGCGTCTGTATAAAACATGCACAAAGCCAAACCATAAAGAACTCAACACTTAAATAAATAACAGTAAGCATCTGAATTGCCCTGAGAGCTTGAGAGGTTACTTGAGCTCCAAAGATTACCATGGGCATTTGTTTCAGTGTTTTTTCCTGGCTCTTGGTGTAGCTTGCACCTTTGCTTCCAAGCAGAAAGCCAGTGCCCTTCTGTTAGAATAGCCCAGCAACATGTTTCTGGGGGACTACAGCTTTTTCTAGTCACCCAGGAGTACACTGAATTGGTAAAACTGCTGAATACAAGGCTGAACTATCTTAGCTAACAATACTTTTTCCAATAGAGCTCTTGATTCTGATCCTGTTGAGTTGATGTCCTTTGCTGGCCTCTCTTAGAAGTAGAGGTTAGAGTGGACATCATCTTGTTTGGCTTGAAATAAAGAGATTTACTCCCACCTCCATTTCATCTAGCTCTAAGCTTGCTTCCAACTGGAACAAAGCACTCCTTAAGTTTGGGCAGTGATATCTTGAGCCTACTGGAAAGGGGCCAGTCCAAAGCACTCGATGTCAAGGAGATTTAATATAAAGTTTCTCCTCAGAAGAATGTGAACTTGGTGCCAAAGGCCTTGATTAAGACCATTTCTAAGCCTGTTGGACATTGTCAGATGCCTTTCCTGATGATTTAATTAGCTTTGTTGGAAGATTTAGTGTCAGCTCAGAAAACAAATGGGGAGAGAGGGTATTGCTGGCTGTCAACAGTACTATGACCGCCGTGTGAGAATTCAGCCTTAAAAGCATTTTTCTCAAGTATTAACCACAGTTCTCATAAGTCATGGAGCTTCAAAATTATCCTATACAGTCCATGCTGCAGAACTCTTAATTACCTGAAAGCTTACATGAAACAGTGACTTGATGTTTGCCCCACTGGAGGGACTGTGTGGCCAGTACAGGCAGGGGCGTGGCAGAGCAGGTCATGGAGGATTTTTCACAGGGATGAAATAACAGGAAAGAGAGAGAAGCTTGTTGACATTCAGAAGTGCAGCTGCCAAGTATCATCTCTGCTTAGCAGAAGGCGGGGTGGTCTGTGCTTGCGCGTCCTTTTGTAAGAGGAGCCCTCGGCAGAGCTCTGCCTGCAGCAGACGGGGGGCTGCTCTGGCATTTTGGCCCCGCTCTCAGCATGCCAGCTTTATCAGCACAAAGGGGAAATCAGCGCACAGTCCTGCCTTGGTATAAGACAAAACCCAACCTGCCTTGCACTCTGTCGCTGGGGGAGGTGTGACACTA
The DNA here is from genome assembly GCA_013396775.1 of Cephalopterus ornatus. Taxonomy (NCBI): domain Eukaryota; kingdom Metazoa; phylum Chordata; class Aves; order Passeriformes; family Cotingidae; genus Cephalopterus; species Cephalopterus ornatus. Next base: position 230,593 of record VZRE01014222.1, read on the forward strand.
GCCTGGACGTCCCGCTGGTCGCAGAGGTCGGGTGCGCTGTGGGATCCAACGCTGCTGTGCGCAGGTTAGGATGAAATAAAATGGGAAGCCCCATCAGGGGGAGGACAGTGGATAACACATGTAAAGCTGTGGCTAGTGCTGCCTGCTGTGCCAGTGTCAGAGGGGCTCCTTTAGTGATCCCACGTGCCGTTTCTTAGAGGAGATCACGGGAGTGTTGGCAGATACTTGTAGGGCTCGGTAGATGCTGGGGGCAAAGGCAGCTTTATCATGACTTCAAGTCCTGATGTGGTAGTTTTTCAGCTGGTTTCTAAATGGAAAACTTGAATTTCAGAGGCACAGGAGGAGTCTCTCACCACTGTCTGACTGCAGCCAGCAGCATGAGGGCTCTCATTGCCAGCCACTCTCTTTGTTGTTGGGTCCCATGTGCTGCTGTCCAGCTTGGGCAGGCAAACTCACCTTTTCTAATGTGTGCGTCTTCCAGAAGTGGGAGTACCATGGGGTGCTTCTTCGGTGGCAGAGAGCAGAGCACAAAATGAAGTAGTCTGGTTGTATGGGTGAGGGGACACCAAACCAAAGCGTGGGTGTGGGTCAGAAAGCTGAAATCACAGTCTGTCACCTCGCTACATCCACTGCTACCTCCACGAGGTAGTTGTGGGCAGCACTGCAGCATGAGCAGTGCACACCTGCCATGGGGTAGGATTATAACCCGTGCTCTGGGAGTGTTGTTCTGTAGATCCCCTCAAATCTTTAAGGCTTACATATCTCTTCTCTGATTCTTTCTAGGCAAGGCAGACTCTTTTTTTTATACAGAGAAGATTAAAATCTGTGTTGCCATTTCGAAAACATAGATGATGATGATTTCTTCGTCATCTGAAATGTGCTGTTTTCAAGTTTAACAGCTTGGCTTGGAGGAGGCAGCAGAGAGGATCCCACCTGCAGCATGTCTGCACACTTGCACGCAGTCTTTACCAAACGCTGACTCCATCTGTCATGACAGAGTAAAAATAATTCCACAACACTGTTTGCTCTGCAGTCTTACTAATATAGAGTCATGCTTAGTAATAAATCAAGTGCTTAGGTGTCATGTTTCATCCCATGCAATTAAACTTCATGAAACCTCTGAAAAATGTATTTTAACATCAGTAGCAGCTCACTGTGAGAACCTCTAATGTGTGTTTGTCATGGTCGATTCAAAAATTCATGTGATGCACCGAGTGTGACAGTGATTAGAGGATTGTCATTTCAGTATTCATGCATTTGTGATTATATAACAAGGTTCCAGGTTAGCTGTATGGAAAATATGAATCCAGGCTATTCTGTATGTGAAGTAAATATACCATTAAGCCCATGTCAGGTCAGCTGGGGTCAGCATGCACTTGCTTCATTTTTTCTGTGGAACATTATATCATGACATTTATCGGGCTGCAGTGCCTAAACCCTTATTTAGGCTTCCTGAGTAAAGTCTTTGTGAAGCAGTGCTCATGCAGGCAAGGTAACTCCTGTTCAGGGTGTTACTTAACCCTATCTCCTTCCTCGGAATGCTGGCTGTTTAAAAAAAAAAAAAACGCCTGGTGTAATTTGTGCCAATCTCCTACCCCCACCAAATTCTAGAGGGCTTTTTCTGCACCCCTCACTGCCTTACAGGGGATCTCTGTGATTTTTGACATTTTCTGTGGTGGAGCACTAAGTAGTATAAATTTGAGGTCACGAGGGAAAACAAAAATAAAACTTGCATGCAGTTCCAGGTTGTTTTCATAGCTGGTGAATAAGCTCTGACATTAGGATGTAGTTGTGATTCACTCAAGTAAAAGGTCATCAGCAGATCAAAATGAGAGCTAAATACCTTGACAAAAATATCTACCATGGGTAATTTTTTAAAATTCTTCTGTGAGCTTTACTTCAAGAAGGCATTATAATATTCTCTAACATGTAATGTTTCTTAGAATGCACTAGAGCTGTTTTAGCAGGCCTGTGAAAACTGGCTTGCTGCTGAAATGTTCTGTAGTAGGGAGAACCCCAACAGTGTGTTTTTTCTTAACAAAATAGAAACAGAATGAAAGCACTTGAAGGACTTTCCTAATTATTATTTTTCTATAGCCATATAAAAAAAATAATTTAACGTTTTACAGTAAAATACAGTGTAGCCTGTGGAGTTACTACTTCTGGTATTCTGTAAATAAAATATTTTGACACATTTGTGATGTGGAGTATCGAAGCTGTCTGCCTCACATGGGCACTGTGTAATTACCCATCTTAATCGCAATTATGTAATCTAGTATGTTGTTACAAGATTAGGGTATCTATTTATGTAGCTGAATCCCTGAAACGTTCAAAGCACCGAAAATTACTGTGGGGAAAACCAGGAAACGTAAACATTTGAAAATTCCGTTTAGAAAGGCCTTTTGGGTTAGAAGACGTGCCGCCAGAATCAAGGGCATCTGCAGTCAGAGGGGAGGCAGCACGAGTAGGCACAAGGCAGCACCGCGGCAGTGCTGGCCGTGCTCCTGCAGGTCAGGCAGGGCCCTGCCTTGCAGGGAGTTGTGCAGTCATCCTGGCTCTGCCTCTGGGGCCATCCAAAGGCTGTCCTGCTCACGGGGCTCCAGTGGTTCACAGCTCTGCCCTGTGACTGCCCCAGAGCCGGGCATCTTGGGGGGAGGAAGCCTCAGCTGAGTCTTTGCCACCATGAAGGAGTGGCTTGGGCTGGCTGCAGCTTGAAGGCTCAAGAGGTTGCTCCTTCCTCTCCAGTTGTCAGCCTCACGAAGGGAAGCTGTTCGGTCTAGCTCAAACCTTGGTGCTATTTTCAAATTAAACTTCATTGTTGAAGGCTCAAGTGTGAGTTTTCTTCTGTGGCGGTTTTTCAGTTAGAAGTGCAGTGACTTATTCTCTTGCTGCTTCTCTTGCCGGGTAGGGAGTGAATAGATTACTCAGGATTCAGCCTTTCTGCTGAGAACAGAAGCTTCTCACTCAAAGGGAGACTGGTCATTGTGCGCCTCGACCCAGCCCATCATGTCGGGCTATTTTCACTGAGTACAGAGGAGACACGTGGAGAGAATTCAGCAAGTAAAAGGGTTTTGTGCTTTAGGGAGAAAGCCCTATAGCAGACTGGGAAAAGAAGCAAAAGAATTATTCACAGGGCTTATAACTCTAAAGGTCTCGGAAGAATAGAAGTCTTAGGCTGGAGGCTTTCATCATGAATGTGGATTTGAAAACAAGACCAGGTTTTTGACCTAACTTAAGCAATTCACACAGGAAAGATACCCTTGCAGAAGTGGTTAATGCAAGCAGAGGGGATGATTAAATGAGTTAGACCTTGTAAAAGGATCCGTTTATCAAGGCTGTGTACCGGGGGAGCTGCCATCCTCGGGAGGCTGGCAGAGGGATTTGCAGAGCCTTCCTTTGTAGGTCATGGCTTCCAATTTGTCTTAACTTGCTACTGATTAAAAGTTAGCAGCGGATCTCCCTGTCTTAGCTGTCTGAAGTGAACTTTTTACCTCAATATTGCTCCAGCATGTGCAGCCTTTTGCAGTGTGAGAGTTGCCATTGCGGTGCCCCCCTTCCCAGCAGACTCAGCAGACATCTAGAGACACAAAACTCTGTTTGTCTCTGCTGAGGCTGGAGTTGGGTCCCCGGAGACCATTAAGGGTATTCATGGCTCCACAAGAAATCTTTCAGGTGACTTTACAAAATCAGCTCCTTTCACAGGGCTGCAGGTCTGTCTGTCAAAGGGTTTTGTAGTACACCCTCTGTGTAAAACCACTGAGCTCTGTTGAAGAATAGTGCCGCGGGAGAAGCATGAAGGTAGTGGTGAGGGTTTCCTGAGGTGCAGAGGCACTGCACGGGTCAGACTGTATCACGTGCCCTTTTAGTGTATTTTTTCTACCATGTTTTTATATCTGGTCTCCAGCACCAGTCGTTTGTGAAATGCCTTGACAAAGAGCATATTCCCCACAGATGGGGAGGGAGAGCTGAAGCATCAATACTTCATCACCAGTACCAGAGCCCACGCATCTGGAGCAAAAAGGGGGTCCCTTGGAAACATCAACACAAGGGTAGAGACCAGCAAGAATATTGGCAATAGCAGATCCCTTGGCCAGAGCTCTTTTGTTCTTTCATGGTCTCCCATACCTTTTTCTTTTTTTTTTTTAAGGTACACGATATTTCACCTCTAAACCAGATACAAGTATTCATTAATACCAGTCAAGACTTGCTGTGGAGTTTTTAAATGAGACTCTTCTGCTGAGTCAGATAGATGACACATCCACCTTCTCGTGTTACATTGCCTAAAATAGAGATCTTTTTAAAAGCAGAATTAGAGTGCATCTTGTCTCACTTCATTCTGCATACTTGCACGGGGATGCCAAAAAGCTACTTGTGAGGCCAAAAGTGATTTCTCTGCAGATTCAAACATCTCCTCTTTTAATAATGTATCTTATATGAGTGACTTATTTCAGGTGTTGAAAGGGTAGATAACAATGGTTTAGAGGAAGACTTTCCCAAAGGCTCCAATAGCAGTTTGGTACTTATCTCCCCAGTGGATTTTAATGGGAATTAAGCACCTACAAGTCATTTTTTTGCCTTAGAAAATCTTCCCTGCAGGCTATAGAAGAAGATTGGTAGCATTAAAAATGATGACATTTATCCAAGAAATGGCAAAAAGGAGCACAATAACCCCGCACTTCACAGGTGCTTTTCATCAAAAAAGAAGCCCCACATCTTCACAAATCCAAGATACAAATGTTGCTGCATCCTGACGTTTGACCAATTCGGTGAACTCTTTAAGACCTTGTATCAATGCTACGTGCCAGCTAAAGACACGAAGTGAAGGATGTGCACTGCCTCATTTCTCACTGCAGTGTATTTTGACAGTAGAACTCAGAGCTGTGATCAGAGCAAGCAGGGTGAAAATACGGTATATATTCTGAAGCATCTTAAGGTGTTAAGGACTGTATAAGTGATGTGTAGGTTACCAGGATAGAAGATCTGATGCTTCCTCCTCCTCCTCCCATCAGTCTCTAGGTGGGTTAGTGGTTAATTATAACCTACCACTTGGGTTTTTCCCATGTGACTAGCAATGATTTCCCTATTCCTAGATTAATTAACATGTTAAATAAGATCTGTCCCTAACACCAGTCTCGGGAGTAGCATGTTATCATTTGTCTTTACCCTTTAGTTATGGACATTTAGTAAGTTTTCAGACATCTCCACCAGGATTTAATCGCAATCAGCTTCAGTTTTGGGGATGGCTTTAATCATGCGCTTTGGCATGCTTTTCTTCTGTTGGCTCTCTAATCCAACCAGAAGGAAAAGCTTGGGTTTACTCCTTCTCACCTGATGTTTTTATATCCCAAATGAGTCCTGGGTTCCTGCTGGCTCTTCAGCATAGGTTTGCCACTCACGTCTATTTGTTACAGTTTTGGCATTACAGGGCAGCGATTTCCAGATCACTCTTTCTACCTCTTCTTGCAGTAGATACTTTTGCTTTCTGGATTCTCAGATGACTTAGCTCTCTACAGATGTTAAAATAATTGCAATTACTGTAGTAAATTTGTTAGCTAATTCCCATAACACGTTGGCACTAAAACTAAAAGCTGAGTTTTCTTTCCTATGTTTGTTTTTTTTTTTTAAAGTACCGAGCAGCTCAAGCACTCGAATCCAAAATGGTGCTCCATTCTCCCTTATTTACCAGACCTACTTTTCTGTTATTAATTCTGCTATCTCCTCCTTTCCCAGAACTTTCATGGCAACATTAAGTCATTCTGGATTTTCCACTTTTTGTGCTGCTCTTTCTTGCTTTGGTCCCATGTTGTTTCTGTCATGCTTTGGGGGGTTTTTTGACTGCTTGTTTTGTAGTGGAGCCACACTGCCCTCCCTGTTCCCACAGACCAGGCTGGCTGAGTTGGTGGGAGAGTCTGTCTACAGAGAACAGATGTATAACAAATTTAGCTATTAATAAAAGACTGTATGACAGTTACTATTTCCGTACCACTTCCTTTTGGGGGAGCTGCATGTCAAAATCTGCGCATTAACAGAACTCTCTTTTTAATTTCATTTTTCTTGTGACTCAGTGGCAATAGCATTTACTCTTTTATTTGGTCACCACAGGGGAATGGTAATAGATTTTCTTTGAAACCATTTTCCCTCATCATTTCCCATTACAGCAGTATACTTCTTCTTATAAGGATCTGCTCATGGGCTTTTTCTAAAATAGTTTCTTGTACAGCAAAAGTGGTGTAGAAGAGTTACGTTTGCCTTGAAACTGACAGAAGATTTTCATACTATTTTTTTCAAGTCTAATTTTAATTTCAACAAATATGAAGGAAAAACCTGGGAGGAGGCAGAGGAAGGTGGTTTGTTTCCTGTGATCCCAGATGGACTTTCCTCCATTGTCTCACACGCCAGTATTTTGGATGCTATAAAATGCTTTGAGTTGAAATGCAGGGGGAATATGAACACACATTTAGGCTGGTTTCCCCTGAGAACTGTAGCAATCATGTACTGCTTGTTTTGAAAATGGAGGATTGCAGTAAAAACTAATTCCGCCCTGTGATGCCTTAGCAGTGCTTTTGAGATTCCGCTTGTGTAACAAATGATGGGCTGGTGCGATTTAAGAGCAGAAAGATGCACGCACCTAGGAATACAAATAAAAGTATTTCTGACCTCACCTTAGTAATTGTATCAAAAATATATCCTGGAATTCATAACTAAAGGAAAAGAGCAGCTGACAGAAGTCAGCTGGAAAGCGCAAGGATTAGCCGGTGACATTCTGATCTGTACAATTAGGTGGATGCTATTAACATTTAAATAGTTTAAAAATCAGCTCACTGAAATACGGAATTGTGTGCTTGAACTGTAAAAATGCTGTCATTCTACCTGACTCAGTGATAATTGCCTAGTAAGTGCTAAACGTAGTGAAATTGCAGCAAAGGCTCAGAAATGCAGGCTAGGAAACAGTGATGGGAATGAAAGCAACATTCATCTTAAAACAAATTCAAAATAGCACCGAGTTGAAAGAAGGGGGGAAAAAACCAAACAAACAAAAAAAAAAAGCTTTTAAAATGCCAAGTTTGATGTAACCAAAAAAGAAAATAAATGGTGGTGCTTTTCAGCTGAAGAAATCGGGGATAAAATCTTCACAGTGAGTATAACTGTTTTCTCACTGTCACACACACCATTCTGCACATGTGTCTGCTCATATGCATGCTGGAGCCAAAAGGTCTTTTCCCCTGCCTCCCCCCTTATCCTCAGCCGAAGCCTTTACAGATAGTTGAGTTTGCCTGTGTGAAAGCAGATTTGCTGGATAAATCACGGTCCTGTTTCGCAACAAGTTGCTGCTGTTGTTAGCACACCTGAAAACTCACTTTGCTCCATACCTTTGCTCCTCAAGTTTGGTTTTGTCTGGCTTACCGAGGCTGCTCTGCCTCACTGGGATGATCCCTTGGGGTTGGGCTGCCCTCTCTGTGCATTTAGACCACAGCCCTGCAGAGCTCATCCCCTCTGCTGGCTTTGCGTGCGGGGCTGAGCCTACTACTAGCACTGAAAGGCTGATTTGCTCCAGGGACCAGCTGCAGGAGAACCGGACACGAGAGGTGGAGGTAACCCAGAGAGTTTCACAGGAATGCAGGAGATGGGACCCAACAGTGGCCTTTCCAAGTTAACTCCTAGCCCTAGTGACAGGCCACACTGGCTGTGCTGCTCAGGTGTGGTGCAGCTCAGAGGGTTGGGCAGGACACAGTAGAGGCACATGCTGCCCGTTCAGGCTGACCGAGGAATTGCTTTGGGGATCCTACCAGGGTAAACAGCAGCACTTTTTTTGTTCCTTAATAAGAAAGGAAGCATGTACGTGTAGCTGTAATGGTCTCTGTTTCAGAGCTATAAGTCTCTGTCAGCTTCAGTGCCCGGTGCATTCCTCACGCAGCTAATGCAGCAGCACCTGGGAGAAAATATGGTCCAAGTCACCCACAGGCTCAACCAAAATAAGCTGAATCAAGAACCGCCTTGCTGTCAGCCCTGGCAGCTGCCTCAGTGTGTGAACACCTCGGTAGGAAGCTGCTTCAGAGAAACTGTCATGTCAGTGTGCTTGGAGATGTGTCTGGATTTGGAGTGCATCTCCCTAAATCCATTGGCTCTATTTAAAGCATTTTTCTTGAACATACATGCCATCTCTTTGGAAAAGCTTGCTCTTTTACTGTCATGTTTCTCAGAGCTCATCTTACTTGGAAGGGTGGGGGATGATTGTTATTTCCATCTTTCACTCCAGATAGGGAAGAGGAAAGGTTTTGACTCCAGATTGAGAAGATTGCTGGTGGTAGTCTGTGCTACCACCACTGCAGGCTCAGTGGAGAACAGGGAGTAAAACTGGCACATTAGTTCAGCAATACAGCATTTCAAAATTTTGCATATAATTCTATTAATGATGTATGAGCAAGAATAGATGGCAGCTTTCTCTCCTAGAGCTGCATTTATTTTGCAAAACAATAGGATGGGAGGATGTTTAGCTTCATTTTTGTTAATATAGTGAGCAGACATGACTGATTACACACAGGGAACAGAACAGTTATGTTAAAAAAATGATGCAGTCATTTTCCTGCCTATAGCCACGTTTCAGAACCACAAAGGATTATTTGTAGATCACTCAGAAGTGTTAAATGAGTTCATTGAATATTCTGTTAATATGCAGAGATGCAAAAAGAAAAGACGCAAAGGTAAGAATTTCTTTGCCTCTGTACTTTTTCATCAGAGAATACCAAAGACAAATAATAAATTTTAAAAAAGCCTAACAAGCTCTTAGAGGTCTGAGTAAGGGCAGAGTTAGAATGGTTCCAGAGGGGGAGAAGAAAATTCAGGTAAAATAAGAGAATTTTTTTTTTTCTTGCTTATGGCAGTAGGCATTGACTACTCTTAGAAGGCTGCCAGGACTGGGGAGGTCAGCTCCAACACAGAGAGTCTTCCTGTGAAAATCACCTCAGCAGCAGGTCCTCAGGCCAGGAAATCCTTGATCCGCGTTCAGTGGGTGTATTTCTGCTGTGAACAGTGCATCATCTCTCTTATGGTGCCATTGCAAAAGCGAGGTATGCTTTAGTACACTGCCTGGCACAGAGGGAAAGATCCTGTGATCCTCACACACATGTTCTGTATTTCTGCCTATCTGGAAAGGCTGAACTGTACCGTTGGTTTTGTCAAGAGATTTTGTAGTGATTAATATTTGACCAGCTCTTAAGAGGTACTGGAAGCTTGTTGTAGTATCTTCCCTATTCAACTCCTACCACACAGATCTGAATTTATTTTCTCCCTGATTGGCTTTAAAGGTGTGTAATCATGCGAGACTTAGACTGTTGACAGCACAATTTTAATTTTTAGCAGCCACCCAGCAGACACTCAGTGCAGGTTCCTGCTGTCCCCTTGTTTTAATAGATGCACTGCTACCTCAGTTTCATTAGTCGTCTCACCTCTGAACGCAGCACTGAAATGTTATCAGCTTCTCCCGTGGTCTTTCATATTCTTGCCGTGCACGTGTGCGACTGGAAGCTGGCTGTATCCTTGGAAAGCTGAGGATACACCTGCCCCACACGGTGCGGCTCAGCGTACAAATGCTGGTGCTGGCTCTCAGAAGGGATCCTGCTTTGATAGCGTGGAGATAAGCATGGGCTAATTTACCTTGCTGGTGAGTTCCCCCAGTTCAGCAGCGGTGTGCCTGAGCTATCTGCCATCGCTGTAGGCAAGGGGTTCAACTCTGATAGGCTTGGGGTGTGCTGCTCCACTACAGGCAGGAGATGTTGTGCAGGGGCAGATTTTGCATCAGTGGCATTCGTATCTGTAGCAGGAACAGCTTGACTCTTTCTCCTGACAGCAAACAGTCCCTGTGTCACAGCTCAGCAGCATAAGAGCAAGGACAGGAGTGCAGTGCTAAGGCTGCTGTTGTAACTGAAGTGGAGCTGCCGGATGCCCTGAAGCTTCTTTTTGCTGCTTGTATTAACTACTATTTCTTTATTTTCTTCAATTATTTCTCAACTGCAAAATACCGACAATGTCTTTTATTTTTTTTTTCTTTTATTTCCTTACATAGCACTTTAAGTGCCTCTAGCTCTTTGACTTTAACCATATATCTATCATCAGGAAGGTTGTTTTAGATCTGACTACATTTAGCCCAATGCATAAAGAGAAGTATTACTGCTGATCTCATTTTGAAATGTTACTAAGAGGCAAAGTGAAATTACTGCAGGTTGTTTTGAAGCAGGAGCAGGGTTTGTAGTCAGAAGCAGTGTCTCAGTGTTACTGGGGAGAAGTGAACTGATGACAAAACCAACAGTGAGTAGGAGAGGAGACCTCGGCTGCTTCGAGCAGCACCCTGTGCCATCTACCTGTGCTGCCCAACCTCTCCAGGGACAGGAATCACTGTGTTCTTAAAGCATCCTGGGCAGGCTGGGCTTTATTCTGAAGGATCATCTTTGAGATATGTTGATTATCAGTATTTAAAAGGGCTCAATTAGAAGTTCAGGCATATTACAGAGTGCAGCTAATAAGAGCTATGGTGTGAAATACAATAGCACTCTGGTGACACTGTTACAGCATCACGGTTAATGACCAAAATATTAAGGAACTTATTGAAGTTCAATCATCAATCAAGGTAAATTGATTCTTCTGGCAAAGAATGCAAATGTGTTCCTTTGATACTGCGTGAATACCAACTACCTAGGCTCGGCTCATACTCGTTTCTGTGGTTATCAATTTATAAACAGCTGGCTGAGCCATGGTGAAAGGAAGGGGGAAGTAGCAATAATTAACATTCCATTTGCTAATTACTGGCTGGAGTTGTCACCCTAATCCTGATCGCCAGGTTTTTGCTCAGTTTGCTCCTCTTTGCATGTTGTCTCCATCATTGTCTGTTGAACCTGGGGCTAATTTCAACAGAAGAAGTTGGAGAGGGGATGAAAGGTTTAAGTCTTTCTGCAATCAGCATTTCCTTCAGACACTAAATGTGTGTGAAAGTGAGACTGAGAGTCTGTCTTGGTCAAAGTTGCCATTATAATCAAGATATCACTGGAGCAGAGGCTTGTTCCCCTGCTGTCAGGAGGTCATCAGTGCCTCTTCAGATCCTGCTCTGCTTCTCTTGCACCTTTCTCATCCAGTTTGCTCTGTTGGGCTCTGCGCTCAAAGATCTCACAGAACTTCTCCTCTCCAGTAGTTTATTCCTTTTACTTTCTCAGTTCTTTGGCTGTGCCAGCACCACAAGCCTTTGCTTTGTTCACTGGTGGAAATCTTGCTGGCAGCTGTGCTGCCCGGGGCACAGAGCTTGCCTGCCATCCCTAAACCCTGCATACCTGGGATACTCTTCCCATCTCCCCCCAAAACCTATAAACCCAGGTACAAAGCCTGCTAGTGTAGTATGATCCCTCCTTCTCCTAAAAATGCTGTGTTACTGTCACGTGGGTATGTTTTTGGGGTGCATTATGTTCCACGGGCAGTAAGCTTCAGGACAAGATGAAAATCTTCAGAGGCTGCACCTCATTTCCATGCCCGTGCTCAGATGTCCCCTCTCCCCAGCACTGTGCAGTACACCTCACAGCCTCACAGCTGCACTTGGCATCCCCTGAGGGCTCCTTGCAGGGGTGCTTTGTTGTTTTCCAGAGTGGGCCATAGGCAGACTGTCCTCTCACCCGAGCCACTGCGGGAGCAGCAGAGGTCTAATGGACACTAATGATAAACACTGATCTTCTCTAATGCTGCTTATACAAATGTCACATAATGCTCTTATAGTGTAAAGAGAGAACAAGCCATTCCTCACCTCAAGGACAAAGAGTTGGCACCATGACCATGGCCAAGCAACTCCTGAAATCTTGCCAGGACTGATAATATAAAAACCAAAATTGCTGTAGTAAGAATTACGTTTGTTATATTTCATAAAAAATACCCTCATTAAACATTTCTGTGAAAGACCAAACTGTCAGAAATAGACCTGGCTTTATAATTGATTTTTCCTGCGTGGACTGCTCTCCATCCCAGCCTTCGAGTGAGCCTCATTTATATGTGAAGCGCATGTTGAGTAAGAGTGGGAGCTGTAGAAGAGAGGGACAGAAGAGCTCAGTTGTTGCTGGGAAGGAAGGAAGTACAAATGAGAGAGAGAGAGAGAGGTCAGACATTCTGCCTAGGAATACAGATTTTTTTTTTGAGAGATGGTTGTTGTCTTTTGTTCCACTACCCAAAGTTACCCTAAGGACAAGTGCAGTAACACATGTTTTCACATGCCCATATTTTTTTTTCTGACAACGAGGAATGCAGGCCCTGCCTACAATAAGGGATACATAAAAGGCCACGAGAAGTAATCTACAAATGGAAAAATATTCCATGCAACAAAAGACTTGAAACTCTGTGTGCTGCACTTAGCAGAAAGAGGAGCAAGGGGTGAAATATTTTTGGCGTATGAGTGCCTAAAGTGAGAGAAGGTGCTAGCTGCAAAGAATGACTGTTTAATCCATCAGACAGAGCCAGAACAAGAATCAATAACTGGAAGCTGAAACCAGAGAAATTCAAGCAAAAATAAGGCTCAGATCTCTAACAGTGGGGCTGATTTGCCACTGGAAGCATCGGCTTCTCTCTCTCTCTCTCGATGTTATCTAACACTGGACACCTTTCAGCAAGACCTTTCAGCCCAGCACATATGGAAATCGAGCACAAGGCGAGTGTGAAGGGCTACTGCGTGGAATTTGTCACGGCAGGTCAGGCAAGGTGACCAAATACTCTTACTGGTCTTACAATTTTTACCTGGAAATATAGCAGGTAATTTTTGGATTAGCTAAGATTTGTGATTCTCCTTAGATCTTTCCCTTGAAAGCAGCAAAGAACTGATTTTCCACACGGGTTATTTTGAAGTGGGAATGAAACGAAATTAAATTTTTGCTTGGTAGTAAGTAACGTCCTCCCTGGGGTGGCACGGTGAGAAATCCGGAAAGCAATCGTACAGATTAGCAGCAAACCTTGCTCCCCATCTTTGCAGGCACACGGCCTCAATCACAAGGTTAACTAGGTCCTTCCCTCTTGCAATTTCATCTCTTCATCAGGTGGCAACTTAAATTCCTCTACAGGACAGTGCAGGTCCCTTCTTCTCTGGGATCTCAGAGGTGGTAGCTGTGCTAAAACTGCACTGCTGGATCAGCATGCCATGAGTCCTGACAGGACATCCGGAGTGGATGTTTCTCTTTCAAGTGAGAGCAAGCCATGAGATGGCTCAGTGGTGGTCCTGGGAGGTTGTTGTAAGACAGGGTGTGCAGTGCTGGTTTGGGATTTTCCAGTAAAGTCAGAGTGAAGGGGAGGGTTGAGTTTTGAGACCATATTCTGGTAGTGATTGACCCCTAACAACAAACCCCAGTTCTTGTCCCACTGATGTGGAACACAATTAAAAACATCTCTTTCAGGAAATTAGAGTAGGGATGGATAGGATACGTGCATGTAGGGCTCACATGTCATCAGTTTCCCAGAAAAGGAATCTTTCTGGAGGTTACTGGAGTGAAATTGGCAGCTGTGGGAGCAGGAAATGGTGTAGCTGCAATGCCGCAGCTGGTAGAAAATGCTGTCAAGTTTCCTCAACTGTCAGTTAGGAGGAAAAGAAAATGTAGCACAGAGCTGCCAGCACATCTGGCATAAAGTAAGGGTTTAACTAAAGCATCCATCCTCCAGCTTGGCTGGTTACACACTGCCCTAGAACAAACTGTGGAAAAGCTGACAGGTAACAGATGGTGGAGGCAGCCTAACTTTGTCCTTTGGCTCCTCCCAGTCGTGCTCCATTAGCAGAAGCACCTCTGCCCACCTGACTTAGGTGGCCTGTAGGAGCACTGCTGTGGGCTAAGCTAGGCCTGTGCCAGCAGGGTTGTTCTCAGGTTATTTGACACTGGCTGCCTTGTCTGGCATTGTCAGTAGCCACAGCTGTCATGTATGGATTTTGGTACGTCCCTTTTTCCTCTGATAATGGCTCATAACCACCATGTTCTGATTTTAGGCAAGAACAAAAAGCTCACCCTTTCTCCTGCAGTCTTTACTCATTATCAAGTTATTTTCTTTAAATTAGTGTATGTCTCCTATTACTTGTAACTACAGCTAGAAAACACAGAAAGATGTTAAAGTCATTTTCACGCTTGGTGGAACCAAGACCAAGATCCCAGTGGTCCAATGATCTGAATTTGCCACAGTGTTTAGGGTCAGTTGTCTGTGGTCAGGGAGGAGCAGTATCTGCTGCACTGAGCAGGAAACAGCTAGTTAAGAATAAATGGAGCACTCAGAGATGAGAAGCAGAAATACTCGTCCTTTTATCATCACCATCTGCTTTTTTCCCATGGAGGCATGTGGCATACTTCACTTCAGCCTAATGCCAGCTTTGCCCAGAGGGGTTTAGATGAAACAAATGAAATTCCTTTCTTCCTTTTACTGTCCCTGTAAAATTGCCTGACCCTAAGTCTTTACCCTTTTCCCCCCAAGGTTAAAACCAAAACAAACTAAAGAAAAAAACCAACCTAATGGTGAGGACCCTGTTACTTTCGGCCTCTGTCTACATTTCCATAATGACTTAATGCTTTCTGGCATTCAGATGTGACGAGCATAGTTTTGGGGGGGATTGAGATGGTTGCATGTATGTTGAGACGTCCTCCCTCATTGCTGGCATCACCATCAGCTTATCTGTGCACAGTCATTGGGATGGTGTGGCTGATGACTTACTTCAGCTTAGTGTCTAGACTCTTTCTCTCCAGAAAGATGATTAAAGACTTAACCAAACCAATCCAGTCAGTTGTGCTCCCATCCAGTCTAATCCCACTGAGGAGAGTGTGGAGAGCAAACTGGCAGCTGTGGCCATTTCCATCTTCTGAGCTGAAGAGCATATTTAAGACTCTTGTGGACTTTTAAGCTCGTGGAAGCTCCTGGCCCACCCTGAACGTCCTTATGAGTTCGTCTTTAAATTACTGCTTTGCCTAGACCTTCCACATCTTTTCTCCTCTCCCTCCTGCTCCCACGTGAAGTGATACAGTACACTGGCACATTTCCTCATTAGTACAAATTTCTTTGGTGGCTGAGTTGTGTGCAGTGTTAGAATCTGGACTGTGGTTGTCAAAGCCAGGATGCTTAGAAAAGAATGGCTTTTTACAGAGCCATATGCAGCTCAAGCAAAATTTGAAAAAGAAAATCTGTCTGTAGAGACGGCGCGCACTTAACTGACCTTTTTTTTTTTTACATGAGGAGCCACATACCACTTGAAAACATCCACTGTAACCACAGCCCCCGGCTTCTTTATGAGCATGCAGAGTGGGCATTAGTTTTCCCTGGGCATTTGAGGATATGCTGCATGGGGAGAAGGCAGCAGCTTTGTTGTAGACACCCAGCAGCGACGGGAGGAAGCTGCACTAGGCAGTAGCACATACTAAAATCCAGTTCATAAAGAGCTGTGCATTGCTCAGGACTGGCAGTCCTGCCCACTCTCTTTGGACCTGCAGGGTTTAATAAGCTGCCTTGGCACAGCAACTTTCACATTCCTGCACTGTGAACTCTGCAAGCTTTCTCCGTGTCCCCATTGCAGTTTATAAGCTCTGTCTGCCAGGGATGCTCTGGAGCACCTTCAACTTCATAAAAAGGGTTGTCAGGAATATTTTTAAATACAGCTGGCCAGTCTCTTAAGTACTCAAATACAGATTGCTAAATGGAGAATTCAACTAGAATGCTTTGAGATACTTTTCTAGGAAAGCTATGAGAGTTTACAACCTTCTCTCTGCTGTCTCCAAGATACAGATTTATTTGACTTCAGAATCCCTTCAAAATTCCTCCTTAGTCAGTACCCGCTCCTAGGCGGTTCTTCCACTTGAAAACAGTTAATTAGTCATAACTATGCAGTGACTGGCCAGTCTCCCTAGATAGATACATACCAATGAAATACAATTTGTATGATTTGGGATTGCTGTAGGTGCTACAGAATGTTCAAAATTAATATCCGCAAGTGAATATCCCATGGGAGGTTACGGTAATACTGATGTCCTCTTAAAACTCAGGATTGTTGAAAACACACATGAAATAATGGGTAATAAGAATTCATATAATCATCTCTGAAAAGTTAAACATGAATCAGCAAGAATTGATTGCTTTAAAAGACAGAAGTTTAATGATCCAGAGAGCAGCAGTAGTGGTACCGTTTTGTTCCTCAGTATGTAGCCCTGCAGAAAGAATTACCATGATGCCATATAACAAAAATGTTAGAAAATCTAGTACAGCTCTTAAAAACACCCATTTCGATAGGTTTTTGATGATTATGAAATGAATTGTACCAGGTTTCTGCTAATGCAGAAAATGCCTCTATGGTACAATAAATGGAACTGTGTGAACTGTGAAGCCTTAGGATTGCAGTTTCATGGAAAGAGGTGTATGCCATGCCTCCTACTACATTTTGTATTCCCCCTGGAGTACTTTCTTCTTGCAGAGTTTCAGGTATGGAAAAGATGAGCTGTTACATTAGCAAAAATCATTGCCTGCAATCGTGTATCATTCCAAGAGCGAAGTCTCTGTAATTAGCAAAGGGAGCAGAGCACTTGCCGTGTTGCTGTGGTACAGAGCTGGTATTAGGCAAGTGGAAGCTGGGCAGTGTGGTTTTGGGATTGTGTGTATTACGGGACAGCTGCAGGTATTGTCACAATTAAATGTGTCTGTTACCACACGGTGTCCCTCCTCTTCAAAGTGCTTTGTGCTGTGCTCTTGGGGATGTTGCTTTTGCTGGCTTGGGGATGTGTACAGGCAACCATTCCCATACAAGCGGTGGTTGCAGCCGCCAATCCTGTGCAGAGACAGAGAGCTAGGGCAGATCCCAGCACTCTTCATTTGGGTTTAGTACTTTTGCACATCCCCAGCACGGCCAAGAAGGGGCATGTGCTCACTTCCAGCAGTCAGGGCTTAGTCTTTGGTCAACAGCAGCCATCCCATCACAGGGCTGTGAGGTTTCCTGCGGGGTTGGACACCAACTTACTCCAAGGCCCCCAGCCATCGATTGGGAGCTGCACAAAAGAGTTCGTTTAGGTGAGGTGCGTGTCAAAGAGGCATTGAAAGCCCCATCTCCCTTTCTCCCTGCAGGGTGGCTTAATTCAGAGGCTGCCGCCCACGGAGAGGGGTATCATTCAGAGTGAAATTACAGACAACTGACACGATCCCTGTCCTCGTAAATCCCCAATAATTGTGACAAATGTCTGGAGCGCCGCAGGCTTGCCGTGCTCTGCCAGCTGCCCTGCCAGCCCAGCAGCAGCCGCAGCGACAGGGCCAGTGCCGAGCGGGGCTGCGGCAGCGTGACCCCATCCCAGGACCCGCTGCCGTCACCCGAGCTGGGCTTCTAGCTGTTCTCTGGCAGGCACACGGGATCAGATCTGGTTAAAGCAGCCAAAATGGCAGCAGTTGTTTCCTGCTGCCTGATTTGTTTGTATTGATTACAGGCCCTGCTGGAAACCCACAGCTGAAATAGCAGAGTTTGCTGCCGGTTCTGCTGTGTCAGCAGAGTCCTGAGATTTCAGTAGCATGAGATCAGAAGGGAGATTAGGTCATCTATCCCGATGTCCTCACCTCTCAGACAGTCACCAGATAGTCCTGCGGTACACCCAGGCCTCTCATTGCACAGGAACCCATCCCAGGAGAATGGGAGGCTCCGGGGAGCTGCTGATGTGGAGGCCCCCGTGGTGCAAGTGGGGTGTTTGCAAGGGGCTCGTGCCATCCCTGGACACTGAACTGGGCTGCTCTTGGTGGGGAAGCGGCCCTTGCTCTCCCATTGGCCTCATCTGCTTTCTCTCCCTGGAGATCCATTAGTGTTTCTGATCCCTCAGCTTTCTGCAGATTTTGTGGGATTATTCCTGGTGCCAGCCCCAACCACTGCTCTCTCCAGCCCCGTGGTTACAGCTGTGGCTGCTCTCTGCTGCTTCAGGGAAAGCTGGGAAGGAAGCAAAACCACGGGCATACTGCACATAAAATTCCTCCCAGAGCCAAGCAAGCAGTTTTTGGAGGCCCTGGGCTAGAGGAATTGATGAGAAGTTGTCTTGTTGCAACTGTCACATGTGTGCTGAGGGCTACACAGACATCCACTCCTGCCTCTGGCCCGCTCAGCGACGCAGGTGCTGCGTTCGGTGGTTGTGCTGCGCAAACCGGGCCCACGAGCCCAAACTTCTTCTACACACGTGCACTAGTGACGCGGCTTCTCCAGCAGGCTGAAGGGAGTCTTTTTATAATTTTTTTTGGTCTCCTTTGAAAGATCTCAAGCAGCAGTGAGTCCATCATCCTTCCTGGTGATATGCCCCGGTTTTGAGATAGCTTCCCGAGGAAGAGGTGGTGCCCGCTGTCCAGTGTGGCAGGTGGCTTTAGGGACAGAGTGTAGCAGCAGAGCCACACCAGCACCTGGACAGCCGTGGAGTCAGCGCAACACCTTGTCAAGGGTCAGGGGCCGTGGCTGTGTGGTGGAAGGAGTTGCAGCCTCTGTGATATATTTTTCTTTGCTGAACTCTTATTTGACTCTCACTGTAGCAGCTGGTAAAATACAGGCTAAAAGAACATGTGGGGTTTTGTCCCAGTGTATTGTTCCCTCCCTTTTTATGTCGCATTGAACTTGCTTACTCAGGAAATCCTTTTTTTTTATTTCCGAATTAAGGATTGGGAAATTTCTGTCATTTTAAGATCTTTTTTTAAAAATAATAAAAGTATATGTGGAGCTGCCACATTGAGATTGATTCATCTGGAAAGAGTGGTATTTAAAGCTAATCTTGCTTCAGTTCGTAAATTGCTTATTATGTGTGATGCTTAGGTCTTGAATCGCTTTTCTTGGCCAGGGTACTCCAAGCTCTAGGGGACGAAGAGCGTGAAAGGTGCAGCTGCATTTAAAACTGAAGTGCTCATTTCAAAATATCTCCCTGTAGCAACGGGAATTTTTCTCCCCTAAACAAGTGTTTGGTTTCATGCTGGTTGGAGACACATCCTTGAGGAAATAAAAGCTAAAAAGGAAAAAAAAAAAAAAAATAAAAAGGACTGTCTGCGGATTCATTTTTCCATTACTTGGAAGTCATCTTGTATATAATTTAGATGGGTCTTAACGAGGCATAAAGTCACTTTCAGAAAATTGATGACTCTTCGTTCGCTTCTCTGAAATGAGGGCCTGGAGCCTTCCCTTTGTTCCTTTGGTGGGATCATCAGATCCGATTGCAGAAACCCGATGAAGCTCTTAATCCAAGCACCAAGTAACCACAGCTCTGGCCTTCTCCTCTTTATTGATCTTGCGGCCGGGCCACATTTCTATTTCAGCCTAGTATATACTCCGTGTTTCCTTATCTCCAGTGAAACTCATCCCTGGCCCTTCTGGATTTGTTAACTCTTTAGTCACCTAATGTTGTCTCGTAGGGTTCAGAGAGTCTGTGGGTGTACAGAGAGGGCTTCTACCATTTCTGACTCTGAATTTGCAGTTGTGTGCACAGAACAGGACCCAGTGCACCCAGAGCATTGGGGTCTATGCTAATCACAACATATTCATAGCCTCCATTCCACCCCTTTTTGTCTTCATTTGCCCCCGCTGCAAAACAGGATGCTGGCGCAGTCAGTGTGGGCATATCGTGGTGGGTCCCTGGCGTGTGCAGGATTCATGCCTGTGGTGGATTTGCCTGGGCAGCCTGGGAGGCAGGTGAGCCCGAAGGATAGCCAGGGCCCGTGGGAGATGGGGCATGTTGTACGTTCCCTGCTTCTTGATTTGTGAGCTCGAGCACACCGGAGAAGTCAGCAGGTGTGAATTTTTCATTGCTGTGTCCTCCCTGTGCCTCAGCGTGCCATGGGCTGCAGTTTGCCAACTCGCTGCTTCGTAGCAGGAAAGGTCAGGAACCTCATAAACAAGGTGAGAAGCAGAGTGGGGCGGCACGGCCCCCCGGGCTGCTGATTCCTCCTGACATTAGAGCGCTAATGAATGTTCTGTCATGGTCCCGTGAATATTGCAGGAAGCTTTCGCCTCCCGCCTCCCCTGCCTTGGAGTTACCAAGGTTACCTGACGTGACTTTCCTGGGAGAGAGGAGCAATAGCTGCAGGTCGGTGGCTCCCGGGAGCATCCCGCCTGCGCAGCAGCATGGGGAGCGTGGCCAGTGCAGCCTTGCCATCCTCCTGCTCCCTTTGGCTGCTGCTGTTCCCCTCGCTCCCACCCCACGCTGCCTAAGGAGTCATCGGTTTCATTTTATTTTAGGGTTTCTTGAGTAAGGATCGTATTAATTTTGTTTTGCTTGCATAACCCGAACTGTTATCATCCGACTAATTGCTCACATTTTCCTTCAGACAGCAAATGGGAGAGATAAAGCTGCAGCAGGTTTATGTGATTTCTGCTTATCAAATTACTGTAATTATTTGAAGAATGGTTTAAAATTGTATGGAGTAATGAATTTAATTATGAGTTTGCAGCGATGCCTTGTGCTGCATGTGGCTTGCAAATGGGCAAGTTTATGAGAAACTCTTCACAGAGCGGCAGCGGGCGGGATTGCAGAACGCTCCTGCAAAGAGAGCCTCCAGCACTTCCGTCCCACGGCAAGGGGGGTGCAGCACGCTTTGCAGGTTGGCTTGACAAATGGTGCTCATCATTCAGCTGATCAGCTCGCTCAGTCCAATTCTAATAGAAACCCAGGCAAGACAAAGTGCCGGCAGCCACCTGGTTGTGGTTGTGGCATGCTGCAGCTGGTTGGCTTTGCTGATCTCCTCAGCCCCGGGGCATGCGGGGGACCAGCTCACTTGCCCAGACCTCCACACCTCCTCCTGTTCAGATCAGCCTGCGGGTAGCTGTCAGGGAAGGCAGGTCAGGCAGTGCTGACAAACCTGTCCCACCAGAGCCACAGCCTGTTGCAACCTGCTCCAGACATTCACAGTAGTGTTTGCCACCTCTCCACTCTGCACTTAGGAAGAGCAGATTTTTTCCATCACAGCTGGGAGATGCATGGGGACCTGCCTGACCCCTGTGAGCTGTGGAGCACACACTCTCGTCCCAGCATGTCCCCACACCCTCCAAAGCAATTCATTTCTCCCTGCCTGCTTGTGCTTTTCTTTACACCCTACTTAGTTCCAGGTGCTGTAAAAACTGTTCTGCGCTCCACCAAAGGGCTCCAGCCCTTCCTGAAATTGGCAAATGGGAACATGGCAGCTCTCCATCCCCACAGCCACAGGGCCAGTTGAACAGCTTGAGACATCCCTCTTTGCACAGATGTGGAAACTTTGTGTTTCCTGTCAGTTGAGGTAGTGATAGTGTAGAGGATTTCAACCCTTGGTTTGTTGACTGAAATACGAAAGAGTTGTAGGAATAGTGAGTTCTACAGGCAGATGGTTGGGACTGGACAATATTTTTTATGCTTTTTTTCATTACATACTGCTGGTATTTGATGTAGGTGCTGTTAAGTAAGTGAGTAAATAGCTAGAAAGACTAGTCCAGGAAGGTGTAAAGCGAGATGAAATACTTTCCTTCGGAGCAGGATTGTTTCAGAAAGCAGGAATACGTGCCTGAGAGACAGCCCAGCAAAGGTAGATCACACTGACATTCCCAACAGAACTGGATTGTGGAGATAGACGTAGGGCCAATAGAGTGAAGAGATTTGGGCTAGGTGCTGTTAGGCAGTGGAACAAAAATGCAGGAAACTGAAACTGGGTATATGGGAAGTGGGAAAACTGCTGGATCTTCAGGTCTGTGATGAGATGTTCATTGATTCGTAAAAGACTGTTGGCTCATCTGGTACAACCTGACTGTCACCTTGTTCTGTGTGGCATCCCTTATAACTGGGTACATAGTTCAGGCCTAACTATTTAAAATGTCAGATATGAAAGGCAGAACAATAAGTGGCCAACAGCCATCCAATGTCTGAAACTCTTGTGATGATGAAATCACTTAGAGATGATGCTAACAAATGGTTCATGGTCTACAGCGCAGGGATTACAGTGTTAATTTTGGGGGGGGGGGGTTGAATTAAAACAAAGGTGGCTACCTTAAGGGGTAACCAAATTTCAAAAGTGCAAGCCTGCCCTCATTTAAGATTTAGGCAAATCTGGCTTGCATGCAAAGAGAAGAAGGCATTAGCAGTCAAAGCCCTCGTCTTTCTTGACACATGAATAAGGGAGTTTTTGTGCAGGATGGAGTTGTACATGATATTATGTCTGTCTAAATGCAAGGTCAAAGCAGATTCTAAATGGCATTGACTTTTAAAAGAGCTTGTCACAAGGCAGACATGAACTCTGCATAATCCCTGCAGTTTTATGCCAGCGAGGAAGCACCGAGGTACGATGAGAGCGCCAAGAAGAAATGTTGTTGTTGAAGCCATAAACCAGGTGCAATTTCTGGCAGTCTTTCCATAAACGTGCTTAAGCCAGGAAGGGAGAAAAGCCCACTTTCATTTGGAAAACTCGTAAAGATTTGTGCAACGAATGCTGTAATTGTTAGTGTGTTGATGGCAGTCATAAATACAGCTGAGTGAGAGGCGATGGCAGGGCATGGCAGCTCAGCCTGAGTCTGGCTGGCTGTGACTCCAAGACTGACCTCCAGCCCCTGTGGGTGTCTCCAAGGAGAATATGTTTTCTCCTTCCCACACTGACATGAACTGTTTCCATGGGGAAACAGGTGTCAGCACGTGGGACAACAGGAAGAGAATACCTTAAGCACCAGAGCATGAGATTTCATTACCCTTAGTGTTTTTTCAGCCTTTATAGCTGCAAATGTTATTAAACGTCATAAAATTGTCCAGGTTTCTTTAAGTTCAGCTGCAGCACTTTTCCCAATTTGTGCTTAGATGAAAAAAGAAGACAGCAAGGCTTGTCTATGAAAAAATGAGAAAATAAGAGTCACCTTAGATTCTTAAAAGCAGTTTGAAAACGTGAAATAAAATCAGCAATAATATTTTGCACACAAAGCTGTCTTCAGGAAGGATCTGTATCAGAGCAAATAACGGTGGCTAATGTTTTCTTCTCTCAATCATTTTTAAAGGTCATTTCATGATCAAAATCTACTCACTAATTTAATTTCTATTCTCAGTGTAAAAACGTAAGATGATGCTGTTATTCTGTTAGCAGGTGGTTTGCTGGGGAGAATCAACCTTTGTGTTTAGTATGTCAAGGTCCGAGTCCTAAGCTTGTGCCTGTGGTGGCCCAGCTTAGGTAGGGCCCTATTTCCAAGTCCAGAGTTTCTCAGGTGTCTTTAACCCAAGAGCTCTCTGATCTCTCTGAAAAAAAATTGTGGACTATCCAGTGTAATGTTGCCTCATGGTACCAAGCAAAAATTGTATCTTCAGTTGCTTCATTTATTTTTCTGATTTTGCTTGCTGCCTGCATGTGTGGGAAGGCAGACTTGTGTTTATTTGCCATTCTGCAGCAGACCAGGGTTGTTCGTGAGCCACAAGTTGAGGGGGAACTTGTTCTCCCTGCCTCACATTACCTTAGAGATCTCCTCTCCCTAGCTCTTTCCATTCTGTTAGGATGCAACCTTTCTGTCACGAGGTGTGGAATCAGATGTGTCACTGAGCAGCGTTGAGCAGAAAGAGAGAAGGAAAAGAAACCTAGAGAGTGAAACGCTTTGGAGAGTCATATTAGCCTTAGGTCAAGCACTCAACAGGCAATGTGAAACTTGGATTCTCAACTCTCACATGGCAACATTCATGGCTTTGGGACATTGCCTTCCTACTTTGTCACAAGGAATGATTTCCTCTGTGTGGGCTCTGTAGGGATCTGCCTCAGGTCTGCTCTTGGGGAGATGTGGTGCAGATCCCAACAGCTGACTGTCTGTCTGCCAGAGAGCCCCATCTGCGGTGTGAAAGCCTCAGGAGCAGGCAGCTCAGATTGCAGAGGTCTGTGGTTTCCCTGCCATTTCTGTCTCCAAGAGAAACCCCGTGAGATCTTCCTCCAGCTGCTGAGCCATGGGTCTGGTCATGAGGAACTGAGTGTCATCTGGAGAAGACTTGGGACTGTGTTGGTTTTCACAGATAGGATGAGGACCTGCTTTATTTTCCCTCAGGCAGGTCATGGGTCTAGTCTGGAAGAAAAGATGAAGTTTTCCCAAGGAATCTGAGGCCCCCATGATCATCTCCAACACCAAAGATGCCTTGTGCAGGGTGTCTTGTCCTTTTGTATTGGTTGTCAGCTCAGTAAAAGTGAGCAGCTGACATTCAACCAATTCCGCTTCTGTCCTTGGCAAGGGTGTCCTCTCGTGTCCCGGGCAGTCTTCATGTTGGAGCCCCATCAGCTCTGAAAATCACATCCTGTGTCTTGAGGGCCTCAGTAAAGTGTGCTCTGCTCAGGGTTTGCTGTTGATGCTCTGAAAAGGGGCACATGGTCTTGTTTACTTAGTGTATGAGGGGTGCCTAAGACAGGAGTGCCAGCACTTTTCCTCCAGATGAATTGTCCTAACACCAGTGGCCTGCACACTGTACGGTGAGCTGGGGAAATACCAATTCACAGAATTCTTATCGGCAAGGAGATGCCTGCCTCTTACATCCTCTAGGAAAGACTTAGAGAGGCCTCTGCTTAGCAGAAAGTTTTCTTTCCTGTTAGTGTTACAGCTGGGAGAGCCATGCCTCATCTCTTGCTTGTAATTACATCAGTAGAGTGTCTTGGGAGAAGGTTAAATAGTCTTTTGTATATCAAATAAAGCCAGTGAACTTGACTGAAATCATTTAATGAAAACAGTTCTGATTATCTGTATATACTGCTGTGTGGTATTTTAAAAGAACATCTTAAAGGGAAACGTGGAATTGTTTAAGGCCTCTAAAGACTATAGTGCAGAGGCTATGCAGCAAATGCCTTTATAATCTAGGATCTGAAGTGGGCTTTGAATCCAATTGTGTTTTTCGCTGTTGTAAAACATGAGAGATTTTGATACAGTAACTCGGATTTGATTCAGAACTTTCTTATTAACTGTTCTTCATGCACATCAAATTTTAGAGACTGAGCTAAAGGGCTCTGCACATCAAGGATGGAACTGACTCAAGGACAGAGCTATTAAGGTGTGTAATAATCAAGAGAGGAGAATTAATTGTCTTTAATTTGGCATAAATCCCAGGGACCATAACTTAGGTTATTAGGAATTCAGGGCCTATTTCCAATTAGTTATACCCAAGCATGCTCGCATATCCAACTTCGGGAGTCTAATCCATGAGTGTGTTAGCACAGCGATGGTTGACACGCTAATAAAGGACAGCACTGCCTGACCTCTCCGTGTGTGGTCACTGCCAGACGGTGTTTGCCCAGCAGTAAATCAAACCGTGCTATTGCTTTATCGTTTCTGACACCTTGCAGTGAGCGGCTCAGTGTGTGTCAGCTGCTCGGGCAGTCTGTGCAGACAAAATCACCTGGGCCGTGCTGGAGCAGGTCAGAGAGGCTGCTGTGGCTTTTCCATGCTTTTTTAGTCTTTGAGCTTCCCTATAAGACATCTGCTCCAGCGAAGCCAGGGTGTCTGCCCTTTAGGTGTATGAAATGTAAATAGTGCAATTGTTATCTGTACCGGAAAATCTGGTTTAACCTGAGCTGGGTTATAGAAAGATGTGGCAGCAGTTTCCTGAGTTGGCAGCAGCAGCAAGAGCAGCAAAAGCACACACTGCGGCTGCGTGGCTCCAAATGCAGCACCTCCGTGCTGAAAACGTGGGAAAGTATGAGGGACTGCTCGGCCATGGGCAGCCAGCTCCCCCTGCACGTACCTGCAGCGCGGGCAGAGGTGCCGCGTCCCATCCACGGCAGGGCCGGCTACTTCATACGCACCAGGAAATGGGAAACACACTCACATCACCCTTATTGTAAAGCTCTCAGTGCAAACATCTGAGGGTTTCAAGGAAATGCGGGCCTGGAGAGTCCTGTAGAACTTGGTAGCTCTTGTAAGCCAAGGCAGTGTGTGCCTTGCATCAAAGCACCCAAAGAGTGCTGGCAGAACGGTTGTAGCCATGTGTGTGTGTGAGGGGCAGAGGGAGAGACGGTTCACAGCAAGGGAGACCAACCAATATATGCACTCAATTCCCCTGTAATCATTTTCAGAGACCTGCAACCCATGGAGCTTTAGCCCCTGTCTGTCAAATGCTGCCTGCCAGTCAGTCAGGAATGAAACAATACTTGGACAGGGCAAGAGCACAACCTCCCTTTATAGCTGTTCTCAATTCTGTTTATCCTGAACCTTGACTTTATTGAATGACTGGATCCTGGAAAGTCCACGGTGGCTACCTCCTCCCCCCCTCCCCCCCCGCCCCTTCTGTGATTTCCCATTTGGAAAAGAATAAGAGTTAAGGAACCCTGCAACAGCTACTGTGGAGACTGCTCCTTCCAGCCACTAGTTAGTGGAGCTAGTGCAGGGATCTTCCCAAAGAAAGCTAGACTTATATTTCAGGGGAAAAACAGTAGATTGTCCTTAAAACTTCAAGGCCAACAATCCTCCCATTTTCAAGAGAGGGAAAAACCTTTTTAAAGCTTTCCTTAATTTAATTTTCCAGCACAGTGAAACTGAAGCTTGCCAAGTCCAAGTGTCTGTTTAGCTTTCTTGGTCTATTTCTGACAGATGTAATATTTTTGGGGGAAAGGTAGGGACCATCTTTAGAAAAAACACACCCTTCCACCTGGGAAGTAGGAGTCCCATGCCACGGAACTGTGCAGCCCTCCTCATTTGCCAGGGAAAAGGGGTGGGGAAACCCACAATTTCTTTAGTAGTCATTTGATGAAATGAACCTTTGACTAACAGCAAATATGTCTGAAGTTAGGGAATGCATTTTCCCTGAACAGCAAAGGAATTTCAGCTGATTTGCTGTATTTGGTTATATTAAGATAAGTACCACAGGAGCCAAGAGATGCCATTTTTTTTATCCACTTGGTCTTGATGTGGTTTCACTGCCAGCTTTCCATTTATCTGTTGTGTGCTCTTTAATTCATGAGGGCCTGCACTGGGGATTTGTTTAAAGCCTTGGCTGAAATTGTCAGCCACTCCTTTTATTGCACATCTCTCTGAAAAGATGGGTGTTGTGGCAAAGCAGTAAATAGGATATTGAGCCTCTGCAACACTTGCTATCTGTAAAAAGAAGAGTATGTCCTCTGTTAAACTCTGAGCAATTACATCATCCCAGCATTAAAAACCATCACTTTGTCTGGCAACAAGGTCTCACTTGTGTTTGCATGTAGCCACTGGCTTGCTGCGGGTCTTTGGCTGGGGGCCTTTCTACATCCGACTGTCTCTGAAGGACTGTTAAGGTAACCAGAGTCTCCATCTAAAGTGATGTTGGAGCCAGTGCAATTAATGGATCTTCTAGAAACTGATGGCTTAACATAAGACATAAAACAAATAGCAAGAGGGTGTATCTGTCCCTGACTCTGGTCAAGGCTTGCTGTGTTTTCTCCTCTATAAAAAAACACTCCCCCACCAAGTTAAATAAAGTTAGTTTCTCACTATGTCAAGATGTTTTCTGTGATAGAGTGTTTTAAAACTTCTGAATGGAAAGCAGTGATTTGCCATATCGCTGATCTGTCTGGCGTTCAGATTAAATTAAAGCCATTCTTACCAATTCTCGAGTGATTTCCTTGCCAGCAGACCCTCTGTGCCTCAGCTGGCTGCAGTAGAACAAAAGGGCACTGAAACTTCACATTTATTGTTTCATTTGAAAATAGAATTTCTCTGAAAAAAAGGTACGTGTGAAACTTTCACTGTCACAGAGCTACCTGATGTCAATATGTGAGTATTTTCTGAAGTTTTTTAAAGGTTATTTTCGTTCTGAATACTGTAAAGAAGTAATGCCTTGGACTATAACTTGTGTTTTACTGTATTGGCCTTCACTGGGACTGGTTCTATGTACTGTTTTTGCTAACTATTAAAAATATTTTTATAGGATTTCTGAGCATTTGCTCAAAACACAGTTTGCTACAATTAAGGAAGTGGCAGACACAGCCACATGCATGAGTTTCAGTTGATAGTGGCAGGAAAGGATGGTGCTGGAGAAAAGGCATAGTGAGGGAAAAGACAACATGGGGAGGTAGAAGAGCAGGCTGTTGAGCACCAGGACTGGTGCTTTTCAGCTGTCGCTGCAGAGGAGCCTTGTTTTTGTAAGAATTGTGTTCATCCTCCTTTCCCACACCCACACACTTTGATTGCAGGCTTTGGGATTCAAACTCTCACGGCATCACAGAGCAGCTCCATGCCATAGCTTCGCAATTTTGGAGGTTGGCTCCAAAAGTTTCAGTTTAGTCTTTGAGATGAAAGAACAAAAAGGTGTTTCAGGGGGACATTCTGTGGGGGCAGGGGGGAGTCCTTGTTTTCCTTCAGAAGCGCTGGCTGGTTGAGAGTGCCAGAAGTAGAACATTTTTGTGCTTTATCTAACGACTCTCCAGCTCCTCCCCAGTACGGCTTTTAAGTTTCAGCTTCCAAGCTGGGCAGCTTTCCAGCCGCTCTGCCCCCAGCCCGTAGAGATTGTTGTGACCCTGGTGCAGGACCTGGCACTTGGCCTTGTTGATCCTCGTACCCCTGGCCTTGACCCAGCAATCCAGCCTGTCCAGATCCCTCTGCAGAGCCTTCCTGTCCCCCAGCACATTGACACTGCTGCCCGCCTTGGTGTGGTCTGCAGCCTGACTGAGGGTGCCCTGAATCTCCTCACTGTTTGCCAGCTTCCAGTCACCTGGCACCTCAAGGGTTTTCCTTTGGGGATTTTGGGAAGGGTGAAACATAAGAGGGAGGTATTTCTCTCCTTACGAAGTCGACAGTCATTGATCATCCATGTTGTCTGAATACCTTCCTTTTTCAGTAGCTTAGATGCAAGGAAAGGCAC
Organism: Cephalopterus ornatus; assembly: GCA_013396775.1. Taxonomy (NCBI): domain Eukaryota; kingdom Metazoa; phylum Chordata; class Aves; order Passeriformes; family Cotingidae; genus Cephalopterus; species Cephalopterus ornatus. The sequence continues at coordinate 259,362 of VZRE01014222.1, forward strand.
TGTTTTTTTTTCTTTTCCACACTGGAACAATTGCTGGGGGGAAGAAAGGCTTTTTTCATCAGAGTATTTTATTAAAACATACAGCTTTTTCCTGTCCCTAATCAAAGTTTTTGCTTGAGACTTGCCGGCCAGTGATGCTTTGGCAGGCTGCAATGTTCCCCACAGGAGGAGAAGCCACTGGATTGACAGTGATGCAGACAGGCTGCAGAAGCTAAACAGAAATCAGATTTTAGCACAATCTAGCCTTTTCAGCAGGAGTTAAGTGACCAAAAATCTTGCATTCTGGCCTGTGAAGTGGAAATGAACGGATTTAGTATTCCAGCTGAGTGGCAATAGGAATGCTTCACTTTAATCTGAAACCCGATGTTGGAAAGCGTGGGAGAGCTCTGCTGTCAGATGAACTCCGTTCTCATGCACTTTTTCCTGCACTGAGCTGCAACCAAACATACATGGATCAAAAGTCAAATGCTCCATTAATTTAACCACACGTTGGATTTAATGGCATATGGTAATGCATTATTGATTGCACATCTTAAAAATTAAAATCTCTATGCTAATAACATCTCACATCAGTGCAGGTAGTATGAAAAATGCAGTGGATTAATAAATGACTTGGAATACAAGTAAGAGCTGTTTCCATGCTTTTCCTTGAAAAGATTGAAGTTTTGGGTGTCTTTTAGTGGGAGTGCATTTATATATTCTGCCATGAGGAAACGTGCAGTAGGAATAGTTATGTCGTATTTCTTGTATAAATTTTTAAAAAGCAACAATGGTCTGAAAACAGTTCTAGAGGCAGTTATACTCAGCAGCTGGTACCAACAAATGGCCCGGTCCTGCCTGAAAGCACAGCATGGTCGTCTTTTATTGTTCCTTTGCTATGGAGTCTTAATAGCTGGCTGCAAAACCCTTCTGAATTCCTGTGTTTGAAGAACTTTTGTGAGTTCTTTCAATGCATACTTCCAGCTGATGACTCTTTTTTTGGTAACAGTTTTTGAAAGAGCCTGGCCTTATTTATCAGCTGTTGGATATGACCCACAAAACTCTATTTTTACCTGCTTGAAATTATGCTGTAATTTTGAGGGAGAAAATAAAAAAGTACATTTTTTTCCTCACCCAGCAAGGATTAAAAAAAGGGATGCTTGCTCAGGCAGGGAATCTTGCAAATATGATCTGTTCTATTTGTGTGTAAGCTCTTCCTCACCCACATTTTTGAGATTTCTTGATGTAGTTTTTGCTGTGCCCTGAACCCTTAAATGACTCTCAGTGCCATGCAGTCTAAGCCCATTTTGGTACTTCACTAGCATGAGTGACTAGTTTCTCTTGTCTTTCAGGAAAATCCTTGGTTTTATGTGTTTTTGGCTTTGAGTTGTGTGTGGACATTGCTTTACGCTCATGGAGGAGCAGTGGGCTTGGGTTTGGAGCAGGAGGTCTGGGATGTTCCTCACATCTTGAGGCTTTGTATCACGCTTCCAGCCACTCTCTGAGGCTTTGTCATCAGCTTGGAGAGGCTCTGCCCTGTGGCATAGAGCTTGTTTAGCCTGAGCAGATAAAGCTTCTGCTGTAATCTTCCTTCTTGGCTTTTTTAATTCTTTTAGATATATTCGGTCTCAGTCATAGAAAAACTTGAGTTTAGGACCAAGGCCGCAAATGTGACTGTCATTATGAGGAAGCCAGAATGGAGAGCCAGAATAGGTAGTAGCCAGGGCGACAGAAGAAGGATGTTGTGGTAGTAGGAATTTCATCAGTGCCGTCTCTTACTGGTGCAATCTAATCTGATAAAGGTGTAAATAATTGTTTTCTTCCAGGATGAGTTGAGGTCTCCTAGTTGGTAGCAGACTCCAAAGTTAACACATACAGAGCAGAAGTTGTTATTAGTTAGGAAGATCCCTAAACTAAGAACTGAAACAGTGGGTTGTGGGTACATACCTTTAATTTGGCCAGGTTTGTGACTGAGTACTTACTTCTGCTCTGAGTCAGCTTCAGTAGCTGTTATTCACCTTTGCGTTGCCTCTGTCAAGGACAAGGTTATCTGTGAAGGAGAGGAATTGCCTGTTCCCCACTGAAGCTGTGACTAGGCTCAGTCATCTCAGCAGATCTTGCAGTGCTTATGAAGACCCCGAACCAGAGGAGCGCAAGGCCGTGGCAGTGCATGGAACTTTATCCCCAGAGGGTCTTTCCTCATGCCCTCCCTTGGGCTGTGTTTAAGGGACAGCCATGCTGGAGAGTGACAACTGTTGCCTCACCAGTGTCTCTAGAGCTGAGGCTTTGTATTGTGTCTCAGCCTGAATCTAGACTGGATTAGCTACCCCGTGAGAAGCTTAGAGGCAGCAATGGCTGATATCTGACTTATGTCTGGTATATCCTGGAAGGCTTTGGTAGTGGCATGCTGCAGTGCTTCTCAAAGGGAAGGAGGAAGTATTTCCTAATTTCCTGCATCTGTGGCATCATCTTTTGTCCCAGCCAGTTCCTTGGGGCAGATCAAGAGGCATCATGAGGCCCACAGGAAGGTTGTTTGGGTGACAGCAGCATCTCTAAGGACTGGGAGAAGCAATTTGTTTCATCCCATTGGGATGCAGTGCCCCCTCGAGCTTGGAGCACCGAGGTTGCCCCTGGGTGGGAGGGAGCACTGGGTGCCCGTGCATGGCAGAGCCAGGGTGCTCAGCCCTGGGAGGCGACAGGTTGCTGCAGTGACAGTGTGTTACCTTGTCACCGCACTTGCAGGAGCATGGAGAGAAGCAGCACAGGGACTTGGCAGGAGCACAGCCTGATTCCTCATCAGAGTGAGTTGGGAGGCGCTGCTTTGTCTTGCTTACTCCTGGGAACACTTGCCTCTGCAAAGGCATCCTGCTCCCGTCTGAGGTACACGGGTGCTTGGGAATGACCAGCTACGCTACTGAGAAGGTGTCAGGGCTTGTAAATGGAGATAATTGCTGTCCAGCCATGAAAGGACAATGTTAGCAGCGCCCTTCCGGCTCTTGAAGAGCAGCCCTGTCTCCGCCGGGTGTTTTTTGGACTCGTAACCTCTAGAACAAGCAGGTCCCCTGAGCTCCCACGCTGTGAGCCCCTGGAGCAGGAATCTGCCTGACAGTTTATCCTCTTCTGCCATGTCTAGTCTCGTATTTTCTTGAATTTTCCTTACAGTACTTTCTTTGTTTTGAACTGACTCAGATTCTTGCTTTTGTAAACTGTTTTGCTGCTGCTGTGATCTTTCTGAGAGATAGCAAATACTTTGTTTACTGTAAGCTCTTGTGCAGTAATTCATGTGGTTACACCGTGACACAGAGAAGTCCTTCTGGAGCTCCTTTCCACACCCACCCATTCATCTGCACCCTTCTCCCCATTTTCAGTAAACGACTTCAGCATGTCACGTTGGCATGATGTCAGACAAAGCCAGCAGATTTGTCATTAAAAGCCTTGTCATCAATAGATGACTGTTTGTATTTTCTGCCTGCCTGAAACTGTTTTATACTTACTAAACCAGCAATTAAGAGTTTTGCTGCCTTTGAAACAGGTTGGTTTCGCTGCCCCACCTTTTCCTCGGGCAGTGGCGAGGCGGTGCCAGTGTCAACAGGGGTACTCATTAGCCTCCATGAGACTTGGCTCCGGCAGGGAGCACACGCTAACGCGCTCCTCCCGCCGCTCCCCGCACGGGCAGCACGGGGCAGCCTTTGGAGACCGTGAATTTGGATAACGTTTGTGGCGCACCTCTTGGGGGACTTTTGTAAGAAGGAGGATGTGGAAAGAGAGCGTCGCCTCAAAATGGCTGATAAAAGTGCTCGTTGTGCAGCTTCAGTTGAACCCGAACAGAACGATGTCAGGGTTTTCTTATCATGTAAAGTGATGCCGTTCTCCTGGGCCGCTGGATTGCTCAGCGGCTTTTGATTGTCTTGCGGTAATTGAATAGCCATGCTGTGTAACCTGTGCTGAAGGAATCAGAGCTGTTTATTCAGCAAACAGATGTCCTGCTTTGTAGTGTGCTTACAGTGTTACTGGCTTGCATCTTTCATTAGTAAATATTGCCGACTACCCAGGCTATTGTCCTTGCACTGATAATTTTGCATTCACTAATGTATTTCAGTGTCTCAAAAGAGAGATTTAGAAGCTTGTAAAATTTGCAAAGTAATTCCATTGATCCACCAAATATGAGTCTGTCAGTAGACAAGGGTTACCCCTGCAACTTCCTGTGTTACAGTGCTTCAAACCACTGCCTCTGAGCAGGATCTGTTCAGCCCTGGTGACCTGAACTGGGTGAGATTCCAGCCTGCCTCACCGAATGGCTATGGAACATGTGAAATAGCTTTTGGTTTGTCTATCCTGCTCCTGTGCAATGCTGACCACAGTCAAACACATTTATCAGAGATCTCTCTGCCCTCAATCCATTTCCTGACTTGTCCCTAGCACCACACACTCCTGAGTGATTTCAGATAGCTGGTAGAATTGAAAACAAAGCAGCTTTGTGTTTTACTCATCCCTCCCAAGACCCTAAAATGGATGTTGGGCTGGAAGTTCCTCAGCTGATGGTGGGCTGGCGACAGCCAGTGGCCCAGATAAGCCGTTTCGAGCCCTGTGTGGGGATAAGGCAAAATATCTCACTTGAAATGAGTTGAGAACACCCCTTCCAGTGGGGCAGTGGTTTTGATAGATTGTAAGAGATTTAACCTCACAGCTGTAGCTGTAATGTATGGAAAAACTACTTTTTGCTATTTCCAAATTATATTTGGTGTCATTTTTTTTCCCTCCCTCAGCAGTCTGAGCAATTGGACTCATGATAGTAAGCAGGCCTGGCTTTTATAGGAAGAAGAATGTGACAAATAACTCCCATAAATGTGTTTACAGTTTGCACTATCATTTCTAAAATACCATTTCCTGTGTTGACACAGAGGAAATTCACGGTGTTAGGGGAAAGGTTTACAGGTGCCAAGTCAGGATATGACCCCCAAAACACAATTGCTTGGCTGCAAGACCCGTGAGTGCTGCACGGTGTTTGTGCTGGTAGGAACCTGATATCCAACTTTTCTGTTCTGTGAGAGATTACAAGTTTTGAGCAAAATCCTGGGGGTAAATCCTGCAGGATTCAGCTGTCAACAGCTGTGCTCACCACAGACTCCTCTGCAGGCCTTTTTTGTAAGCAGCTGTTATCCACACACTATTCCATGCTGGGGCTGATCCATGCTTCTTGTGAGACGTAAATTGCAATTGCCTCCATGTCCCTTATCATCACCTGATATTTGGAGAGATGCAGAAAATAAGGGCACACCAAGGGGTATGTGTCTCATGGCAGCATCCTCAAGAAAGGTAGTTTTCTGGGGAGCTGGAAAACAAGCCATATAATTGAAGCTGCTCCGAAGGAGGTCTCAGCTCCAGTTTGGCGCTGTGGGAAAGGTTTCTTACCTTAGCTTTTCCCTTAAAGATGTGGAAATGTGTGGCACAAAAGAGCTGTATGAGAGCAGGGGTTAGATTTCTGTCACCTTGGAAAGATTAGCGAAGGGAGCTGTCAAGTGAGCAGGAGATATCCTCTGCCCATGCTGTCACACTAGATGCCAGGGGGACATTCCTGGCTCCTTGGTGACTGCTGCTAGCAAGACCTCAGCCTGGTTGTGGATTTTCCAAGTTTCACTTTGTAACTGCAAAAACCCATTCGTTTGGTTTTTTTCTCTTGCTGTTTCCCTCTCCTTTCCTCCTGTTTCTCTCCCTCTTTTCCTGCTTTCCTCTCTGTCATTTCTGCCGTTGCTGCTGTAGTCCATGGAGGAAATTAGAGCTTTCAGTGCCTGAAAAATTCCTGTTGTGCCTAGATTTTGCTTGCTCTAACCTAGTGCCTACCTTCTGAAAGTCTCTGAAATGCACTTGAAAGCAGATTCATAGCCTGTTCTAATGTGCATTGAAGGCACTACTGGCTCTTCTTGAATAAGACCAAGTGCTGACAAACTCATTTTCTAGAATAAGAGTATTCTCGTATTGGCTGGAATAGGGATTTGGCTATTACTGATGAGCTCCGTGTGCAGACAAGTTAGTACAGCTAACAAGGGCTGAAAGGAGACATGACTGAGCCTCATAATTAGACCCAGATTAGACTTTTACCTGAGGGGAAGGCAAGGCAAGAACAGCTCTGAACTCCAAAAGTCGCCTGTAGTGTTTGAACACAGAGACATCTCTCGCCCTCCCAGTGAAGTCAGCAGCGCCAAGCCGGGCTGGAACCAAGCCCCGTTATCTCTACAGGAGTGTTGCTGGCAGGGCAGGCGTGGACTTGTTCTGGGCTGTGCTCTGCTGTGTGACCAGCTCAGGTTTTCTCCAAAGCCACTCTTTTCCAGGAGGGCTTTGGAGGGCTGCCAGAGCACACAATACAGGGGAGATCTGAAGTAGGTGAGGTTCCCCATCTCGTGATGGTACCTGAGGCCCTTGGACCACCTCTGGAGAAGGTGCTGGTCCTCCCCATGAGCTGACCTTGTCCCAGTGCATGTCCCCTGAACTACCCCAGAACTAACATGAAGTGAACTCTGGTGTCTGAGGTGCCATCAGAGAACGACTGTCAGATTTCCCCTGGCATCTCATCACACACACTTGGACTGCTGCTCCTAAACACCAGTGCTGCCGACACATTTGATTGACAAGGGATCAAGCAAGTCCTTGCCACCTGTGTGCTTTGGTAGATGCGGGCATGCCAGTGCTGCTTGCTGGAGTTTTGGTGGTTTCAAGCTCCAGGCATACATGAAAACTGGGCTGTAGTGGTACCAGTCCTAGCCTAGGGAACCTGCAGTGTCTCTGACTCCAAAGTATGCATTACATCTCTCCTGTTGTCGTTTGCCACAATAGTTTGGGGGCTTGTGTGCAGTTAAGAGGGAGGAGAACACATGAGCCTCACATGCCTGCAGTGTGCGTGTCTGAGTCCAGCTCGGCGTGGGGTCTGGGCACTGAGGGTCATCAAGTGGTGGTAACCCTCTGCTCAGGTGTTGAGTGCCCAGCATTCTTTACTGGGCTGCTCTGTAATGGTTTGGACTTGCAGGGGGTAGCACTTTATGTAGCTTCGGAGTCTAGAAAAGGCTTGAGCTAAGAGTTCTAGTTCAGCAGAGGTAGCTTTGCTGCTGGGTGTTTGTAATCAGCGTCTCTGTTGTACTCAGTGAAGTCAAGGTTAGATCGTGTAATTCCTGCTGGTCTGTGACTCATCGCAAACTGCTAATTTTGATTGAACCGTCACTTCAGTGCAGCAGGCGCTGTGTACCTGTGGATCAGACACTGCGAAGCACTCTCTGATCTCTCTCGTGTCTGTGGGCCAAGGATCACTGCTGCCAGGAAGAGATTTCTTGCACAAATGCAGGTCTCAGGTTTTAGCTGTGTGCTAAGCCTCCACACACAGACTTTGGATGGAGTTAACTGGGTGATACTCAGCTCAGTGTGCATTCTTTGTAAAATCTTGTACAAACCAGAAGAGATTGTCAATGGTAATCATGGTGATTAGATTAGATCACTTCAGGGTTTCAGCCTTGCCAGAGTAAACATCTGCTTTCAATACCCTAAATAGCAAGGTGCTGCACTTTAGGCAAACTTGGCCTCAACCCAGGGGACTATCATTGTTTACTGCTTTTCCTATGTATCTTCCTTTGCTTTTCAGTCTGTACTGTGTTGTACTTCTGTGTGTACCCTTCTTTTGTTTCTTTGCAGCCATGGAGGAGTATTCATTGTGGTTGCTCAGTATTGAGTGCTTCTGTTGCTTGCTATTGAATGCTGGTGCTGGTGTCATTCCAGTTAAGCTCTATGTACCTTTTGTCTTTGAAAATCAATGGAGAGCAAATATTAAAAGAACTAGTTCTCGTGGTACCTTTCATTTTTAAAAAAAAAAATAATAATTCCATTTATGTTTGTTCATGATGAGAGAGGTTTCTCAGGAGGCCAGTCTGGGACACAAAATACAGTTTGTGCCTTTAATAAACATCAGGAACCTTTTTTTCTTGTAGAAAACATTGGATGCTTCATTGTCACTGTCATTTAAACAATATTCCCAGGCATTTTTTTGTTTTCAGTAGATGTTGCCTTGTGCTACAGAGTCTTGATTTGCAACCAAGGCAAGGGCCTTGGAAATTCTCTTGAGATCTTAGGGAGAAATACGTAAGATTAGCCACCACAGGCTGTGGTTGTGCTGCACGTGTGGCAGTACAGGTAGAAGGAAGGTACTGGTGATAGTGACCTATCAGTCAGTGCCTTCCTGTGAGGAGTGAGGGGTACGGTTCCAGATGCACAGTGATAGCAAGAAAAATCACATTGAGTCAAGTTCAGACTCCTCTGGGACTGGGGAAGATGCTGAGGTCTTGTTTGTTTGAACACTGCAGTGAGCTGGGAGCCTTGCAGAGTTGGGTTTGACAGAGAAGAAGGTTTGCTTAAGTTCCCTTAAAATGGGGAAAAAAGAAACATACTGAAAATAATTGAGTTTCTGGTGCTTTAAAAGCTTCTTAATGTTCTTCAAGTTCTTTTTTTCTGCGAAAGTATGTCCTTTTGATTGCAGTTCAGGCTTAGCAGAGTACAGTACATCTTGCCACAGAATGAATAAATGAGCTCAGTTCTGCAGCTGCTATTGAATGACGATGTTGGAGCATGCCTTGGCTTATCAGTGAAGGCTGCCTAATGTATTCCACCCAGCCTACCTGAGCTTGCTCTGCAGCAGCAAACTCAATTAACTGTTTTCGTACCTGCTGTATGAATGGTTTTAGCAGTTATGGGGGCGCTTCGTTTCGAGGTGTTGCAGTAAGATGTGCCAGAGCATGCCCTGGCCGTTTCTCGTGCACCACTGTTGCTCTCTACAGCCCAGAAAATGCACCAGGAGCTTGCCACGGCACACTCTGGCCAGGCGGCTCATGAGCGGAGTGTGGCTCATTAGCTTTACATTCATTAGTTTCTAAAAGCCTTCTGAATCAGATTTGGGGGCATGAGGAAGAGATGTACAGTCACCAGTGTGACAGAATGTTCCTAGTCAAAAAAAAAAAAAAA
>VZRE01014222.1:268360-299714 GCA_013396775.1 Cephalopterus ornatus
GGATAAAATGGGCCTCTCCGGACCTTTCTAAGGGGTTTGATTGTTTAGTTGTTGTGTTTCAAGATGCCTCAAACTATTTGGCTCTGTGTTTGTCTGTTATCTTCAACTCGGTCCTCCCACAAAAAGGCAAATACCTGCTTTTACTGAATTATTAACAACAATAGATGGAGCTTACGTATCAGTGAAAATTATGGACGTTTCCCAAGGCAATTGATTTAAATGGAGTTAAATTTAGTGGAAGCTTCTATTGGTGTAATGAATGCTCATTATAGAGCCTAATGTGCTTTAAGGGCCTGATAACCTTCTCGGTAGGGAAGTCAGGCTGCTGTTTTCCAGCAGAGGCACAGATGCTGTGCCGTGGCACCACTGTCACTGCAACTGCATCCCATCGCTGCGCCCCAGTGTTTCTCTTTAACCTTGTGTGTTTTTCCCTCCTGCAGAAGACCACCTCCCAGCTGGCTTCCCAACCATTGACATGGGCCCGCAGCTGAAGGTGGTGGAGAAGGCCCGCACAGCCACAATGCTCTGTGCTGCCAGCGGTAACCCTGATCCCGAAATCTCCTGGTTTAAGGACTTCCTGCCCGTCGACACCGCAACTAGCAATGGACGGATCAAGCAACTCCGCTCGGGTAAGGCAGCAAAGCAAGTAAGCCTTCCCAGCCTCCTCACTCTTCCTCCCTTTTCTCTTTACATGCTGCTGTTATTTTTTTCCCCTGAAATGCAGTTCTAAACCCAAATGTCAGTTTGCTTTGAGTTTGTTTCTTTTATAATGTAAAAACCAGTTTTTGGAGCTCATCCTCTCTGGCAGGATATCGTGGCTTCTTAGAAGGAGACACTAGAGTGGACATGACTTTTGGAACATCACCTGGATTTCTTCTTCGGTAGACCATCTTGACATTGCCCCAAATCCTTGGTAGGCTCAGAGGTTTCACTGCCAACTCAGTGGGTTTCAGATATTTTTATTAGGAGCACAGTGCAAATCAGATAATGAGGTACTACTGGTTGAGATTTTACAGTCAGTGGTCACAGGCAACTTTACTCCTTACGTAGAGTCTGCAAGACAGTTCTCTGCTTTCTGGTGAGCTCGTTACCATCCTTGCCACGGGACACCACAAGAATAAAGAAAAATCCAAAAAGCAGCGATTCTGTGGATTTCAAAGAAAGGTGGACACAGTTTTGAAATACACTGTTTCTTTTAAATTCTTTGGTTTGACAAGCCAAATACTACCTTTTGAAATACAGACAGTTAGTTCTTGTGGGTGGCTAAAAATGCACTCATTTTAGCAAGGAACTCGTGTTCTTCTGCTGGACTGTTCAGTCTCCCAGGACTGTAAGGCCCATTAGAGAATTAAAGAAAATAAAACGTTGCTTTATTCACTCATGAAGTGGAGCTCCCCAGCATGAATTAGAGTGGCTATTTAACAAGCACAGCAGCACTACACAGCAGCTTTAGTCTGGGGGGAAAAAATCCCCCAGTACCCTACAGAAAGTACAGAAGGGAAAAGAGCTGGAACAACTTTGGTCAAATAAGGGACAGACTGCCTTGCCTGGCCTGGGCACTCAAGAGTCATGTGTTATGAGTGCTGCTGCCAGGACAACACCATCTTCCTAGCAAGGTGAATGTCTTGACACATCTCCCCATAGCCGGAGCCCTCTGCTTACATCTGATCATGCTTGGATGGTAAGAAGTAGGTTTGTACTTGGGGGAGTGGGTAATGAGACATCACTCTCATCAGAAATAGAACCCAGCCTGACACTCCTGATCCCACCTTGATGTACCAGTGAGTGCTAATTATACTAATGCATTTATAGCTTATGAAATTTCCCAGTGACCTTTAGCTTATCTCCCCCACAACATGGTTTAATCTTGATCTGTTTGTGCTGAAAGAAAATATCACACTTATTAATTATTCTGGGAAGCTTTAGGAAGCAGCAATAGGAAAGTGCACATGGGTGTGTTTCACTTCATAGCTGACTAAATCAGCATCAGAAATTACCATAAATGAGCAGCAAGGCAGCCTCTGATGCACTCGCTCTGTGTTCTCCAGCCTCCTTTTCACGGGCACTTGGCTGCCTCTCCACCAGCTGCTTTGCAAGTTTAGCGAGATAGAAAGTTTAAAAACAAACTAGTAAGGCCTGTCACAGGGTCCAGGGTTTGATTCCTATTTGCCGTTCTTGAGCAACATCTCAATTGAATATTTCACCTGGGATTCAAACTCTAGAGCTGGCTGCTTGCTGAAGACACAGTAATTACCAAGGGAGGTGTCAAGGGAACCTTTTAGAAATCAATGAGCAGCACACATCCTCAGACTCACAAAAGGAATTGATTAGCTCTCTAATGTAGTAAGTGGAGGTTTCCGCATTTCAGTGCAAGAGACTTCCAAATTTGAGTTTGAAGTTTTGCTTTCAGGGACCTGATGATACAATGCCAAGATTCACTGAGGCTTTGCTCCGCCCTGGCATGAGTGAAGAGCACGAAGTTTACATCTTCTCATGGGCCAGAGGTTCAACCCTTGCTTGCATTTGTGGCTTTTTGCTGTATTTGTAGTGGACATAAAGTAGGGCCTGTGCTTTGAATTACCTGAGTCCCAGTTACGTGACTGCAGTCACCCTGTGTGAGCACTGTGATGGGTTGGGTAGTTTCTGATTCATTCTGCAAGGTGCTAATTGAGCTCTCCAGCACTACACCGTAGTGGGACAGAGTTGTTGTTTTTCAAAGAAAAGAGTATTTAAATAGATACCTCATTAAATGGGAGAGTTTAATAGTTTGCAAAGTCTCTGCTCCATTAAGATTATATCTTACAGTCAGCCTGGCATATCTGCATGAATGTCAGTTTATACTATCTCAATCTAAATATACGCTCATTTAATTTCATTTAATTAAAACCCAATAAAAGCTAGACAGATGTAATATAGTTAAAATAGCTCCAGCACATTGTGAGCCCAGTGTTGTGTATATAGAGTGTCTGACCTTCAATGAGTACATAATATATTAGTATTCAGATGTACGAGATAAAGGTCATGAAGGTCAAAGCAGCTTTAGAGTCCGACTTACAGAGGGGGTTGGAGGGATGATTTTGTTTTTCAGGCTCCTGGTATGGAATAAATAGCTACAGGTAAAGAAGCAGCATGTTTGGGAGAGGTGCTCTCTTCTGACACTCACAGTTATGTGGGCTGGCAGTGCTTTGGGGGGCGCAGGCAGGTCTTTGAACTTGCATGCAGTCAGATCATGTCCCTAAGGGGGCTCTGAACATCAGTTTTTAGAGTTCTGTTCATCTGTCAAGGTACTAGAGTTTGAGGTTTAAGACATCCAAGCCATCATCTTAGGCCCTTTTAACCCCAGAGGACTGGTATCTTTGTCAGGAGCAAATGCACAGTTTATAAATCCGTCCCTCATTTACTAATTATATCTGTATGTGTGCGTATGCATTTTAAGTCCAGCTCTTGGGTAGTTTTGCCAGTAAATGTTGGGTTTATAGTTCTGGAGATGGGAGCACAAATAAATACAGGGTTTCATCTCTGTTATCACAGATCAAGGCAAAAGCAAGGTCTCTGACTCATGCTGGTTGTAGCCAAATTCTCCCTTGCTCATCTTGCTGATAACTTCCCACCTCTTGTGGAGAGGTTGCTTTTCTGCAAGTGCAGTGACTCAGGACGGCTCCCTGTTCTCCCTGAGGGTGCATAGCTTCACTCCCTGCTTCTTAGTCACTGACACATGATCTAAGGCCATCTCTGGGCTGGGAAACCTCCCCAGCATGCTACCACATTCAAAACCTGTTTGGCTGAACTGATTTTGTAACTGTTGAGACATTGAAGTATTGCAGGTGATACACATATGAGTTCTGGCAGCAAAAGGGTCAGTGCTGCACCTCTAACCATGTTTTAAAATTAGTTAATGATGTGGTGGAAACTCTCCCAGTATAGATCAGATGTGCTGGTGCTTCACAGTTCCTCTGTGAAGATTATTGGATCACAAGCTCCTGGGGGGCTTCAAAGCAACTCAGATGGAATTCATGCTCTCAGAACTCTTCAGTGTGTCCAGTGAGTTTTATAGCTGAAGAACTGCTCTTCCACCTTGCTCTTCAGAAAACTTATGAACAATATGTCAAAATAGAATAGCTATTCTGAACGTTAACATACCTTTGCCATGTGAGGAAATACGAAAATTTAGGAAGCATTACCTTTCATTTAATAAAGAAGTTGGTGTTACGAAAAGTATCATTCTCCTTTAATCACCATCAATTAACTGAGTCAAGGAACCGTGCCCTAGATCCTGGTGTGGCTTTGAGGCAATTAACTGCAAGGAAGCTGCAGATGACTTCAGTCACTCTCTGGAAAAGTGTAGGTGCCTCTAACAAAGAAGCGGCGAGAGCCAGATCACCTCATCATCTTGCTGCATTTCTGCTCCCAGAGTTACCAGCAAGCGTTTTCGTTTTAGTCTTGATCCTAGCAAGTAGAAGCACTACTTATTTAGAAACGAAAGGGATACCCAACATACCCAGAACAAACATGCAAAAAGAGGTGGTGCCTGTCCCTGTGAACGGGCTGTGACATCCATACCCTTCTTCACTGGTGATACTCAGCAGTCAGTACCCAGCAGAATATGGTCATCTCCTGGCAAGGAACAGCTTTGAGTCCAGACACCAGATGGGCATCGACCTGGGACAAGGTGTGTAAGGACAGCTGAAAGGAGTAGGGTTTGTGTAGTATTATCCAAAAGGATCAGGGAACCCACACGCAGGGATGGATCTCTCTCGGAAAGGACTGACTGGGTGAGGGTTGAAGCAATATTGTGGCCAACCAGTTGACAGCTGAAGTTTTGTGTCCCAGAAGAACCTATACTGCAGATCTGGGTCTTGCTACATGAGGTGCACGCAGTGGTCATGGGATCCATTCAGACTGCCTGTGGCAATAGCCATTGTTTTCTGTAGTACTTTCACTTCTATGGAAGTAGCCGAAAGCACTGTCAGAGTTCTCTGGGGTTCAGTGTTGCACTGCCCCTGGTGCTCAGCTGCAGCCAGGAAGAGCCTTGGTTTCTCTGTTGGTGTTGGAGCGATTTTTTTGGTGGTTTAGGTTCCTACAAGGAAGTGGTACGTTGGTAAGTCTGTGGTAAGTTTGTCATCAGAGTGAAGTCCCTTTTTCAACTTCTCCGCACTGTGAAATACTGACACAAATAACCCTGTGGGGTTTTCCTGTGTATCATCTTATGTTTTGCCTTCCTTTGGGTGCCTGAGTGTGCTTCCAGTACACAGAGGATGTCAGGGTCAGTGCTCATTCCTGACTGAGGTGAACGTATGGGGTGTTACTCTGTGTCTGTTATCATGAAGGTGAAATAAACTTCCTTATGAGTGTTTCAGACATTTCAAACACAGGGAATTGGGTTTGAAGTTTCATCTTGGCGTGCCCTTTGCAAAAAGCAGCCTGGTGGTCACAGGGCACAAGTTGGCCTCAGTAACCATTTGAGTGATGACACCTCCATCACTTGATGGACTCTCTTATGTTGACACTCTGTGGCCTTTATGCTGTGATTTTGTACCTCCGAGGGACGCCCTGAAAGGGCAAAAGCCAGAGATGAATTGTCATGTGATGGGAAGGACATTCCTTCTGGATGAGGAAATTTGGGGTCCAACAGAAAAGCCTTGTACACCCTCTGTAATGGTGTCCTCTGAGTGAAGAGGGAATGTCTTAACTTTGCAAAGGTGAGAGAGACACTGAACAAACTCTGTGCTAAATACAGCGTCTGTGTTGCTCCTACAGGGGTTGGCTTACATTTGGAAGCCAGGAAGATTGGGATTCAACACATGAAAAAATGAGCTGGCCACACTTCACATTTTAGGAAATCTGCTTCAAGTATGCAGTTGCCTCTAGAGCTCTGCGTAGACAATTGCGTACTAGAGAAAGGGTTTAGCCTCTACAGGGAGTAGATTTAAAGATTTGCTGCAAATCTTTTCTGTTTTAGGACAGAGCAACAAACCCTATTTCAGCCAGATGAGAGATAAGGAAGTCCTGTGTTCTGCCCCTTGGGCTTGTGCTCAAAGTCACTGCACTGTTCCCAGGGGAGGTGACACACTGTGGGATGCTTTTCTTAACTCTGAAAATTGTGGAAGGGATGGGGCGGGAGGACACACAATACCCCAGAGGGGGAAGACCCTAGACCAAAGAGAACAAAAATAATCGCTTGGCAAACTTTCCAAACAGGCAAAGAGAAATAACCCTGTTTTCCATGGCTGTGCTATTTCATGCAAGTATCTCTGGGTATAACTGTTCTGTCAAGGGTAGCAGTAGTTACTAAGATAGATAAGTAAGCAGCAGATTTATTATTGCAAGAGTGAGATTACCCAAAACTTCAGTCGCTGAAAGATTTTTCCTGATGCTTCATTCATCTATGGATAGAAGACGTCAGAAAATATAACAAGACATAAAGTTAAAATGGGGTAATGTCATCTTGGCAGAGAAAAATGCTAAAATGAGGAGTTTGAATTCCTGTTCCTGCTTCAAAAAAGGACTCTGCCTAAAGGGAGGGTAGTTAGGAAAGAAAAAGAATAAGTATAAATATTGTAATTACTTTTTAAGAGGCAAGTTAAATGTGCTTAAAATATGCCTTCTTTGTATTTACAGAAATTTTTTTCTGTCTTTCTTTCCCATTGGGTGATCATTGTTGTGGATAATGGAATGAGCTGTAAATCTGAGATACACGACACTCTTGTATGCATACTGGTATTTATTAATCAATACACTGAACATGATTTGACACACTGTGTCCTGTTTAACCCTGTTTTTCTGTCTGTTTAAACTCCTCAGTTTTCTTTGGTAAGTGCTTGGTATTCAGATCCTACAAATCTGCATAAAACCAACACATACCATGAACTGCCTACAGATTCAATCTGCATGAATCTCTCCCTTATACTAACAGCCTTCATATGTGCAAATTAAGACCAAGGGGACAAAAGTGGGGATTAGAAGGGTTCCCTGCAAATTTGCCCAGCTGGAGCTTCTCCATCATGCTTTGGTATTGATTGTACACCGAACTCAAGACAGTGACCAGTGGTTCCTCCACTTGCTAAATACACTGACCTCCTAAAATGAACCTTTATAGATTGTTGCAGCAGGATAATTTAATCTCACTCCCAGAGAAGCCCTCCTTATAAGATACTCTTCATTACAGCATGTAAAATTATCTTCAGTGCCTTATAAAGAGGGTAGGGATTCCTTTATCCAGCTAACATCCAAATTAGGCAGGAACAGCTGAGGTCTGGCTAGCATGCCACTGTTACATTACCAGAAACTACTTCATTTCAAAATATTTCTGTATGGAAAGTTAATTCTGCGTGACACCAATTTCTTTGCCGGAGGGAACTTGATGCAAGGGTTATGGGAATGTGGAGAATGATTCAAAACTGATTTATTACACTCTCCCCTTAGTTTAATGTCTTTAAGCGAGCAGATTTTGTCCCACTGGTCATTCTAACCTCAAAGCGAAATTGCACTTAGTGCCCGCAGCCATGCGCTTTCCACCCCTCCTGCCCAGCACACTCACGGTCACACAGCCCCCAGGACACACCCTCCGTGCTCTGTATGGGGAACGAAGGGGCACTGCACCATCTTCCCAAAGTGTCCTCCATCTCAGCTGCTTGAACGGTGGGGTGGGTGAATGCAAGTGGTGAGGCCAGCCAGCAACGCCACCTGGGCAGCTTAGTTCGGCCCCTGATCATGAGGGTGGGGCTTTAATGGCAGGATGCAGGGCTGGATGCTGCACTCCTGGAAGCAGTGAGCTTTACTAACCTCCCGAGAGTGTCACTCTGACTTTTATTGCACATCAGTTTCTTTTTGTTTATTCCTGTCGCGCTAATACAAATTCTAGCTTTTAAAAAAACTTTCTGCTTTTTAGTTATGATTTTCTTCCTTTCCTCTTTGTACTAATGCTTCTCTCTAATCTTATTTGCATTCAAATTACCTCACCAGGTGGTACACCGATCAGAGGTAAGAATGCTGAAATGTGCCTCCAGTTGTCACGTCACTCCATCTCCTGTCTGCCTTGTCCCTTCTGCTCCGGTGTTTCTCATCTCCAGCTTTTACTCTCAGCCCTAACTCTGCCAGCGCTCTCGCTCATCTGCACTCTCCCACTAGTGTGTTTATTTTGGTTGGGTTTTAGCGTGATTTCTTGTAGACTCATCCATTGCAATTTTGCACTGTTGAAAGGGGGTTATTCAATGGAAAGTTTGCAAAAGTTTGGAAAATGGTCCTGGGCCTCCACCACAGGAGAGCTGACGTCTCCTGCAGCTCCTGCAAGTCTCTGAACTTCCCACACAGTTGTTACCCTGAGGTCTTGTGTCTCGGGGGTTTTAGATGGATTGCTCTGGTGTAAGTGTATGGAGGTAACATTTTCACAAGAGAACAGTCAAATTCTTCTCTGCTGCTGCTGATGGGCATGAAACTCTCATCAGAAGGAGAAAATTCTTGAAAGGTTGTGCAAATTATGACTCTGGGATAAGGAGCACCTTTGTTTGTGTTCCTCATGTTTGTTTTTCAAGTGTACTGACCCTCTTACGTGGGGGCAGAGTGGAGAACCACTGCCCTAGACCCCCCTTTCCGAGCTGGACGTGCTGATGCTGCTTTGCAGCACAAAGATTTGTTTTAAAATGATGAATCAGAAGGACATCTGGCTGTTTAAGCCTTCATTAATTAAACCCACCCCTGGTTTGACAGCCCAGCCCAGCCTGGTGCAGTCAGTCCCAGCTACTTTTCACAGCCTGTATGCACCAGTAATGACTTTCCAATTGGAGTGTTGGTTTTTTTCTACCCTAAACACTCAAAGCTGTCTCTTTAGATTAACTCTAGCATGTTAATCAGTGTTATATGCTAAGGCCCCTCTGAATTCTCTTGTGATTTTGGTTACCCCTCTTGATTGACCTCTGGATTTCTCAACAGAATGACTACTACCTATAAATCAACACGACCTCGTTTGTTCAGTTTTCCTCCTTCTCCCTTTTCCTCCCCCTTTTCCCTGAATCACCGCTGGAAGTTAACAATCTGACTCTTGGAACTGGTTCTGTTGCTGGGGGTTAATGTTTTCAGCTCCTGTTAAGTGATTTTAGAGTAAATGTGAATTGCCGTTTGATACGTATTTGCATTAAGTTGCCTCTGTAGCAAATCTGGGTCAGGGAAAAAGAGTGCAAACCTTATTTTTATATGAATGGGCTTATAAATCTGTCATTCCTCCCCTTGGAACACTGGAGATTGACAGCTGTGATGTTACAAGCTCCTTAAAACTGTTTCTTCATCTCCCATTTCTGCCGCAAATCCTAGAATGAAATGACAGATGGAATGCTAACTAGCCCAGTGCTCTGAGCCCTGGCCGAGCACACTGAGCGTGCAGCCCATCCCAGGGCCTCCCCACCTGCCCTGTCTGATGACATTAGTGACTCAGCACCAGAACCACATGGATGCTCCATACGTCCTGCTTGGGAACCGATCGCATCTCTGTGAAAAGAACCATCCATCTCATAAAACATAAGTTTCCCCGCACCCCCCCACCCCCTCCCCACCCCCGTTTGAGTCCTGATGAGGTATTTTGAGAATGTTCTTGACATTATTTAAAATATATGTGTCCTGTTTGAATGTCAAAGATGACATTTCTGTGAGAGCAAACAGAAGCCACGTGCTGCTCTCTGGCTTCTCCTAGAGGATTTCTGTCAGCCTGATGCCTTTTATTTAAAACGGAGGTCACTGAATTTCTAAAGATAACGACAGATTAGATGCAAGTGCTTTTATGATGGTGAGGTTGTGTCCATGTAGAAGTGACTGTTCTGCCATGTTCTATACCCAGCTGCACTCTTGTTCCTCATTAAGGTAAGTTTGATGCTTTGGAATCCCATTAATTTGGTCTGAAAGGAAGGGTGAACTAATTACTCTTAATGAACCCTTTTGGTAATGATGTTGGGGGGGAAGGGGTGGTTTTGGTTTGATTTGATTGCTGCTGTGTCTGTGCTGCTAGGGGTTGTGTGTCTGGAGTACTTGGGATGTAACCCAAGACATTTGTGCCAGAGTGGTGGCAAACCCACCCACAGGGAGCAGTGTGTGGTCAGCCAGAGCACAACCTGAGAAACTCTACCACGCAGCCCCCCAAATAGGAGATTTTTTGTCTCTAAACATTTCGTTTGACCCTACCCCACGCATTTAGTCCTTTCTGTCCAAGACATCTCTGGCTTCCCTGAAATGGGAGGAGCTCTCCCATCTGTAATTCCAAATTTCCATTAGTAGCTTCACTCTTTACCCCTCTGGGACTGCCCCAAATAGTAATTTAATCTTGAAATCCGTGTTTGTTCATCAGAAAGACGCAGAGCTGATAAATGCCTGTCAGATTAGGCAGTAGCTGGCTTCTTAAGGTGACCCACAGATAGTATCAGCAAATCCATGTTTAAGCAAGTTCTGCCCGATTTGTGTTTTTGAAGTAGAATATGAGATGTTCATTTCCAACATTTCTCTGCAATTGAACTCACTCAACCTTTTGTGAAACCTGGCTGCATTTTCCTGCCCAGGGCTGTAAGAGAAAGCAGAGCACAGCTGTGTTTCTGGTGGGTGCTGGACTGAACAGGCACTAGATCGGATGCACATGAGGAGGTAAAGAAATATCATCATCTCAGGCATTATCCCTCTCCAGTCAGATTTATTTGTTACTTTTCTGTCGCCACAGGAAATATCAGAGATTCCTATACATAAGAGTATTTCTTCCCCGCAGACGTCAGCGTAGCAGAGGTCTGTCTGAATTAACTTTAGATCAGCTCACTTGGGTGTCAGAAGCTGTCTGGGAAGCCAGGTAAACACCCGCACCGACTTCTGCATAGCTGCAGCTAAACCTTTTCCAGTCCCAGGCGAACTGGTTTAAATATAGCTCCAGTATTTCGACGCTATCCTGCGAGCTGGAGCGTAAAGCTATCCAAAGGGATTAGAGGGAGCTAAAAGAATTTTGCTGTCTCTTTTTTGAGCATGTGTTTGTACATTTGGTTGCACTTTGTGTGCGATAGGATTTTTCTTCCTGTTTCTTGAGCTTTTCCAGTCAGAAAAAAAAAAAAAGGGCAAGAGGAAAACAATTTAAAAATGAGAAGATCTGCTTGCAGGAGCAGTGTCAGGGGGTGTTTGGGTGGGCTAGTGCCTGGAAATGTTTGTAATGCCATGTTTCTTACTGTCGGAATTCAGATTGACTCATGTCCCTTTAGAAGCACAGAGAGGTGTTACTGTGCATTTGACAGTGCTGTAGTTTTGCATCTGACGCAGAGTCCCCTGAGATTTCCTGTGCCTGGTAGTGAGAGATCAGAGCATCCTGGAACTCTGCTGTCTTAAGAGGAGGCCTCATGCTGCTGAGCACGTTGTGTCTCCTTTACTCCCTCTCTGCCCGAGTCCAGCTCATGGCAGCAGCTGGGTGCTCTCAGCAGTGCTGCCATCCAGAACAGGCCCCTTGCATGCCAATCACCGGCCTCTCAGGCATAATAACCATAATGAACACTAACAATGAAAATATATTTGTAGTTACCTTGTTTTGCATACTTGGCAGTGCCAGTGGCTGGTGGAGGCTAGGTGCAATCCTCTGTAACAGCTGGGAGATGCTGCTGTTATAAATTACCAAAAATAGCGAAGATGGGAAATGCTTATTTTCATTATTAGTGTCTCTTGCATGGTTTTGGTGGTTTTTCATGGCAAGTGTTGGTTGTCTCAGGCAGCAGCCAGGGTGTCAAGTCCAGCTCTCTCATTGTACGGGCTTCACAGTGTCTCTTCATCATAGTCACATTTATGGGTCCTTGTTTGGTCTGGGCTTGCCTCTGATCCTGCTCCGCAGCTCCCTGGATTTTATTAGAGGAATCCTCCTTCTCTAGGAGGGAATTTTTAGCAGAAGGGATTGGGACCTACACCTTAGCACTGGCTGAAGAGGGGGCTAAAAATAGTGCTGCAGTCAGTCATTTATGTGAAGGAAGCTGGTGGGAGGTAGAGGGAAAGAGAAGGGAGGGGTTTAGAGGTAGCCATGTGCTCTAGTGTGCAGGGTGGGCAAAATTAACCTTTTCACTGAGAGGAAAGGCCCTGGTTAGGTAGCTAGGTTTGTTACACCTGCATTACAAGTCCTTTCCTTGGATGAGTTCCGTGACCGAATCCTGGTTCCTCTGACTCTGCGGTGCTTACAGGAGCATTTCATTCCATGTATGGAATTTTATAACCAGGGCAAAAAGTCAGTCCCCGTGTTGAGAGCCAGGAGGACTGAGGCTGTGAATGCCCCTATGGAGAAGAAGTGCCTCTTCCACCACTGGGGATGGAGCTCTGAGCTGAATAGATACGGAAGAGTGTCACCCCAGGATCTGCTGTGTTTGGCTCCATGCAGTGCTCTCTGGGACAAGACAGCACAGGCACCTAATGAGCTACAGAGCAGGATTTCAGAGATCAATTTGTATGGCGGCACAGAGCCTTTTGCATTCAGTTTGTCACCTAGAGGAGAGAGTGACAAGCCCTCCATAGCGCAACAGTACCCAGCACTGCCAACAAGCATCCCTTATCAGGATCTGCCTTTCCCCTGCTCTCTCTGTGCAGTGCATTTTTTAAATGCTGCTTTTAAGCACTGTCACTGCAACTAATGAGTCTGCCTGAGCACAAGTATATTTGAATAGATAAGTATCTTGGAAAGCTGCTAACGGGGCTGCTGTCTGTGCCCGAGTTAAAGAGCAAAAAGAAAAGCTAGGAGAGGAGGGGAGGGACTGGCAAGGAGATACCAGCACGGAGGAAAGAGGAATAAGGAATACAGTAGATGGAATGCTTGTCAGTCATCAGAGCTGGCTCTTGCCCTCAGCCCCAGAAAGCTCTGCCTTGTCACCGTTCTCTGTGGCACTGGAGAGCAGCCAGGGGTTTTTCTCAGGAGCTGTCAGCTCTCTGATAAGCTGAGATGTGTTATCGGGAGCAGATCCGAGCGACAGTCAAGACTGAGTGACATGGGAGCGTGGTGAGGAATAGCTGCCCCTCTTCTCCTTCTGGAGCCACACTGTGGCTCAGGGGCTTAGGAGGCAGCAGAGGTCCAGTGGTGCTCCGCAGGGGAGGGTTTCACTCTGATGTGCAAGAAACGCTGCAGAGCCCCGCAAGCTCCCAAACAAGCTTTTCACTGCTCCTCTGTGTACTTGTGTGCATGTCCTGATGGTAGTGGATGCATGTCCTCATGCATCCACTGAAGCCATGCTCTCTGGTTGCACATCAGGACTCGACCCTGCAAACAGGAACAAGGCACCTGGCACAGGAGCACTAGAAGAGGCCATGTGAGAAGTCCACAGGAACATCGTGCGTGGACAAGACCTTACTCAGCAACTTGTGCAACATAAATCCCAAAGTCATGAATAAAAGTAAATCAGCCTTCCTAGCCCTGGTTTGCAGAGGCGCAGAAGATTATGAGATGTTGACAGGGCTAGGAATAGAAATCAGGTCCTTTGCACTTGTCAAGGCAAAGAATTCACTGTGCTTTTGAGAGTCTTTGGATGCAGCTTCCATGAATTTCCGGGAAAGGAGCTACTCAGAACTCAGTTCTTCCTTTCCTGTCCAGCCTATATGTGAACCTTCCAAGAGACAAAACTATTGAATTTCTCTGGGATCATTGAACTAATGCTGGGAGCATTTTATATGTAGGGAGTTTTTTTCCAGGTCTCAGATGCATTTCTTTCTCCAGCTTTCTGATCCCAGAAATGTACTAGCTTCTTAACTTTATTCCTAAATCTTTGTACTCTGAGACACCCTACACTTTCCTAGATCAGATCCATCACTTAGTTTTAAGTTGTCCTTCAAGAAGACTCTTGTAGTCCCAGTGACTGCCATCAGTTTACCATGATCCTTCCAGTTTCTGCTCGCTGTCAGCCGTGCTGCAGGGTCTGTATGTTTGTCTAATGATGATTTATTACAGTACCTGTTTTCTTTCTGGTTCAGTTGAGGGGTTTGCGTTAACTTCCTTCTGCTCTGGGTTTTCTCTTGCTCCTGACACACCTTAGTTTGAATTGTTTTGCCAACCCAGACTAAACCAGAATCCCTTGCCCAATGTCCCTGAGCAGTCTGCAGGCATTTCCTGACACGTTACGTGTTCATAGTATGATTTTAGAAATTGGTCCATGCCGGCTGCAGAATTGACAGGCATTAAACAGCATGTCATTTGAAACTCCCCTCTGCCTTCATTTTCTTCATCCTCTAATGTTTTTTCTTTCTGCTAGAGGTCCCTAGAGATAAAAAGTACTTTGACATTTAAGTGGCATGGGGGTCACAAGTATAAAGGGTATAAATACCAGTGATATCTGTTAAATGGCTAAAAGGGACATGTTAAAAGATATGTGTTTATGACAGGATTAGCTAGGGATATTACTTTTTTCTAAGCACACACCCCTGCCTATCACCTGAAGCTGGTTCTGCTCCCACTCCAGCCCAGCCAGCTGGGTTTTTTGTTAATTTTGGGTATGTTTTGCAGCAGGCAGCTTTTCCCAGTCAAGCTTGATGCAAGCACTCGAAATGAGCTCTGCGGCACGTGCATGCCCAAGGAGTAATGAGCAGAAATTACGAAGGGGGTAATGTGTGGTGAATTCCAGGAAAATCTTCCTGACAGAGAGCATAACCAGGCAGTGGCATCAATCCCTTGAGGAGGTCGTGAAAGACCTATCACTCGGCACACTTAAAATGGGATCGGACAGAACACAAGTACATTTACAACAGGGAGCAATCCTGCCCTGCCCCGCAGGGATGCACGAGGTAACGTAATAGGTCTTTTCCATTTCTAGATTCTCTAATTCTCTGTATCCTGTCAATGCGAGGAAGCTTCGTCCTGCTCCACTGCCTGTCATGCTGCTGTCTGCTTGAAGATGTTTTTCCCAGACAGCATGTAGAAATTCACTGTTCTCCTTGAATTAAGCAGAAGAGCTCTGTAGGCTTTGGCCTGTGTGTGTCCAGAGAGTGCTGTGGCTAGGCAAGCTGGCAGGTCCTTTTGTTAGTAGGTGGAAAGACTTTTGCAAACAAGCTTTCTCTGTCTAGCTGAAGCCTCATTTCCAGCACTAATGCAACAATAGGGAGGGCTCTGTACATCATTTTTATTATATGGCAGAACCCAGGGAAGTTCATTTTTCCCCATGACATATAGGCTTATGCTACAGTTTCAATTTATCCTTCTAAATAATGTAGGTGGCAGTGGTTGATTCACATTAGTTTTTCTTCTGTACTGATGATATGAAAAACTGAGTTTGACCTCTGCAGCTTGAACCAACAAGAAGGGAGAAGGCAATTTCACCGGCTATTCTCAGTGCGGCTCTCAGTGGTCATTTTGAACCGTGGCAGGCAGAAATGAGTTCAAATCCTTACAAGCAAAGGGGTTAATGTTTTTTAGTTCAGTATGTGCTTTGCGAGCAGAGTTGCCCTCTTACAGGCTATCCTAACCGGCAGAATCTGAGCACTTGGAGACACTTAAAAAATTATTCCCATAATGCCTGGGGGAAACAGGCTGAGCAGCAGCCGCTTCAGTGCCTGCCAAGGGCCGTGCACTCCTGCAGTGCCGGGTTGCTGTCCTGTGCATCCTGCTTCTTTCTCTCTCTGCACCTCCGTCATTTAGTCTGCGTACAGAGCCCGGTTCAGGGAGTTTAGGTGTGACCAGTTGTGACAGGCGAGAAGTTGGATGAAAGGCCAGCCTCCAGGATGAGCAGTGCTGGACAGCAGTGGAATAGGCTGAGCAGATGAGAGAAAGCCGCCTTAGCCCATTGCTCACTTCCACGTCATGAGTACTGTGCAGGTTGCCCGTGTAAATTGCTGCTGTGTGTGCTCTGACAGTTACTGCCACGATTTAGATGTGCCCCTCACGCATCTGACACCTTGGGGGTGGGATCTGATCATGACTCAAGGAACCTGCAGTGTGGGATAAGCAACAACTATTCCTGGCCCAGGGCTGGGTCACCAGGCACTGCTGGGACAAAAGGGAGGGTGGCTTTCACGAGGGTGCCATGCAGCAACTTGTGTGTATTGCATTGGTGTGTATCTTTGTTGTCTCAGGCTGAGTTTCTGAGCTTTTTATATCATGTGTAATGAAATCTGAAAAAACAAGGAGATCACTAACATGGAGAAAGCTGACTAAAGACACTGTTTTCTCAAAAAGGGATGTCTGTTGGAAGGAAGGGTGCTGAAGTGGGAGGGATGGGACTCCGCCAATTTCTGCAGGAAGGTCGCAATTTGTTGGGTGCTTGCTAAGCTTTGTGTGGATCAGATAAGAAACAAACAGCTACAGTTAGTGTGCTTTGTGCTTGGCTGTTTTGATTAAAGGCTTATTAAAGGTTCTTTTATTAGACAGGAGTCCCATACAAAGCTGTAATTAATATGTGCGTATGTGTATGGTTTTTTCCCTTTATTGAAGCAATGAATATAAGTGCTTGGGGTGGTTGGAAATTCAACAGTAACTGGTTCCCTGCACATTAGAAAAATAACAATAATCAATTTCACGAGTTTCTAACAGCAGACTGGGTACCTTTGGCTGCATGCTGGTATCCTGTGGGTCCAGGGAACATCATGAAATATTTATCCAGGAAGATACCTTAAAAGCGTGGGGCACGGCCTTCCTTTTCAGAGGCTGTCAGTTTGATTACCAGATTTGCCATAACCTGAATTGTCTGTTTCATCTTGTTTGTGTACAGGAGCTCTGCAAATAGAGAACAGTGAGGAGTCAGACCAAGGCAAATACGAATGTGTTGCAACCAACAGCGCGGGAACCCGCTACTCTGCCCCAGCTAACCTTTATGTTCGAGGTAAGAGCAGCATCTGCCCAAGGAGATCACTCTTCTCCTTTCCAAAAGGCTCCATGGTTTTCGGTGAAGGAGTATGTTCCCTGCCTTAGCGTGTTCTCCAGTCACAGTTGGTGGATTGTGCGATGGGGCCTTTTTCTCAAAAACCAGCAAGTTATGTTCGGTAATATCTTTGATCCACATTGATTTTGACTCACATTTCTGGAAAATCTGGTTTTGCTGCTTATGTGGTATTATTTAAGATGCTGAAATATGGGCAGAATTGGAATTCCTTTCTCTCTTGAACTCCTTAACTTTGTATCATAGTTATTTTAATTGGGATCAAGTGGTGCTTAATCCTCTTAGTATAAAGTAACCTTTGGTGGAGTACTGTAAAACTGGTCATGCTCTGATGAGCCAGAGATGCTCAGCTATAGTGAGACAATATTTAGGCCTCTGCTTTGGAATGTGTACCTTTAAAAACTGAATATCTTTCTGGAGTTGTCCTAATCCCTCTTATATGCATCAATGATTGAGCCTCTGGGTATTGAGGGCTCACACTGGGAACCTGCTGGAAATTAGCCACAGTTCATATAAAGTGATTTTTCTAATGGTTATGCTATGTTGCCAATTTAAAACTGTTTTCAGCATACCAAAATAACTAGGTTTTGTATTAGGATGGGCTCCTGGCGGTTTTGTTACTCTGCATTGAAGATGTTTGAATTAGCTTGGAGAGAAGCAAGGGCTAAATTCCCTGTACACTTTCTGTTAATTTTGGCAAGAAAAAAAAATGTGCTGCTTCATAGAGAACTCTGTAGAACCGGAGCCACTGGTCAAGAACCCTTGGGAAATGTAGTTATGGGGTTTCCCAAGAAGAGAAAGAACATTCTTGTGCTGGTGCAACCCATTGCTTGTTAGGAAGTTAGTACCAGATTTTATTTCCACGTAGTAAATCAACAGTCTAATAATAAAACCTCATATTCATTTCTTCCTTACTTTGATTTGAAGAAAGAAAATGCAATCTTAAAGCTGTATTGCTTTGGTTAGTATGGAAGGAGGACATGAGAATAATAAAAGTCTTCTCATGCTGTGTGTTTGCTTCTAGGAGTGGCTTCTGGCATTGTTTTCGTTGCTTATTATGGGGGACTGCTTTTCTATTTTGCAGCGTAATTTGGATTATAAGAGTCTTTGGAAGACTGAAGTATCCAATTAAGCATGTTCAGAAGATGAAGCTATATCTATGCAATGGAATCACTCATTTCACTCTCACAATGTACTTATGGACGATTTTGAACTCCCTGTATTCTTGCAATTCCATTTTTCAGGCAAGCTGTACTAAAACTCATCCCAGATTGACCCTTTGCACTCTGAGAGAAAGAATTCTAGTTACCAGGTTGGCTGTCGTGGCATAGGTTTTTGTGGATACCCAGCTGCACTGCTGTAGTGTTTGGGATGCTTTTGCTTCCTGTAACATGCTCAGACTGTCAATGTTCTGTTTTCTATAGGGATGTGGCTGAAAAAGGCACAGAAGCTTCAAGAGGTAGAAAAGCATCTTCTTAACAACTTTACGATTTCTTACTAATGAACGCTCTTTGTTTAGCAAATGGATCCCATAGGACTGAGGAGTGCACTGAATTTTACCCTTGGCTTGCTGCTCAGCAAGGTTTTCATCTGTCCTGTTTGGGCTAAGCATGGGCCGTGGATGGTCTGCACATGCGAGAGGACCCTGACGTTCACCAAAGAAAGCATGTTCTTAGACATATGTTTGGCTGTTAACTGTCGTTTTTTTGCACATAAACTTTTGGAACAAGCCTTTTTCTTGCACATAATCTTTACAGTATGAGTTTCCAACCTGTGTGATCCTGATAAAGTCCTAGTGTATATTTAAGATGCTATACCCCATAAATTATTATTAGATGATATTTCATATACATTCCAGGTCCTAGATGGTATTTTTGCTTACAGTTTCTGATAGCAAATGTTCTACCAAAAAAAAGTTGTATTGTTACTACATTAGTTAAAGACTTCAAAAAGTTACTCAAACCAAGAACAATATTTCTTCAATGAGCAAGGAAAAAACTAAAATATCTTTCTTTCTTAGGTCTGGGATGCAGAATAAAAGAATCCCTAGGGGGATTTTCTTGTGATAGTCCTACAGCATTGTCATTAGACAGATCAGTGACTTGGAGTAGGATCTGCATAAAGTGCTTGCATCTTTACTAGAGAGGACATTAATTAATGCTGAATTACAGTGGAAATTAAGGATGTGGGCTGCACTGCCATTGCTTGGTGGTTTTATAATGATTGACCTCATTGCTGTGAATACCCAAGAAGCCACTTCCTCGGGAAGCATGGCTGAGTGTGGAGCAGCAGCACTAATTTCCGCAGTGGAGTTCTTGGAACTGCTTGTGCCTGCTCTCATTTACAGCCTATTGTTTTTCTAATAGTTCAAATGTTTGCTTGTCTCTTGACTCCTGGGATTTATGTTTTTGATCATGTCCTCCTCTTTCCTGGCCTCCCAGGTAATCCTTTGTGAGAGGGCTGTGTTGGAAAGCACAGGCTCATTAGCATCTTTATACTTTTCATGCTAACAAAGGAAGAGACTGGGTGCTGAGAAGGAGTATCCAGGCACTGCTCAGGGCTTTCTGTATCAACGAAAAAACAGGAGGAGGAAGGAGCAGGCTACACCAGTGTCTTGTCTCTGTGAATCCTTTACAGCCAGCACTTCTGCACAGATGGACTTCATTAAAAGTTAAAACATTTCCACGCCAGGGATTTGTAAAGGAAAATGGATGCATTTTCCTTGCAGCTATTATTTTCATCTTACTAAGTGTGCTGGAAAGCAACCCTCATAAGCCTTCTGTTTCAGGACTGATGGGTCTGTCTGGCTGCTGCTGCCGAGCCGGAATGGGGCTGGAGCTCAGCATTGGGATCCGACTGCCTCCCACTGCTAGGGGGTTGCAGAAAATATCCAGACCATCAGAGGAGCAAGAACAGGGTGAAGGCAAGAGCAGGGAGCGTGCCAGGGCGAGGTGGCTATCTGGGGCATAGCAGGGGCTTGAAGGGGGGCACAGTGGTATGTTCCTGTCCTGCCCTTTGAGCGCTGTAGTGTTTGCCAGGGCTGGTTTGGATGTTATTGTTACCACCATGAAGAAGCACTCATCCATTTGTGGTCCATGGTTGCATCTACCACACAGTGATTAGATTTGGGACTTGATGGTGCTGAAGGGAGAAGGGAGGGAAATAGAAACATATGGAAGATGTGATTCCTCTAATCCTGAGAGCTTACTGTCTAATTTAGCAGCAAAAGATCCAAGAAGTTTACTCAAGACGTTCAAGAAATTGATTTAAGAGTAGAAGGCAGAATGGACCTAGCGTGGAAAAAAAGAAAAAGGGGGTGTCATTTCGTCATGCCCACTGGGAGCACAGTATAATTGCACTCATTCACTTAACACTATTGGTTTTTAATGAACACATTTCATTTTTCATTTGCCTACAGCTTCAGGGACATCTGCATAAAGAGGAGCATTTTCAACCAAAAGTCTTGTCCTGTGAAGTGCCTGTGGAGGTGGTGGCCTGTGTGGTGCACCCCTCAACAGCGGCACTGTGATTTGACTCTTCTCTTTCCCTGTATGAAGGGGATTTTCCACCCTTCTGTTTCTCTACACGTGACGTTATTTTTTTTCCTACTTCAGTGAAGCAGATGAGCAGGAAGACTGTGTGTAAGAATATCCTTATTAATACACTGTGGAGTTCACTAGGTGTGTTCCGCAGGGCTACTTACAACAGTGAGCAATGCCTGTAGAATAGTACTTACGGGAGCACTGCCTGCATACGTCCCCTCAAATGAGAAATCTGCTGCCCAGTTTTCACTTCTAAAGTGCTGTTTTTCAAGCCTTCCAGGCATGGCCCACTGGGGCAAGCACAGTGAGTTCCCTGGCCCAAAATGCTACCCATACTGTAGAGAAGCAGCCACACGGCTACTTTTAGAAAAAGACCATTTAAAACTGAATTGTCTGCTCTTTCCCCGAATTGCAAACTAGTAAATCAGACTGCAGTAAATAGAAATGGTATTACTGCAAAAATCTGTGCTTGCTTCATCCGCTTTTTGAAAGGCCAGGCTAGTATTTCATTTGGCAGCAGGGAACCTTGCTTTGAGCCTGAAGTTTTATTTGCCAAATTTCACCAAGGAGCTATCACCTAAAATGAAATCTGGATAGTGGCTCTGTTCCTAGCAGCAATTCTCTGATCTCTGCAGGGTTTTACCCTTGGGGAACTTGGCACTAGCTTAGGCTCAGACGCGGAGGTTGCTCACCGAAATGGCTACTTGTGGCTATATGATACTTACTGCAGCAGGGACCTTGTGTAAATAATAATAATTCTGAATGACTGGCACGGGCCTGGAGCAACAAGACTTGACGCCTCGAAAAGGAACGTTTTCTGCTTATGTAATATTAAAACAGCTAAAATAGCAACAGCAGTCAAAGCTCGAGGCTATTGCCAGGAGAAGAGTAAAAGCTGAGGACAGTGGTTGAACAGTCAGCAACCGAAACTGGGGATGTCTGAAAAATTGCTGAACAACAAGGGAGTACGTTTGTTTACAACCCAGCTACGTGCACGCTTCTGGCAACGTGCCCCGTTAAACCTGCCTGTCCTCAGGGTTGATGGGGGTGACAGTACTTGCCCAGAGCGGGACACTGCCAGCGCTTGAGGGCCTGGCAGCGATCACAGGCAAGCAGAGACTGGAGAGACTTGTGAGGGAGATGCCTGGATGACAGGAAACATGAACTGGCAGTTGAATCAGACTGGATGACCCAGACTGGCGCTTCGGACAGATGTCTGCCCTGGACCATCAGAAGAAGCAAAACCAGGCTGTGGCAGAGGCCACAGAGTGTAGCCCTCGGCAGCTGGTACATGGCTGAGGAGGACTGTGGGTCTGAAGGGCCACGATCCCCCTGCTCTGTGCAGTCCTGACCTCCAGGTAACACTTCAGCCCAGCAGTGCAGCAGAGGGCGGTGACACTGATGAAGAAAGTGCACTCCTTTTTATGGGATTTCAGTACTTTTGACTTCATTTCCTCTGCCCCAGGGTTCTTCTCCGTGCTGAAGCTGTGGCCATGCTGCTGTAGCCCAAGTCAGAGCAGCTGTGGTTTGGGCAGGTGGACCTCTGTTGGTTGTGAGCAGGCTCAAGGTGAGCACAGCCCGAGCTGTGCCTCAAGCGATACCGGCAGACAGACGCTGCTCGCTCAGAACCACGGCTCGTGCTGCTCCCACTGTGTCTGTCCTCGTGCTGGAGCTGCCTGGCTTCAGAGCCAGAGAAGCACATGGAAGCTTCTGCCAAGTTTTCTCCTCCCCGTATATTACTGTGAATATTTTTGTCATGTTTTTCTCCTGGCATGAAGTGTGTTCACCATCGGTGTTGCTCTCTGAGCATTCTGCTGTGCCATAATGATTTTGATGATCATGGTGTAATAAATAATAGTTCTTTGTCCTTCAGCTAGCACATTCCATCTTAAGATTTCCATGTGCTTTACAGAACTCAACTAAATAAGCTTAACAGTTTTATTCCTTGCAAAGTCCTTTGATGGTTCAAAGTGCAGTGTGTGAGGCTCAAGTCTGATTATTTGTAAAATGACCTTTATGGAAAATAGAAGGAGAGTGACTGGTGGCTCAGTGCATGATAATGCAACACAGAAATGGACTTGAAAACCTCTTTCCCACATGACCTGCACAGACGTCTGTGGAACAATTAGGCCTGCATATCTGTGCCAACTAAATGTCCATTCCCTCCCCTTCCATATCCACTTGCACAAAGGGCTAAGAAATACATCTCTGGTGCCCTGAGATTTTCTGCTCTTAATTGAATTCATGCATGCATGTGTGTGCACTATGAATGAGAAAGGATGGTCGGGCGCCCTGAGCATCTTGTCTGTCTCTCTGGGATGGAATATACTCATCACTGTGGCATGAGAACATTGTTCATCGGATATAATGGGAGGTTGTCTTATTCTCATGTAATCTGGCGTAAAAAAGACAATCTGTCCTTTTGTTCCTCTGTACCACTAAAAGCTGTAAAGGATAAAATTTGATTTATGTGGAGTCCTTGAGACACAAGATGTGCTTTTGGAGATAAGCAGGAGCAGGTTCATCCCCCTCTGGGTTTTTGTTAACCTCTCTGTCTTTTTGATTCCTAAGTGTCTGGGTTGGCCTTTATATTAATGCCTTGCATAGCACCAGAGGGTTTTCGCACAGGACGGATGCTGGGAGTTCCCAGCAGAATTGCAGAGCCAATTGGGATAATGAACTTCCTTGTTGCTTTCGGGAAGGTATTAGCTTCCCACTCTGAAAAGCTTTCAGAATGTGTTCCTTTGTTTGAGCTAGCGATCTGAACCCATAGACCTGTGCTTTCGTATCCTGGCCACAGCCCCCTGCCTTTTTTCAGGAAGCTAATGCCCAAGAATATTCAAAAGCAGAGCCTGCCATAAGTCCAAATTCATTCTTTCTGCAACAGGCTGCTATGGTTAGAGTGCTGTTGCTGCATAGACGAGCACGTCTGTAGCGGGGTAAAAGCCAAATCCAATCGGCATGGGAATTTCTGCCTACAGAGCACGGGAGCCATCTGACACATCTCTGATACAGCCTTGTTCTTTGCTTCTTTGCTGTTTCAACTTGGAACTCAAAAGTAGCCCCATTTTTACCCTCTGGAGCTTGCTAGACTCACTTGACTTGCTTTGTCTTGCACTTAGACTGGCACGTTCAGCTTAGCTGCCAGGCAGCTCAGGTTTGTGGGAACAAGGTAGTGTGCCTAGTGAGCTGTCAAATTCTGCACAGGGGATACTGTGGGTAAACCCAGTCTCAAATCCTCTGTCCCTGCGTGGTGGGGTGGCAGATGTTGTTTACTGTCACTGATCAGAGTCATTTCTTCTGTAAAAAACTGTTGATAAAACATGCTTCTTAGCTTAGGAGTGACATGGATAAAGAATTGGAGATAAGGGAGCATGTGAATGGGATCTGTAAGGAGATGAAACTTTCAATTTGCCATTTATCAGGTTTATCTCAGATAAAGCAGCAGCTGTTTAAGCCTTAACTAAAGAAAAAGCTGAACCTGCTGCCCAGGTGTTCCCTCTCACCTCACAGCTGTTCCAAAATAGCCTGATACTGGTTTTTATTCCTTATAAGCCACTAATATAAAAAGAGATTAAGAGATAATCCAGCAATTAATGACAAATAGCAGGTCCTAAACTGGTTCCTGTTTGACAAACCAGAAAGTAATCTGTTTGAATTAGTGTGTTTCATATGTGTCTCCTCACCTTTCCAGCTCTAATCTGAAATGTCAACATGTGGGGAAAGCAACTGCTGGAGCCTACTCCTATCCATGCCCACTGATGGGCATGCAATCCCTGCTAGATTCCCAAAAAAAAAGTTCCTGGCTGTCCCCAGCTGCAGCAGCACCCCTCACCTTGTCCCCAGGCAGGCCAAGTGGCACCACAGCGAGTCCCCTTGGTATGGCTGGGGTCCGTCAGTCCTTCCCGAGGGCAAGGGGTGGTTCTGCAGTCCTGTGCTTTGGCAGCAAGGACAGGTGTTCCTGTAGCTGTTCCAGCATCATCCATCAGTGTAGACCCTTCAGCTTCTTACACTTCAAAGGAAAATGCCTGATGGATGCAGCAGGTTGGTCCATGCTGGCAGCACTTGGAGTTTGTGTTGCCCTGTTGCGATGTTGGTGCTGGTTTCGTGTCTGGTTTGGCAGAAGCACTGTCCTTCCTGGGCAAGGGCAGGAAACAAATCCTCCCTGTTGGGAAGAGCTGAGCAGAAGGCAGGAGCCCCTCATTGTCTTCTGAGGCCACGCAGATGTGATATGCTCCATTAGATTAGGAAATAAAGTGTTAGCTTGGGAGCAGCAATAAAAAGGTTCCCTCCCATCACAGGGTCTGACAGGATCAAATGAGCCTTATGTTAATGTTTTGTAGACCAAGAGGTAAATCCCCGGTGTGAAGCAGGCCAGAGGAAACCTGGACCTTAAGCTAGAACTGTTGGTTTTGAGGATTTCTGGGTGGGGCTCCTCGCTGGATGTGACCCTCACTTATGGGCCAGTTTAACTCTTGAGTCGGCTGGTTCAGGTCCCCTGATATCAGTTCAATTGAAGAAACGTAAACAAGTGTTTTGCTGTTCTCCAGCAAGCTCCACTGCACTTCGTAGGTCACTGTGGTAGCTGTTATTGGTAGCTTGTTGTCTTGCCTGTACCACGTCAGTGTTGGTTAAAATCCTGTCCTCTGATCGCTGGACGTGGCTGGCTGTACTGTTGCACTGTATAATGCCACATGCTGTTCTCTCATTCGCAGTGCTTCTGCTGGAAAGCAGAATCCTCCCCCCACCTTCTCCTTTCCCCATCAAAAATGTGACTCATAAGCAGTCTTTAACTATCAAATCCATTTGTGTGTTCTCTCGGTGAGGGTTCGATTACAGCTGATACACCACAGATCTGTAGCTGCAGTGAGGTCACTCCTGCTAGAGAAATAAGATCTTCTTTGTAAGGAAAATGCAACTAACCTTCTACTGTCTCTCCCGCAGGAACAAAAACTGGGACCTGCTCAATTCTCTCTGGGTGTTTTGTCCTTCTGATTTCTTGTCCATCTCTCACTCACAGCACAGTGTACCAATAAGGCTCTCCCAAAACTGAGCCCAGCCGAGACTGCGCATGTCTGTCACTTGCCTAATACCTCTCTGCTGCATTTAGCTCTTTGTTTGGAGAGGGGGAACAGCCCTTCATGGTAGAAGATTTTTCCATTCACCACTTGGAGCATTTCTTTCATACTTTGCAAAATTCAGATCTACGTATATGCTCTTCGCAGCGTGCGGTTAATGGGTTTCAAGTGCCTTTGCCATCATCTTTGTAGCTGGAGTGGGTGTGTGGGAGCAGTCTGTGTGGTGGCTGGAGTCTCTCGCTCTGCGTGAGTGTTTTGCACATGTAAACGTGTCTGTGCCTCCGGCATCTGGCCCAGAGCAGGGCAGTCCCTGAAGCATCCTCATGTGAGTATGTGTGGGATGTGAGGTCCCCTCCGCCTTGCCTTGAGGAGTGCTGAGTGGGTCCGGGAGGCGGAGGGGCCGGCCCTGCTCCGGGCCAGAGTGGTGCGAGTGCGGCGCACTCTGTCCATGGAATGGTGTGTGTGCACGGTGGGAAGTCGTGGCTGACCTCTGTAGTCTTGTCTTGTCGTTTCAGTGGTGTGCGGACAGATGAAGCTTGGCCTGTTTTTACTCTCTGTGTTTTTCCTTGTCTTTTTTTATTCCCTCCTCATCTTCATCGCACTCTGCCATCAAACAAAACAAACTTTCATCTCTCAGATCAGCGAGAAGGTTGGTCCTTTTCACTTCTTATCCATCTACAGTACGCCACGTCAGATGGGACTTTTCCAGTAGGGAGAGGAGAGCCATCCCCCAAAGGGGAGGGGGCCCTGCAGATTCTGGCTCCTTTCCAGGCGCAGCCACAGTGTGCCTGATGAAATCTGCTTACTGTTTGCTGTGACTCTGGTGATGGCATTGATACTTTGCTTGCATGACTTTGTTGCTTGAGAATGCACAGAATATATTTTGCATGCAAATACCAGCCAGGGCAGTTTTGTCAAAGGCAGGGTAGGAAGAAGTGCATGCTGCTGTATGTGGTGTCCTTCTCTAACCCTTTATCTGTGCTAGGTGTAAGTGTAATACCTCTAAACTGCTGCTGCTTTCTGGCTGGAGATCAAGAGCAGCCTTTGGAAGCAGAGATCAGAATGATCTCCAGTCCCCTCACAAGCTGCTAGGGGGAGAGCAGGTTCCTCAATTACTCCTGTAACTTTAAAAGTTTTAACTTTCTCTAGAGGCGAAAAGCTTACTTTTGACCTCAGCTTAAGGAGAACCCAGCATGCTGCCCTCACTTGCCACGAGGCAGCAGGGGCAGCTGGCTGAGATGCAAGTCCCTCGTGCTGAGGCAGCTTCCCTGCTCCTCGGCAGTCCCCGCTGTGGCGGTGACCCGTTCTCCGTGCTCAGACAAGAGCCCTTTGCACGAGCAGGTCTGCCTCTGGTTTCTTCCCTGGGGCTGGGTCTTCCTCTTGCTGGCAGGAGGGAAGGGAACTCTGGCAGTGTCCCCAGACATACCCAGCGTGGCTCAGGGAGGCCCGTGGTGATGTGCCCAGGAGCTTGTAGCCACTCAGCAAAACCTGCTTTGTGTTTTACCGTGCTGTGTCCTGCTGCCCTCAGAGAGCCAGAGGTGAATAAAGGACAATAGTGAAAGGCGACTCCAGCTTTTAAATTAAATCTAGCTCCAGACCTAGCTTGAGGCAATCATGGTTTCATGCTGAGGAAAGCTGGTGTTTCTGGCAGAGGTCCTGAGTTAGTTTCTAGAGATGACTCCTGCACCACACAGGTTCTATGCAGGTCCGTCCCTTCCACAGCGCCGGAGGTGAGGGGTGCTCACAGCAGCTCTCCAGGCCAGCACTGCTCCCAGGTGGCATAGGGAAATGATCCTGGCTCCTCTGACGCATACTTTTAGGCACCTGGATGAGCTGATCTTATAGTCATCACTGGAACAAGTTTTAACAAGTTGTCATAGCAGTTGTTCCAGTACACTGAGTTCGATCCCATTTCTCTCCCTGGAACGTGCTCTCATTTAGATTGTACTGAGGCACGGGACCTTTTGTTGTTTACCCTCTAAAAATAGATTTTGTAGAGAATAAAATTACCTGAGCCCAAGACAACGATGAAAAATGAGAACAAGGAAGAAAAGAGAAGAAATTAAGCCAAGGCCCAAAGCCTCCCTGATTTCAGTGAATTTGGAGCACTGCTGTGATGGCTGAGGCACCTCTGGAGAATAAACCTTTGACAGGGCACTTAAATGTTTTAGCCACATGGCTTAGCTGAGGGGAGGCAGCTGAGAAGGGATATAAGCTAGCAGGAGTGGAGAATTTCTCATTCTTTGTGTCGACCCCTCCTTCTCATTCTTCCAAAAATACCCACGTACACAAATATTTAATGTGAAGCCAGAAATTAGTTTCTAAACATTCCAGTGGGATTTGCCATGCTTATAATTTGTTTGGCGCTGATAATTACATTTTACATTTTTCCAGCTTTACTTAAAACTGTGTACTGCTAACCCATGCATTTAATTATTGCTCTGTGACTGCTACAAGGTTATTTATTAACGAGTTATTTTATCTTGATACAGTGGATCTTTTCTCTTATTCACCTCCTTAATGTTGTGCTATTTTCATCAGAGAAATTTCAGAGAGGGAATGCAAATTGCAGAGCTCCACAATCTTGCTCTCCCTTACTTTGCTATTAGCATGTCAGTATGCTGAATGCTGATGTGTCTCCAGTGCTGCACCACTGTAATGATATATCCTCTTTTATATGTGGTTGTCAGCGCAAATAATTAGACCTAAAAGTTATAGCTGAAATATAATCCAAAAATGGCAAGGCCCTGTTTTGGAAATTGTCTATAAAATGTCAGCACTCAAGGATGCATTGGGAGCATAAATAGTACAGCATTGTTTGAGCACAAGATTAGACTGTAAATGCATTTTTTCTGGTTCCCATTTTTCCTCTCTTGCTGTTGATTCTGTCAATAGATTGTGAGACTTCAGCAACTGCCTTTCCATTTGAAGTCCTTCCTTAAAATGATAGCACTAGGGAGAGATGAAAGGTGTCTATGGATGAGTAAACCATGCAGACCAATGATCGTGTTTGAGGTTAGCTCCTAAATTCACTCCTTCCCAGCTTGGAGGAGGTGGTTCCTGAGGAAGGCGGGAGTTTTGACAGGATAGGAGTGTGCCAAGGGCAAGAGCACACCCCATGCAATAGGGATCCTTCAGCTTGCCTGGCTGGAATAATGAAATTGGACAGTCTCACACTCTCAAAGCTGTGCCCCAGCATCAACACACTACTATTAGTCTCAGCTGGGGGGTTAGAGCAGAGCCCCCCAAACTTGCCTTGGCTGTGCTGGGACTAGGAGGAGCAGCAGCCCAGGCAGTCCTAGTTCTC
Organism: Cephalopterus ornatus; assembly: GCA_013396775.1. Lineage (NCBI taxonomy): Eukaryota > Metazoa > Chordata > Aves > Passeriformes > Cotingidae > Cephalopterus > Cephalopterus ornatus. The sequence goes on from VZRE01014222.1 coordinate 297,126, forward strand.
CTTCAGACCAAACTGGACTTCAGGCTGCTGTTCCCTCGCACAGAGGAGGAGCAAAGGGGAGAGGATGTCAGGACAGCAATGCAGGACCAGAGCATCTGGAATTGCCTCAGAGAGGAGCAGAGAAGTGTGCAGACCACAGACACGACTCTCCATCACCATGGGGCAGTGCCCAGGGAGCCTGCCATGGGGTGCCAGGAAGGGGAAAGATGACGCCCAGAGTTGGGTGCCAGGTAGGCATGGTAGGAAGGAAACCAAAAAATGGGAGCAGGCAAGTAGAGGTGTCTGGATCTCTGCAAGCTAGAGGGAGGGGTGTGAGCGTTGTCGTTAGCTCAGCGGTACTGTGGCCAAGACAGCCAGCAGGAAACGGCAATTTGGTTTCCCCTTCCCTAGCAGCATTGCACGGTTTTGGAAGCATGGGCAGTCCTCCTGGCACTGCCGTGTTTCCAGCAGGGCCTCGCTGGATGCCAGCAGTATCTCAGCACATGAGAGGGACTAACAGCACCAGCCTGAGAGCCCTGAGCTCAGATGCTAGAGCTCTTGCTGACAGCAGCAGGGAGGGGGGGTCCCTGGTTCTCCAAGGGAGTAACGTCACCCTCAGAGGGAACCTGAGACGTTGGTAAACAGCCACTCCTGTGCTGAAAGGAGCCAGGCAATCGATTGATGCTCTTTGCTCTCAAGGCAAGGAATGTGCACGTTAATGCATGCTGAATTATTAACTTTTCTCAACCTTTGTGGCTCTTGTGTTGCCTGCTCCCCTCCTTCCTCCTGCAGTCCCCCCAGCAAGTGGGGAACCAGTCTCCACACGGTCTTTTCTCCCTGTCCTGTGAGATCCAGGGCACGGGCTCAGGTTGCACTGCACTCACTGCTCACTGGTCCAGGGTTTCACTTCACTTCCCAGGGAATGCTCTCGACGGGGTGTGCTGAATAGTGGAGCAGCACAGAGCCCTTTCGGTGCCTATTCTTGGGATGAATTATAATGAATCTCATTTTTGACAGTCTGCTGGTTTAACTGAACCTCTGAATTATACTATTGTCCATTGAAATCATTTTAATATTCACAGCAATTTTCCCTGTGCTGTTCTTGCAAAACCTCCTAACCACCTTCTTCTGATCTTTATCCAAAAAGAAGATTAAAAAAAAAATGCAAATTCAGGTCAAGAAAATTGTAATAAAGAGGGAAATTTCATTGCTGCAGTAAATGAAGAACAACAAAATTTTCTGGAGCACTTAAGGTAGCATCATGGACTGTGCTAGCCCTTGTGATTTTACTTGTAAATTGGACAGAAATCCTAAGAATGCTGCTTTTTGAGGAGTTATACTGATTTGAATTATTACCAGACTCTTAGGCTAGAAAAGCAAGCGACTTAAATCATTGGCTTGAGCCTGAGGAATGTGTTGATGGTGCTGTACAAGCTGCTGTGAGGGCTGTGCCAGCTCTCACTAATGCTAACTGACAGCACCTCCCCTTCTCCCTCCACACTGGCTGGGACAAGAAGCTGCCAATTATCCCCCAAGAGGATGGGAGGCTGATGGAGCCCGTCCCTTCCTTTGCACGTGCTCCTGCCAGAGCATCGTCTGGGCCAGATCTCTTACCGAAGGCGCTGCCCTGACCCGCTCCCGTGTAGAGAGCTGACCCCTGCGCATGGCATCCATTTTTAGCAGCTGCGGTGCCTTGGGCGCTGCTGCTCTCTGGTGCGGAGCAGGGAGCCCATCTCAGCAGCTCTGCCGGTGTGCTAACGAGGGGAGGACAACTCAGCCATTCTGGGCCGCAAAAATGCACAGCAGAGGCCTCTTTGACGACTCCTCTGTTGCCAGGCTGGAAGGCTGAGGCCACACACAACTTCCTGGCACATCGCTGGCTGTGGTGTGCAGGAGGCATAGCCCATATTGAGGCCGGTGAGGTCTGTGCACGGTCTTGTACTATGATCCACAGGAGAGTTTTCCCTGGCATTCATCCCTTCTCTAGGTACAGGAGGGTTACAGCACTAACCACCTCTGCTAGTCCCCTGTGTGTGGCACAGGGAAGAGTGACTTCCAAAGCGGCTCAGCCCTTCCCTTTGCTCTGCAGAGCACTGCTGAGACAGCCCCCAGCGCCTCTGAAGTGCCTCTTCCCTGTGCTGTCCGCGGGGGAGCATGTGGCGGTCGGCTGCTGGCACCCCTGGAGAGAGGTGGCCACAGCACCCACAGGCCCTGCCTCTGCAGGACACATCAAGGGCAACACGGCGCTGATGGGACTCACACAGCCCCAGGAGCACCCTGGAAGCAGGGACACTGGGTGGGATGCACGGGAGCCTGCGGCAGCCTGGGCTGCCTCTGGTCTCACAGGGCTGGAAGTGAAAATATGTTTGTGCATGCCGGGCTCTGACTTTCCTGCATGGCCCTGTGTCCTCCAGTGTCTTGTCCTCCCGTGTCCCTGTATGTGAGTTCTTGTGCACCTTCCCTCTCCCTGTCCTACCCTTCCACCACTGTCTCTCTGACTTTGTAGTGGCCTCCGGTGCCTGCCAGCCTGTTTGCCTTGTGCATGTGTGTGAGTGCTCTGTGCACACCTATGGCTTTATCCTCAAAGTTTGCTTTCTTTTGTTTTAATAC
>VZRE01014222.1:299722-380031 GCA_013396775.1 Cephalopterus ornatus
GGGTGGGTTTGGTCCTTTGATGGGGACAGAATTTGAACAGCTTCTACCTGGAATAATTCGACGCCATTTTCATTCGAAAATGAAACCTGACTCTTAACGAGTGGTGCTGGGATGCTTTGGTTGGAAATACACACCATCATGTTAAACCATTGCCATGTCCATCAGGTTAAGTCCGTATTCTCATGACTGCATAGCATTTGAGTACACTTTCAGTTCTGTCTCATTTGGGGAGCGCTGCCCCATCAGTCAGGTAACACCTCACTGGTGATTGCTCATGTAGGTATTGATCGGAGATTTAATAATTGATTAAAAGAAGCATACAGCAAGATTTTGGATTTAGACATTCAAAAAAAAAAAAAGGCAAAGGAAGTTATCCTTACCCTGGCTGGTAAGAAGCTAATGAGCCCTGTTTTGTCACTGAGACGACATGTAGTACACACACGATGTTGACAGTATTGTCTAATTTATCACAAAGTCTTAGCTCTGTTGTACATGCTAGTGTGGGGGCTTCTGTGTTCAGTCTGTTTCTGCAAGCCTGATGGTTTGGGGATGAATCATCAAAGAGAGCACTAGTGAAATTTGATTTGGGGAGAGTCAGCTCGGCAAGTGGAGCTGACACCTCTGCAGCTCAGGGGAGTGTCAGCAGCTTTAGTGTCTGCGGAGATGCCGTGGTGGCAGGAGCCAGGCCAGCAGAGCCATGACTCCCCAGACCCCCACCGGCCGGGGGGAGCTGGCTGTGCCCGTGGCATGTTGTGAGCTGGCACTGCTCAGGCTCCTGCCCGATTTCCACCTGCCCCCAGTGCTGTGGCGGTTCACTGCTCCGCCAGCCCGGTGCACTGCTGGAAGAGCGTAATTGGCAGGGAGAGGCTCCTCGGGAGCCGGTCAGTCGTGAACCCGGCCGCTGCTCGGGGGCTGCCGTTCTGGTGGAGGAGGCTGGAGGAGAGCAGGGCTGCTGGGCGAGACACGTTCAAGCAGTTTCCTTTTTTAACTACAGACTAAAATGAGCTTGCCCAGAGGAGACAAAGATTTACCGAGCACAGTTGTTTCTCTACCCTTGCTTAAATAGGCCCATAACGCTAACCCTGAAGAAGGGGCCTCATTTCTCAGTGTCATTTTCCTGACGGGAATGCATATGGCAGGCAGCTTTAGAGGTTTATTGTAGCTGAGAGTTGCTTACAAATAAGTCTTGAATGAAATACCCAGCAAGGGATTGATATGAAGAGAAGCTGTGCAATGCAATAAGGAGGAATACATCTCCCGAAGAGCTGCCACAAAGGTGGGAAGGGTTCTGCCAGCCAGCTCTCTTCTGTCAAAATGTATATGATCTCACATCTGTCAGGATTAGTTCTCTCCTGCCCGGCAAGGTGATCTCTTCAGGCCCTGACAATGTCATGCAGCTCTGGTGACTATTTTTTCTGAGCTAAGGTAGAGCCTGAGTTACATTTTGAAAGGAATTATATTTTATTTAGCAGCACACGTGTGCTAATTCAAAAAGAAACCCTTTCTGCTGCCCCTGCCCAAACCCTGTGAGGTTTAGGGGATGGGCTGCTTTACTCTAGAGCTAATAAATTGAACAGGTAATTCTGTTTTGCAGAGCTTCAGTGGGCCCTGCACAGAGAGAGTGTGTGACTGGCATTTTGCATGCTCTCTAATTAGAGGGATGTAATTCAAATGGAGGAATGTTTCATGTCAGTAATATGATTTCAAAAGGCCATGTTTGGAGGGAATGGATTGAGCCATCCCTTAATGAGTTCTTCTAATAAGATGCCAGTGGCAAAGGAAGGAGAGCAAAGTGTGTGCAATTTGGCAAAGTAGTGAACAGCTTTTGCACTTCATTTTATCTGTCCTGGGGGATAGACAGGCAAGAACGTTGAACCCCGCTCATGTACCCCCAGAGTGCAGCTGAGTGTTCTCTGCTGGTTCTGTGACCCTACTAGCTGTCTCCTCCTTGTTTCAGTGCGGCGTGTTGCTCCTCGATTCTCTATCCCTCCAAGCAACCATGAGGTGATGCCTGGGGGGAGCGTGAACCTCACGTGCGTGGCAGTAGGCGCTCCCATGCCCTACGTGAAGTGGATGGCTGGTGTGGAGGAGCTGACCAAAGAAGATGAGATGCCCGTCGGTAGGAATGTCCTGGAGCTCAATAACATCATGCACTCTGCCAACTACACCTGCGTGGCCATCTCCTCCCTTGGCATGATCGAAGCCACAGCCCAGATCACTGTCAAAGGTAAGGAATTATTCCTTGTGGTGCACCTACTTGGGTTTCCACACTGTAGCCCTTTGCCAAAGTGTTTTTGGCTGCAGCCAGCTGACTGCAGTCTTCTGCGACTTTTCCACCTTGCAGCTTTTCTGCCTTCCACCCGCAACTTTGGTTTTTGCTGCTCACAGTACAGGACTTTCTCTGAAGGTCATTTTCCCCTCTCCTGCAAGTGGCATGGTGGGAGACAAGCTTGTGTCAGTCTGGGTCCCTCTTAAGCCTAAAGGGAACCTCAGTGAGTCTGTGGTTATCCCAGCAATGTCTGTCTTGTCCTGTGCATCAGCAGGATCAGCTCAGCACAGCGGCAGGCTATGGGCTGTCCTGGGGCAGGGTCTGGGGATGTCTGCAGTCAGAGAGCTGTTTGCACAGAGATGTCCTTTGCACTAAGGGTAGGACAAGGTCAATCCCAGCAACGTGAAGTGTCCGTGGACCTCAACAGAATAAGCATCCTCCCCCCTTGCAGGGAGGAGCTGTATGCGTTCATTTGAAAATTGTTGCATATTTATCTGTCAGCTTTTTTCCTTATTGCTCTGGCTCTTTCCCTTTCCTATGTTGCTGTCCTTAAGGCATGCTTCCTGCCAATGTTCACTGGTAGCTTTGCCCCAGAGAGGATGATGTTGCTGATTACTGACCATAGGGCATCCCACTCAGCTCCCTAACAGGAGGCTGAAGGTGTCCTGCATTTCCCATCGGGGGGGCCTAGCAGGTCCACATTTATTCCTTTCCTTCTCTCCTTGCAGTTGATTTGTAGCTCAGATTTCCACAGATACGTCATCTTTTAAGTCTGTCTGTTCTTGCAGGCCCCCTCCTGCACTATGACCAGCTCTAACACAGAGTTCCTGCTGGAACAAATCACAGAATTGAGTGTTAGCCCTCTCTGACCTGGAGATAACAGCAAATTATCTTTGCTAGTCAGAGGACGCTTTTAACCTTAGCTGCACACTGCTCCTTTACTCACAACACCTGCTAGTCAGTACCTTTTCCAGCCTCTGTTTTTGTACAGAGCACAGGGATTGCCTTGGTTATAGTAGATACCCAGAAGAGGTACAGAAGGAAGGGGTATGATGGAGAGGTGGTTTGGATGTGAAGGGAAGAGGTGGGAACTGCACCATTGCACTGATGGTTCCCAGCATTTACCTCTTTGCACCTGGAATGACTCTGCCTCATCGCTGATGCGATGCCCACTGCTGCCCCAGGGCAGGGAGAAGTCTGCTCAGCTCCTTTAGCCCTTTACCTTCCTGCTTGTTTCCCTGTCTGCCTTTTCGGCACCCTCACTCTGGGTATTGTACTGCCTCTGCCCCGAACTCCTTCACCCAGTGTTGCTTCTCCTGTGGTTGCCGGCGCACAGACCACTTGCAGGGCAGATGGGAGAAGCAAGATGACACAGAACTGATTGCACTCAGCGTGTTGAAAGTACTAGACCTGCCCCTTGCTCACATATGGAGGCTGCACACCCAAGAACTGGCAAGAGTCAAGCTTGTGGCTCTCCAAAGGAAAGGGTTGGAGTAGTGTCATCGGTCCTTGAAAGCCTTAGGGAGGCTGGTGGTTTCTTGGATGCTGTAGGGAATGTGTTGCTTCAGACCATAATATTGTGCAGGATGGGTTTGCCCTCCTGAGTCCTCCACGGGTGGTGGTGTCTGGTTGTGGGTTGTGTGCCCTTCCCTCTCATGCCAGTTCAGCCCTTGCTGATTTCCTCAGTATTCATGTGGCACTAGTCTTGGAAGAGGCATCCTTTCTGGCCCTCGGAGCAGCCATGGCCTGTGCTAGAGAGCCTGCCTCCCTCAGCTGAACCATGTGGAAACTAGAAACTTGATGACTTCGCCAAAGAATGAAGTACTTGAGGATCTTAATTTGGGTTGAGCATTTTTCCTAGTTCCTTGTCAAGCACAAGTTGCATTACAAGTCACTAATGACTTTAGATTGGTTTGTAGGAGGTTTAAACTTACTGTAGACTCTAATTCAGTCATTGTCTTAAAGTATTTGTGTAATTTTGCAAATCTCTCTTACATGTACTCATTCTACATCTTTGTTCTTTTGGTAAAATGGCAAATCTGGAAATGCTTGCAGTATTTGTGTTTTCGTTAACACTTCAGAGATGTCAGTGTCACAGAGGTCTTGTATAACAGTTTATTGTCTGGTTGCAGTTTGACACACCATCCAGTGAAATAGTGGATATGAAAGTTGGTAATTTCTCTGGCTGTATCTCCTGCATGTACTATAATACTTAACAAAGCATTCCCCCATCAACCCTTCTAACAGCACTGTCCATGAACTCCCTATGGCCTTAAGATACTGTTTCTCTAGAAGCAGGAGCATAATTCTAGATTACCTTTGGTGCTCTGATTGCTTTACTCTATTCCTTTGTAAATCAGCTGTACACCTGGCTTCCGGGGCCAGCCCAACCCAGCAAGCACCTTCCCACTGCCAGCTGAACCCCCATGACAAACATTCCTGCATCCCTGTTGAATTACCTTTATTTAGCCTGCTGCTGGTAAGTGCGTCAAGCACATCTAATAACATGATTGCTCTGTTTATCCTTCCATTAAGAACCACTTCAAGCAATATATGGTAATATAAAAATGCATGTTCTAGAGTATGAAATGATTTCTGCCTTTTAAAGAAGAGTGTTAATGGGAGGTGGCAGCTCCATTTTTATCCCCATGCACATTGCAGGGTTTGAGCTGACTGAATTATTTAAATCACACCTCTCTGCCTTCCAATTGCAGCACTGCCAAAACCTCCAACAGAGCCATTAGTGACTGAAACGACAGCTACCAGCGTGACCCTTACCTGGGATTCAGGCAACTCCGACCCCATTTCATATTATGTCATCCAGTACAAGCCCAAATCCTTGGAGGGTCAGTTCCAGGAGGTGGATGGTGTGGCGACAACCCGCTATAGCATAGGTGGGCTCAGCCCCTTCTCCGAGTATGAGTTCCGGGTCATCGCAGTCAATAACATTGGCAGGGGTCCCCCCAGTGAACTGGTCGAGGCCCGGACAGGAGAGCAAGCTCCTTCAAGTCCGCCCCTCAAAGTCCAGGCACGGATGCTGAGTGCCAGCACCATGCTTGTCCAGTGGGAGCAGCCAGAGGAGCCAAACGGACAGATCCGGGGGTACCGCGTGTACTACACCACCGACCCGCATCTGCCTCTGAGCATGTGGCAGAAACACAACACGGACGACAGCCACCTCACCACCGTGGGCAGCCTCATCACGGGCACCACCTACAGCATCCGCGTCCTGGCCTTCACGTCGGTGGGCGACGGACCCCCCTCGGACATCATCCAGGTCAAAACACAGCAAGGGGGTACGTATGGAGGGAGGCTCTGCGTCCACCCCAGTGGTGTGCGGCTCAACTGTGCATCTGATCTGCACCAGGTGTCACAGCTGCACTTGGTGCTCTAAGGGTTGCGTGTCAGAGTGGGTGTGGGGCATCCCCACCCCGCAGCCATCAGATTTAAGCTGTCAGATTGTCCTGGGCAGTTGGTATCAATCTCTGTACAAGTAACAGCCCACCGTTTTGTCTGGGATGCAGTGGCTAAAAATGTGACACAGGGTCTTGGATGTGGATGTCGGCACCTGTGTAACTGCTTGGCCCTTCTGGGGTCCGAATGCACATGTGGAAGGAAGGATGTGGGATGCAGTCAGGGGCTGAAAGTGATCACGATTCCCACAGTCACCTTCCTGGGTCCCAGAGGTGCTTGCTTGTGGCCTGGGTTGTTCCACCAGCACAGTACAGGGGAGAGGGAAGAAGAGAGGTTCTGGAAGAAATGAAGGAGATCTTCACAAGGTAAAACGCTGACTCTGCAAAGCCATGCGACTCCTCTCCCCCGTCCTGGCACTAACTATGTGTGTTTGTTCCCCAGTTCCTGCCCAGCCAGCTGACTTCCAGGCAGAAGCAGAGTCTGATACCCGCATCCTGTTGACGTGGCTGCCCGCCTCTCAGGAGCGCATTACCAAATATGAGCTGCTATACTGGGAAGGGGAGGATGGCACTCAGGTGAGGATCCTGCCTGGCAGCACCTGGGGCTGGACATCACAATTTGTCAGCTTGGGAAGGGTGTCTGCTTGAGCTGGGGTGGTAACAGGACTGTTTCTTCATGTTTCTTGTGCCTCAGTGGTGTGTTGTAGGAGCATGGCAATCTGTGGTTTCTGTGTAAGTGACCTCAACAGTGCTTATTGATGCCAGCAAAGTAGCTAAGTGACTGGTTTGGGACTGGAAAGGCTCCAGAAGGCCGTGACAGCATCCCTGAGGCATGCTTACTGCTGGTGCCTGTAAAGAGTAGAGGGACTTGGCAGGTCTGAAATGGCTTCCAGTGTGTGTCTCCAGCCCCGGGACTGGTTACACATAAGAAGCAGATTGAAGGTGGTCTAGAGAGAGCCCTTCCACATTTACTGCAGGTCCCTAAAGGAAGTCCAGTTCTAAATGTACAAAAAGTAGTGCTGGCTTCAAGGTAGCACAGCAAGAATTGTACTATGACAGCGTCACAGTGTGCCATGGTCCTCTCCTTCTCCTGTTATTATAGTGCCATGAGAGCTGCCAGAAGTAAGTGCCCTTCAGGTCAAGTGTCAGCAAAACAAATCCTTTACCAGCACTGTTTAGGTGCATTAGAGATCCCAGCTAGAGATGCCTAGAAAGCCTAGTACAAGAGCTTTACTCTGTTTCACAGACAAGACACTGCTGGGAGAAAACACACTGGTGTGTCCTGTGCCCGTTGCCTGAACTGTACAGCTAGACCCAGCATTCCCACAAAGTTGTCAGGCCAGTAAGTGCAGTCTGGACACCAGGCAGTGTAGCCTGGCTGTTGGAGAATTCTGCTTCTCAGCAGAGTCCTGATGTGCCACCCAGGAAGCTCCATGCCATTGCAGGACTGCAAGCAGGCTTGGCAGCGTGGCTGTGATTTTTTGTAGTGCCAGAATCGGTGATGGGGCTGCCTATTCCCTTGGCACTGGAAGCTGAGCACCGGCTTTTCTGTGTTCTCCAACTACACCAAATAATCTGTTTTTCCTTTTCTTTTTCCAGCAAAAGGTGGAGTTTGACCCAACCTCATCATATGCCGTGGAAGGTCTCAAACCAGACACGTTGTATAAGTTCCGTCTGGGTGCCCGCTCAGAGCTGGGGGTAGGAGTTTACACCCCAACGATCGAAGCCAGAACTGCCCAATCCAGTAAGTGTCTTGGCATCCAACGCTGCTGAAGACAAAGCAAAAGCAGTCCAGCTTCCATTGCCTGGGCACGGAGCATCTCGGTGCCTCTGCCCCTGTGGGTCTGCAGGAATGCTGGCGTGCAGTTTGCTAAAGGGTGTGATGGGGAAAGCCACCTGGGGGTTTGCATCAGGGCTCTTTGGCAGAGTGGGTGCACCCAAGTGGTAAGTTCTTTCTTCGTGTCCCTTTGATCATGCTGTCTTGCCCTAAGGGTAAATTCATAAAAACTGATGGAGGAGTGAAACAGGCTGGGAAATTGCTTTGGAGAGATTGCTTTGAGTGGGTTTGTGCATCTCTATGAATTTACTCCCATGCAGACAAGCTGTCTGGACAGGCAGCATATGGGTGTTTGGCTCTAAATGTGACTGTCTCCAAACCATTGGATTTTCACCCCTTCACTCCCCATTCCGGCTGCCTTGCTTACATAGGAGTGCATCCCTGGTCCATAGAATTGACGGCAAGGTGAGGAATCCTCTGAGGCCAGATGTGCCTGTGGCTGTCAGGCAGCTGGGGGAGTCAGTTTGGAAAAGTGGTTGTTTGCTGGGGCAGTGTGAACAAGTGAGGCTGCTGCTTCTGGGACTGCAGTGCTAGGGGAAACCAGAACAAGCTGCAGCTGAGTTAATAGAGAGGCTCGATAATGAGGTGACCCAGGCAATATCACTTTCATCCTCGCTCTGCCCCGTGTGATCACAGAGCGGGAGTTTGCATTGCTCTGATTGGCAGCTCAAAGTGCTGCGCATAAGCAGATTAGGGCTATCAAAGGGCCCTGCGATAAGCTCGTTTTCACTAACGATTTTTGGGCTTGCCATTATGCAAAGAGCATTAAAAGGAGGGAAAAAAAGACATTTCCGTTAGCACCGTCTGTCTGGGATTTAGTAGCTGTGTGGGGTGAGCAGTTGGCACGAGCAGCCAGCCTTCCCTGCAGGGAGGGCAGCAGCGTGCGCAGCAGCCGGGAGCCTGAGATGGCCATTAGGAAGGGAGCTCAGGCAGGGAAGAGCAGCTCTGCTCACTTTTAGAATGACCTTCTCTTTGAGGAAAACTCAGCTTCATTAACATACCAGTCCCAGGCATTCCTCCACCTCGTTAAGTGAGCTAATGGTGTCTTGGAGCTGCACGATAGACAGGTGATCATGCAGTTATAAATATTTGAACGTTAAGAACTAACTCTGAATATGAGGATGTGTATACCTGTTTCAGATAGCTTTTGTATTGATAGGCAAAGGTTGAAGCAACTCTCCTGCCATGTAAATTGATTCCATCAGTGGATGCTCTTATCCTTGAAAACACTTAATCAGAGACAGCTCCATGCATAAATGAGTCCTTCAGAGGTTCACAACAGTCCAAGTAAGAGAAACATTTGCTTCATGGACTCATCAAGGCAGATATCTTCTTCCCATGACCTACTCGATGTGTTTGTTGACTGCTCGCAGGGGATCTCACACCAGTTTGGTTTTAAGGTTGTCACTTCAGTGGCCGGTGGAGCTGTAGGTGACTGGTTCTGGCATTTGTTTAATAAGAGACATGTGCATGGGTTGGAAGAGATTTGGCTTTTAGCCTCAGGAGTACCTTGGTTTGACCAGTGAAACCCTCCTCACATTGAAAGACCCAAGAGTTTTTAGAGTGATCCACGAAGTGACCTGGGTCTTCGCGTGCAGGCCCCTACTTGAAAAGAGCTGTTCAGTGAGGGTGACAAACCACTGTCTGAACAGTCCAAGGCAGAGCGTTGGGTACTGGGAGGCTCGAAGTCAAGTAGATCTTTTAGAAAGCTCTGCTTTAGCTCCGCAGAAGTGTGCATAGTGCACAACTTCCAGGCAGAAATTCTTTGGTCTGCACTTAGCAACACCTTGTATTAGATGGTTGGATTGGTCCCCTGTGGCCTTAGAATTTAGTAATCTAGAAAGAGTATAGCTCCCGGCTTCACATTGGTCTCCTTCCTGCACTTTTCCATGTGGTTGGAAGATGAGAAATTCTGTTAGGTCTTGGAGGTTGATGTGTTCAGGTGGGACACAAACTGGAGGAGCAGTCAGACTCCTGCTTTCCCAAGATCCTGTCTTCAGGCTCTATTCCTGGCCCTGACAAACCAGTCAAGGGTAAGGTAGGAGGCCCGTCATCACTAATGAGTCACTAATGGGGTGGAAAAGGGTGTTGGTGTTGCTTGTCTTGTGGCACTTCTACTCGGGAGTGGTAGGGATGCTTGTCTGGGAAGGCCAGAGGGATGTAGTGTCCCTTTGCTCCATTCCAGCAGCACAGCTGACACCTCATCTCCTGAGAAGACAGCTGTCATCTGGGCTGTCTTTCCTGCTAAGCTGCTCACTTAGTTGCTGTGCACCCTGCAGAAAGTACAAGTAGTGCTGTTTTGAGGGTTTGAGGAGCACGGGGGAGTTTTCCCGGAGTTTGCAGTGCCTCGGGCAAGCAGAATGATGCAAGACGGAAGCATCAGCTCTGTGCCCATCAGGCCTCAGCATTAATGTGCTGTTCTCCCTTGAAACACGAAGGTGGGTCTTGAGGCTGCCTTTTCCCTAGCCTGAGGAGTAGGTGGGCTGCCGTGGGCCATCGAGGGAGGCTGGTGTGAGTAGCCTGGAGGCAGCAGAGGTTTGCACAGTGTGTGTGTGTGGGTACATCTGCATGTGTGGGTGCATGCTGGCCACCCAGTCTGCTCTTTGCTGGTCCCAGGAGGGGTGCTTTGACTCCTTGTGCATTTTAAGTTGATCCTGTTCATGTTACCAAGTTTTATTTTGCTTTCTTTAAATGTTAATCTGAGTTTTTTGCCTTGCATATCATATGTGTGACTTTTACCCAGTCAACAGCCAACATTTGACTTGCCCACGCTGCCAGCCAAAGCTGCCTTTGGAGAAGGAGCTCTCTGCTGCATCCCAAGGGAAGCTGTGGAGGCCCAGTCAGAGCCAGTCTCTGCTGTGAAGGGCGTGTCTGCAGACAGTGGCAAAGGAAAGGCTTGCCAAGTTCCTAATGTCTCACTTGTCCTGTGTGATGGATGCCACCAGGCCCTGTGTGTCTACCTTATTTCCTCCATGAATTTCATTGTAGGCGTTGCTTTGTTGCTGTATCTTCCTACTCTCTTCCCTGCCACTTTTCTGCTGATTAACCAAATGAGTGTGAGGATTCACTTTTTACCCCTGCTCCCTTTCAGTTTACCAGATGGCAGGGCTGATCCTGCGCTGCCTCCCTCACGTAGGCAACTGTTTGCTTCCACGCATTGCTTTGACTTCTCTTTCCTCCAGTGCAGCTCCCATAGAAGCAGCCTGATTGCTCAGGCATCCTTTCTTCCAGCTCTGTCACTACCTACTCTCCTCCATCTTTCATCTCTCCAGGCATCCCAGCCCATGCATCAGGGATGAGCCCTGCTGTCTGAGCACAGGAGTGGGCACTAAGTGTTACATGTCTGCAACTGCTTCTGCAGGCACGTGGACCTTGTTCCCAGCAGGCAGAGGTTACTAGTGGCATCGGGAGGTCCTGCTGTCCTCAGCTATCGTAAATCTTCTGCCACTGCCAACCTGTGCACAGCAAAGCCAAGGCACAAATTGTTAGAGTCCTCCAATGACCTGAGGTCCTTGCTGCCATCTGGAGCGATGTAGGTTGTGTTCACCTTTGTGCAGGCGGTGAGCAGGCAGGCTTGTCCCTTTGCCCTGGGCAGGCTGGCTCTGATGCACTTGGCTTGAAGGACTGCAGCATGGGGAAGGGCACCAGTCTTTTTTCAGTCGTTTTCTAGATTTCTGGGGGCAGTGAAGAATGGAAGCTGCCTTTCACCTGCCATGGCAAAGCAGGATGCCTTGTACTCACTTGGCAGGGAGGCCAAATGAGAGGGGGCTGCTGCTGCTGTGAGAGGGCTCCCACACTGCAGGGGCCCTGTTGCAACCAGACAGCAGTTCTGCAAGGCTGGAGAAGGGAATGGACCAGGCTGGTGTCCCAGAGATGCTTTGCTTTGTCCAGGTTATCTCTCCTCTCCCGATCCCTTTCTTTTTGTTTCGCTGCTCTTCCCCAGTGCACTGTGTGGAGAGACTGCTGCTCATCCTAGTGAGAAGCATCCAACTGCCTGGATCCCATTCCTCCCCCTGTGGCCAGTTAGCTGGGGCTTAGAAGTTAATGTGGACTGCAGGTGCTTTTTTTCCTGAGGGGACAAGACTTGCTTACCTTCGGCTGTACAGTTCCATAGGCTAGGAAGCTGCTGAGGCAGGTAACCAGGTTGGCAGTCAGTCCCAGATTGCAGGGACACGTGCAAAGCAGCACAACCATGTTATCGCCTATTCCCATTTGGTTTAGCGTGCTGCTTTCAGCTCATGGTCATGATTTCAAACCCTACCAGGACAAGCTCCAGCCAACCTCAGTCACCTGCTTTCCTTACCCTCTTTTGTTTTGTCCGCTTGTCTAGGAGACAGTTTTCACAAGCCTTCCTACAATCTGGTGTGTGATCTTCCCTTCTGCCACTCTTGCCTTCTGCAGCTTCCTACCTCTTCTGGTTTCCATCTGCTTCAGATCTTCACTGAAGGCATCTTTCTTCTCCCTACCAGTCTCTCTCTCTCACACTCCAAACACACACCCCTTCCCTTACTGCCATGTGTTGTGTTTGGTAAAGTGAGCGTCCAGAACTGCTTTGGAAAGAGGTGTTCTCTGATGCATTTCTGTCTCCATGCTGTTCATCCGGCCTTCAAATACAAATTACCCCTAGTGCCATCTTTGATGGTCTGTGAGGAAGGCAGGCAGTTGTCCATGTGTTTGTTCAGTGCTCCGTTGGCTGGGTAAAAGTTCCCTTTGCATTTTTGGTTTGTCCTTCCACTCATTTCCCTTCATCTCCCCACTTCATTTATTTATCCCCAGCCCCCTCCGCCCCACCCCAAGAAGTCGAGTGTGTAAGCACCAGCTCCACTACCATCCGGGTAAGTTGGGTGCCACCGCCTGCCCAGAGCCGCAATGGGGTCATCACCCAGTACTCCATTGCGTACCAGGCAGTGGAAGGAGATGACAACACCAAGCATGTGGTGGATGGCATTGGACGGGAGCATTCCAGCTGGGAGATCAAGGACCTGGAGAAATGGACCGAGTACAAGGTGTGGGTAAGGGCTCACACGGATGTGGGACCAGGACCGGAGAGCGTCCCCATGCTCGTGCGCACTGATGAGGATGGTAGGTGTTACTGAACAGCTCCTTCGGCTTCTGCCAGGGGTTAACCGGGACTCTCCTAGCAGAGTTGCTGGAAAAGGGGGAAAGGGAGCAGGGATATTGACCGGGGAGTGCCTTTGAAGCAGGACTGGAGGCTGTCAGGAGCAGTGCTCCAGGGAGCGGCTCTCCCCAGTTGCCCTGGAGTGGGTTGGGCGAATTGCTCTGCTGGCCCTTGGTCTGCCTCCAGGCTGTGTCAGTTGTCCCAGCGTGGTCCCACAGGGTCCTCTTTGTGTCAGCATTGGTTCCTGCCCATGCAAGGAGGCATTGCCCTGCCTTGCCATTGTGGTTTTATAGTGTGTGGTGGATTCCTTTTTACTGAAGGTAGCGTGAGTTCTCCCAGCCAAAGGCTTCCCTCACATTGTGAGGTCGGGACTTAGAGTTTACTTGTTGACCTGAAATCCAGCAAACTAAACAGGGAAAAAGAAATCCTTTTGAAACTGGTAGATACTGCAGGAAAGCTGCTTCCTGCCCCGGCTTCCAGGCAAGGCACAGCTTATATAAAGCTGCTCTTCCACTCCAGAGTCAGAATATCACACATACAGAGCACTTTACTGGATACGACAGCTTTAAAGAGAAATTGCTTTGTATTAGCAGAGCTGTCAGTTATGTCATCATGATTTAAGCCAATTCCTTTGAAAGTGCCAGAGCTCAGAGTGACAGTAGGAGCTTCCATGGCTTCATGCTGACCCAAGAAAGCTGCAGATTTAATGGGAGAAGAAAGAGATGTGGCATCCAGGCAAAGAAGGCATGATCTCTGCATTGCCCAGTCAGTGTAGGAAATTGAAACCAGACATGTTGCAGTTTCCTTAAATGGGCTGCCACTGTCCCCCACATCTCCATGGCTCTGGAAGTGGCGTCTGGGAATGCTCGCTGACTGCATTCCTGGGCTGGCAAACACATCTGTGTGTGTCCTGCTGCCTTTATTGTTTGCTTCAGTTCTCATTCAGCAGAGTTGTAGCCCAGGGGAAGCTGTTACCCCAGAAATGTCGCAGCAAGCTCTCTCAGTTGGTTTTTGGGCACCGTGGTTGGACATTCCAGCTTAGCTGTCAGGAGTGATTTCATATCCCTCTGACATGCTGTTGCTCAGTAGATACCCATGATGAAGGAATGAGAAATGCTAAACAGTGATCTGAAAACAAATTGAACTTTCTCTGTTTGGATCTCAGATGTGGCACATACCTCCTGTAGTGGGGTAGGATAAGAGTTCCTCGAAACATTATGGTCTGCTTGCATTCACATCTTTTTGTGTCCCTGCAACATCCCAGTATCATGTCCTGTTGAGGCCTCGCTTGCCAGCAGAGCTTGACACACAGCTTCTGTTTGGTTCTCAGGGAGGATCTTGTTTTCCGCTTGGACTCTCAGCTGTGTGTGTGGGCAGGTGTCTTGCCAGGGCAGGAGAGCCCTAAGGCTTGTGCAAGGTCACTGCACTAAGTGAATTGTGTATTACAGCATAGGCTGCTCCAGGCAGAAGGGGGTAACTGTTCAAGCACAGCCCCCTCCATTCCCATACCTTCAGCTGGCCTCATGGTGCTTAAATGCTCTATTCCTTCTTTCACTAGTTTATTTAATTATCTACAATTAAGAAGGACATTTGGGGAAAATAATGAATTGCCCTGCGGCTTAAAAACTGTGCTTACCTGCTGGGTAGCTGTTTCTTCCCGTTTAGTTGGTTGAAATAGCAATACTCATTACCGCTGCTTGTCAGCTATCCATCCATAATTATCTGATACCGATTTCTTGCTGTGTTGAGAATTGGGGCATTGAGGTTCCAAACCCCTGGATTTTCCCAGGCCAGTGGAGACTGGAAAGGGTCCTACGGTAGAAGTGCTAGGATGGAGCACAGGTCCTTCCTTCACTTGGGTAACAGGCACTTGCATAGCAGTGGTATCCTCTGCAGGGAGTGCACACCTCTGCTCCCAGCTGCTCCAGCCAGAAAGACTTTCCAGGAGCAGCTGAGAAGCTAATTTTTTAGAATTGACATTTTTGTCACAGTCAATGCAAGAGCAAAAAGTAATAAGGAGGTAATTTTTCCAAATAGTAAATAGGGTATAAATACATTTTTAAACGGGCCTCACCTTGCAAGAAAATTGATATTTTCTGGGCAGTGTAATTTTTCATTTTATTATCAAAAAGCATTCAGCTAGCCGTGCATGAAATACAGTCCCCAGAGCTGTCACAATCCCCACAGGCCCCTTTATCTGGCTGAGTTCAGTGACTGCTGTCACTGAGCTCTGGGTTATTGTTTTAGGATGGTGCTTTTCCCCCTCATTAACCTCTCGCTGTCACAGGGGAAGAGCACGTGTGAGCTCTGGCTGGTGGCAGGTACCAGGGCTCCCCTGCAAGACAGGCTCAGCGCCCAGCCACGCTACCTGGGGCTGTTGGACTGCGTTTAGATGTACACAGAGGGGGCTGAGAGGAGGTGTTGCGTCAGGCAGGATGCAAAGAAGGCTTCAAAACCCCTGCCTGTGCTCCAGGGCACCCTGAGCTGCAGGGGGTTACCATATTCTTTGTATTCTGCTATATTCTTGTCTTCTTTGCTCCCCTGCTGCTGGAAACGAGAGGAATAGATGGACCTTGGATCTGATCTGGCACAGTGACTTTTATTAGGGGTGCTCCTGCATATCACAGTCGTGTTCTTTCCTACTGGGAGTAGCAAAAGTGCTTAGATGCTGGGAAAGGATCAGGGATATGGTCACGCTGAAGGACTGCAGTATGGTGTTCTGGGCAGGTATAGGAAACTTGTGCCAGTAGGCCTGTCCTGGCAGTGAGGTGGAGGGAAGGTAGCAAAGGAGTGAGAGAGAGTGACAGTGATTGTGTGGTACCTGCTAACTGCTGTCCCGTGTGTGTTACAGTGCCTAGTGCCCCACCACGAAAGGTGGAGGTGGAGTCTGTGAATTCGACTGCCATCCGGGTGAGCTGGAAGCTGCCCATCTCCAACAAGCAGCACGGGCAGATCCGTGGCTACCAGGTGACCTACGTGAAGCTGGAAAACAACGAGCCCCGAGGGCAGCCAGTGATCAAGGATGTCATGCTGTCAGAAGCACAGGTACAGTGTGGGGACCACGGGCAGGTGGGCATGGCACCTTCCCTCTCTGCAGAGGGCCAGGCTGGCTGCGGCCAAGTATTTCTTGGCCTCCTCTTGCAGCTCCAGAGCATGGGACTCAGCCTGCCTGAGCAAGGCAAACAGTTTGTCCCTAAACTGTGGCTTACACATGGGTAAAAAGTTTAATCAGGAAAGAATTGCTGTAGAAATGATGTATTGGGCAATGTTCCTCTCTTACCCCTTTTCTGACATGTACTTCTCTGCCTGCCATGTCCTGTGCAGACTCCAGTTGGAACAAACTGCACTTTGGCCCGTCAGTTTATAAATGGTCAGAGTTTTAAATAAGCCTCAGGTCTATTTCTTTCATGATGCTGATTATGTTCAGAGCAAAACTTCTGTCTCAGCAGAGTCCATCTGGCTGCTGCCTGCTTGTGGGACGTGGGGGTGGCTCTACACCAGTGGGTGGGCGCAACATGCCAGGCAGGATAGCACTCCTGGCTCAGCAAAGACACCCTTTCCTCCTGCTTTTACGAGGCAGGGACTTGGTGTTGCATTGCTTCTTGAAACCAAACTGTAGGTGAAGCAACTGAGTCTGGGAAAGGCTAGGGAGGAAAAAAAAAAAAAATGAGGTGCAGGCCCACATCATCTGTAAATGACTTCGCCCTCTGCAATCCTCATACCACAATCTGTTCGTACTTAGGTGATCT
Organism: Cephalopterus ornatus; assembly: GCA_013396775.1. Lineage (NCBI taxonomy): Eukaryota > Metazoa > Chordata > Aves > Passeriformes > Cotingidae > Cephalopterus > Cephalopterus ornatus. The sequence continues at coordinate 316,110 of VZRE01014222.1, forward strand.
CCTGGGTCCCTCACGGGCCGTGAGCTGCAGCGCCGTGCCCACGCAGTGCTCCAGGCGCGGCTGTGCCCTCTGCACAGCCCAGCACCAAGTAGTTGCCTCTTTCCCAAGGTCCAGGGAAGTTTTTGGTGCCCCGTGTGTGATGAAATACAACTCTTCTTTGGAGCAAGGGTCCTTCATCCTGGATGACCCCTGCTGTTCGCAACAAAGATAATCGTATAAATGAAGAACAGGATCTGCTGCTGTTGAAAACAACGAGTAATCGATTCAGAGCTGGCTTGCTTGAATGATGCCCAATATAAATACTGGAGAGCTGCAACGATTAATTGATCTGTCTCCTGAATGCAGCTGTGAATCATTTATGCGTTTGTCAGTGGGGAGTGCAGTGCACAGAGGCAGCTCTGCTCGCCATTCATATTCTGAAGGATAAAACTAAGTAATAATGTGGAAGGGGAAAACTTGGAAGAGTGAAAATGCTTTGAGGGTCCTTGCAGTGTTGTCTGGGGCAGGTCTCTGTTTATGTTTCAGATGTTGCTTTATATTAATAGTTAGAAAAGCTGCTTACTGGCCTTTACTTATTCCGGGAGGATATAATCTTCTGTGTTGTTTGAACAATTGATGATGTGTTGTTCAGCTGGAGTTTGGAGTTAATGGGTTGGTCCCAAGCGTAGGTGGGCGAAGTTGGCAATGTTTTTCTTGTTAGTGTTTTCAAATATTTTATGCTTGCCCAGCCAGTTCTGCTTTCACTCCTTACTCATACATTTCAGAGAGAGAAATCCCATGCTAATGTGTAGGAATGAGGATGCCAGAGCCAGAAACTTTGGAAGGAGTGATGGACTTTGCATTAGTTTGAATGTGTGCATCAAGGAGGCAAGTTGCTGGAAGTTTCCTGGCTTGTCAGACTGCTTACTAGTCTTCTGTATTGGGTGAATTTATGTGGGAAAGTTCTTTATTTCTGTGATACTTTTTCCTGCTGTGTGTGATGCTGAACTCATCCGCTGTAGTTTTTGGATGGAAGCGAAGGCCAAAAAGTAGTTGCGGAGAAGCGACTGCTCTGAAAGAGTCATGTCACTCTTGGGATAAACTGATGATGACCCGCAGGGAAGAGGTTTCACTGACTTGGCAGAAGAGATCTTTATTTCCCAAAAGAGTGAGAAGCCAGGCATGACCTGTGCTTGTGATGAAATACATCTGCTCCAGATGCTGAAGAACCCTGTAAGAGCAGCCATCTTTCAGTACAGCGGTGCGTGTCTTTGCAAACAGCCAGATGAAACTTTAACGAGTAGTCCTGGAAGAGTTATTTTCTATGGAAGGAAGCAAAAAGATTCACTGGAAAACCTGTCCCTGAAGGTCACAGGATGAAGATGGCCACAGTTCAGTACTCATAAAGCTTCATAAACATTTATACCAGTGCACAAGGAGAGAATTAAACTGATTGAAAATGTTGGGGTCAGAGAAGAAATTCTCTGGACATGTGGGCAGAGCCCCTCCTCCTGCCTAGCCAGGCTGTCTGCTGATTTTGAGTAGGTATGTACCACATAATCTGCTTCCTGCAGACAGTGTGAAGACACTGATATTAAAGCTGACTCATGATTTTTCCTTATTGAAGATGAGAAATATAGAGAGAGTAAACGAAGATGAAAGGAAAAAGGAAAGGGAATGGAGATGTTAGCTATGCAGATAATATGGATTCTGAGCTTTCAAAACCATTTGAGCAGAAAGGACTAAAACATCAGCAAAGAAGTGTGGGGGCCCTGGTGCTGGAGAGATCACATTTTATTTTACAGCCTCCTGCCTAGGGAGAGTAATCAGTTGTTAGGAAGGTCCTGTGATGGACCTGAGGCCTCTCCTTCCCCTCTGTGGCTGCACCTGTGACCGATTACCTCTGTCAGGACCCTGTGTGCCTTCCACTCTAAGCTTTCGCCTCCTACTGACAGCTTGATGGACAAGCAAATGTGGCTGTGCCCTGTGGAGGAGCACCCAGGGCGTGTACAACTGCAGAGCTGGGTCAGATACCTGCACCACCTCCTGCCCGGGCCCTGCCCGTCACGGCTCAGACGGGTCCCTCGGTGGGTGATGGCAGAACATTCACCTCTGTGCCCTGGGTCTTGCACATAACACGTCTGAGCACTGAGAGAGCACCTTTGAAAGGAGCCCAGTGCAGGGTCTCAGCTGCACTGCACCGCTCCTGTAAGTCCTCACCGGCTCCAGGGAGCGAGGGATAGCAGGGCCGTGGGACACAAGCATTAGGTTCTTCAGGGGAGAGCAGAGGCCCACCTGCTCGCCTTTGGTCTCCAATCCCTGGGCAACTGCAGCGTGTTAGGAGGGGCAGTGGGCTTTAACCCCTCCATCCCTTCCCAGGTACCAGGTGCCCTCCAGAGCTCAGTGCTGAGCAGCAGTGGGTGGCAATGCTGAGTGGTGCACAGGGCACAGAGGAGGCAGCAGGGCCCTGGGAGGACAGGCCTTGCTGTTGGGGTTCCCATGGAACCATGGCTTGTTTTCTCTTTACAAGACTGGCAGCTAGACCCTGTGTGAACCTAGCTGTTGGCCGATTGTGTCCTGGTCCCAGCCTGCTTGTCATCCCCTCAGACTGGAACACCTTGAGGGGGGACTCTGTACCCATGTCCTCATGTGACCTCGACAACTGCTCCTGCCTTTGACTGTGCACCATATTTGCCAGGGAGTCTAATGCCTGCATTGCCCTGGAGGCACAGTTTGCACCGCATTCCCAGGGAACTTTGCAGGGCTGACTGGGTAAAGCTGGCTACAAGGAGGTCAGGCTTTGTGGAGGAAAGACTCCTGCCACCTTCTCCTCCTGCTCTTCCAAGAGAGTCATGGCAGGGTGTGCTGCCCACAAGAAGGGCTGCAGGCTCACAGGAAGATCATGTGGTCTCCACAGGCAGCACTTCTCCATCCAGCATGCAGACTGAGTGCACGTCCCACCAGCTTGCTCCACAAGAGCAGGAAGAAGAAATGGCAATCACTTGAAACTGTTGGATTGAGATCAAAGGAGAAGAGGGAAGCAGAGACTTCTATTCTCCCTGAGCAGTGCCCACCTCAGGCACAGCACAGAGGAATTTACAGCCTCCCTCTTTTGCTGGGTGATAGTCAAGGATCTTTATCTGAATGTATTTGGAACAACTTCTCATGCACGTGTGCTTGTCTAGGTGAGAGTCTGGCATGGAGAGGAGATGTACTCTGCTCCAAGAGGCTTTTCAGTCATGGACCAGGGTGAAGTTCTGGAGCCCTCAGACCCCTTTGCATCCCATAGACTGAGCACCTGAGTTTACACCTGGAGTTTCACTGTTTGTCCACAGTTACTGGAGCAGACAGAAAGATCTGCAGGAAAACCAATATCCACTTCCAGTAGCTGGGGCTGTTGAGGCCTGAATCTGTGTTTTGCAAGAACCTTGGTCTGGGAAAACAGCCATTCCCTGGTGAGACATGACTACGCTGTGTTGAAGTGTAAAATGAAACATTAAGGCATTGCAGCTGCCATAAATACACACTGTTAGCTTTAGCACTTCCCCCAGCCATCCTGCCTCATGCACACAGCCCTCTCTGAGTTCTTTTTATGACTGCTCCTGGGCTTTTCAGATCAATTTGTCTTACTGACCAACCTTAAACAGTTAAGAAGCAATTGAGCTAGTTTAAGGAAGGAAATGTTTTGATCTGTAGATTATATTTTAATAATGAAACTGACTTTTTACTGAGGTATTTATGCAGGCCTAGCTTTTCACTGCTACTCCTCCAGCACAGATCTCAAGGCATTTCTTGGCACTCTGATCTAATGCAAGATTAAAGTCCACTGAAACATTATAGCAAGCAGAGTTTGAACATTAAACACTTGGTCTAAAATGCTAGCGGGTGATAAACTCCCTGCTGTGGTGTGAGAGGCTCCTGAGTAGCCTCCTGAGCCCAACTCTGCTTTGCTGTTCATTCCGGTGGGGTGCCACCTTCTGCTCCTGTAGCTCCGTGGAGGTGAGCTGGGGTGTTACTGCCATCCATACGGCCCCCATCCACCAGGGACATGCTTTTGTAGGAGAAGTTAGTTCTGGAGAAAGAGCTACCAGGCCTCATATCCTTCCTCTGGCAGGACTTCTTCCGGCTTTTAGATCAGCAGAGCAGAGTGTGTGGCTGTTGACGACGGTGTGGGCTAGCTGGCACAGGTGGGACATCAACGGCAGTGACTTGGGTTGAACTAAGTGTGCAACACCGGAAGCAGCGCCAAGATGTGCGTGGAAAGAGAGCCTTTAGAGACCATAACACTTCATAAAGGCCTCTGCTTTATTAGAAGTCTTCAGGGACAACTTGACTTTTTTGTTGAAATTTAATGTTAAGGTGGTTTAGGGGAATAATTATACGGCAATCTCACGCCATCAAGTAAATGAACTATAATAAAATCTTAGAGGAACATTTCTCCAGTAGCTGCTTCTTTTTGAATTTAGAGAATAAAATAACAAATATTTTGAAAGTACACCGTGTATTTTACTGCTGAGGAGAATACTACGCCACTGTAATAGGCAGAAGCCTGTGAAAGTCACCTCAAATAGCCCGAGTTCAAAAGGCAACTTGTAGGTTTGATACCATTCAGTACTTCTGTTGCACTTGCAAGGTTCCCAAGCACTCTGGCAGTATTAGCTGGGCTTCCCAGGGTCCTGAGGAAGTCATATCTGAGCACTGTTTCACAGCTGGCAGCTCAGGCTCAGAAGCAAGGCTTGCCAGGACTCACACACTGTGAGTCAGGGGCAATAATTCCTGTCTTCACTTTCATCTCTGTGCTTGAACCCGTGGACTGGTGCTTCCTCCAGGCACATTTAGTAACCTGAGAGGTAACACATCACTTTGGCTGAGGGAGTTTACTGTGATCTCTTCAAACCTTCCTTTGGTGCATCAACCACAAAGAACAGTGCTATGGGCATGCGTGGCAGCAGCCAAGCTCTGCTAAGTCTCGCCGCCCTGACGCAGCTTTGATGCCTTAGAACCCCAAATCCAGCCAGAAAAATTCAGAGCCCTAATTGAGCTGCCATGGCCAGGAATCTATGTGAACTTCTGGTGGGAAATGGTTTGTGTAGAAGTTTTCCCTGCAGGGCCGAGTGTTTGTTGATGCATAATTGGGAGTGAGAAGCTGTTTCCTCAGTACACGCAGGAGTATGAACCTTGCTCCAAGCCACACATCACTGTTGGAGAGGAGCAGCTTAGTGTGAAGCTCTGTGTAAGATCTCAGCCTCTCCTTCACTGTTGACAAGAGACAGCACTTCTCAGTTTCCTCAAGTACCCAGAGCATTGTCTTGCAAGTGATCCAGGAAAGAGAAGCTCTGGAAAAGTTGCATTGGTGCTTCCCTGCAGAGAGTTCCCTCTGAGCTTTGTGTGTTCAGGTCTTTGGTTCTCAACAAGAGGTGGTGGCTGGAGGATCACTAGGACAGAAACTGGAGATCAGGCAACACAACTGTTGTGAGTGACTTGTGGGGCAGGAGTCAGCCCCAGAGCCTTGTTGTTACAACCTGTCCCTTCTTGCTTCTTGCTTGTGGAAGAGGCAGAAAAATGCAAACAAAGCCAGAAGGGGAAAGTACTGCAGAGTTAGGAAGTGATGACTCTCCACTCATGTGAGAAGGAAGCTCTTTGCCCCTGTTTGTGTGAATGATCTCAGACTTACTGCGCAGGCTAGCAGCATGTCGAAAATTGCTCTATGCCATTTCTCCCCTTGGCACAGCCAGTGCCAAGTGACCCTCTGTGTATAAGTGTTGTAATTCCCCCAGCCCAGTCCTGCTAACTCCTGCTGTTGTCATCGTCGTCATCCCTTCCTACATGTTGCCCCTTAAAACTCTGTGTCTCCATTTTTCTCTCCTCCTTCCTTTCTCCCCCGTCAGTGGAGAGCTGAGGACTCCGTCGACTATGTAAGTACCACTTGTGTGTGTTCCAGGTTGGAAAAGAGGGGTTTGGTAATTCGATTTGTGAGTTTTGTAGACACAGTGCTGTCAAAACATTCCTTTCACTCCCTTAATGAGGCTGGAAAGTTACATTGTGAAACCTTCCACAAGCAGCAAATCCAGAGAAAATTGGCATTTAGATTGCTCCTAAATGCAGAAAACCAATTGACATTTCCTATAATCTGTATATCCAGCTTATTGCAGTGCAGTTTTAGGCAGGCTCAAGTGATCGACTCAGGAGGCACATCCTACTTTCTGCAGTAGTTGGCCCACCAAGTTACATGGTAGAATTAGATATATAATCTTTAAACCACATTGATCGTAGTCATGAGAAATAACCTACACCCTCAACCGTGACCTTTGGTTGAAACACAGATAGTTATAAGAAAACAATCACATTTAAACAGTTAAATTCAATTTTTCCAACATAATTTTGAAATATAAATTTGGAGGAACAAACTAGAAAATGACCTTTTTAGAGTCAGCAATTCAATTATGTGCCCTACTGTGAGCTTCCCCAGCACGATGCATTTCTCCTCCTGCTTTATATGGAGGATCCTTGGCTTGGAGTGGCTTTGTCATGACAGCACTGTGTTTGCATTTTGCAATCAGACCTTCTTTCATCCATCCCCTGTCTCTCTCCCCTCCTCCCAGCTTGCTTGCTTTGCTCCCGGTGGCATGCTTTTGCGTGAGAATTTCTCTTTGCATGGATTTGGGAGGAGTGAATTCTCTTGGGATGATCAGAGTCTGCAGGTTTTGTTGAGAGGCTTCCCCGCGGGTCCATTGGCACCGATGGGACTGTGCGTCCACTCACCCGCACACACGATCTGCTGCAGGGGCGGAGTTGGGGTTGGACTTTGGTTCACACGGTGATTTTGGCGGGGTTCTTGTTGGTGCTTGTTGATACTTCTCTGGGCTGGCTGGTTCCGCAGTGGTAACACGGTGATTCTGATGAGTAAGCCTGGGCAGGTAATCTGAACCAGCAGCACTGACTGGAAATCAGCAGGTTTAATAGCGTGGGTGTTCGTGCGAGTGAGTGATGGGAGACTGGCTACGCTCTGAGAGCAACCACAGGTGCCCCTTGTATCCCTCAAACTGGCAAGGATCCCTGGGGCAGAGATCAGACCCCAGGGACAGCTTCTAAGAGTGCCCATGCTGCCTGTCCTCAGCGGCTCAAGCTTAACCCTCTCCATCTCTGGTCTTCTCCTTGTCTGAAGGGGTAAATAACCAACCCAGAGCCTCTACCACTTTTCCAAGAGCTTCCCCAGCCCCTTCTCCAGGCTAGTGGTCTCTTGTTCCCTGACCCAGTGGATTTTAGTGCTGATGGCCCAGACAGTACCCACAGATGAATGCAGCTCAGGTGTGCCTGCCCTAGCTCCCAGAGCTGCTGGGAGCTGCTGAGTTAGCTCTGCTTGCTCATTTGCAGGCCTGGCCAGCCAGGCTTGGCACAACTCACATTTCCACAGGAGGCCAAGAGGGAGGAGCAGTGCTCCCCTCTTTGATCTCAAATTGCAGTGCAGAGCCATGCCCTGCTCCTGCCAGTTAGCAAGGATGCTAACACCGCACCAAGTCCATCCCCTCCCAGACCTCCCACGATGCAGCTTTTCCCTCCAGATCTTGCCAGTGCCTTGCACTGACCCATCCCATCCCTGCAACACCGTGCCTGGCAAGGAGGGTGAACACGATGCTGTAGCACTGCAGGTGCTCCCTGCCCGGGGCCCCCGCCCCTGCGCTGCCTCCCTGTGCTCCCCCACGGCTCTGCTGCAAGAGACAACTTAAAAAATCCCAGAATTAGCCCCAAGAGATTCACACAGCCAGGTGAACTGGCTTTTGCTCTAGTTCACAGCTCCATAGTACTTTTACTTTCAGGCTTCACACAGGACCATATCTGGATCAGATCTCCCTCTTGGCAGAAGCCGTGGGAGAGCACAAGCTGCTGACACAAGTTGGTGGTGGGTTCCTGGAAAGGCCAAGTATTAGAGACAGAGAATGAATTTAGGCAGGTGAATGTTGGAGTGGCAGCAGTTGTTTTTTGGCTCTGTGTGACGTGTGTTTGAGCACGATGCATGAGTGTGAGCCAGTGAGTGTGTCAGTGTGTTGCTGTTGGAGACACTGACCCCAGTGCCCTCCTTTTGCTCACTCCAGTAACAAGTGTTTGCTCTTCTCGTTTGCCTCTTCTCTGCCGTGTGGATGTGCTCCCAGGAGACAGTCATTGGAGGCCTGCTGCCAGAAACCACCTACTCCGTCACAGTTGCTGCCTACACCACCAAAGGAGATGGTGCCCGCAGCAAGCCGAAAGTCATCACCACCACAGGGGCAGGTGAGTGTGGGGAGCAGGTGTCCCAGCCTTGTAGGGGTGGTGGTAAAACCTCCCAAGAGGTGCTTGGGGAGTATGGCCGAGGCACCTGTACAGGAGGAAGGAAGAGGGTGGAGACGCTGCAGAGGTACCTACTCTTGTGATCTCCAGCCCGTGCTTACAGGCTTTGCCACTGGATCACCTGAGCAAAGTGCAGCAAACCGATGGACAGACGCTGCCAGGGCTGGTGAGAGAGCAATGAAACGCATGGGTCTGAGCTCATCTGCATAGTCCAGAGACCTGGGAAGAGGAAGCCTGAAAGTCCAGGCCCTCCCTCAGCTTTTGGAGTCCTGGCTTGTCCTCACCTTGTTCCCGTAGGCAAATGCCGTGTCTTGCTTCCTTTGGTGACTGCAGTGCTGCCTGGAATGGCCCCTGGCACAGAGGGCTCCAAAGAGGTACTTCTCAGCTCCCCCCAGCCATTGCTGCTGCTGTCTGCCCAGGCTTACACAGCTGAGCCTGGCTGCTCCTAGAGCCATGGTAAAACCTGGAGTGCGACAAATCCTGCCACAGGAGTGCTGCAGACACAACTTCTAGGTCCTGGTGATCCCAGCCCAGTTCTGCTGTCTCAGTAGAGAGTCATACCTGTGCCTAGTGCAACACAGGAGCCTCGGCCTGGAGCAGGGGCACCCAGGAGTCATCAGGTGCTTTCCTCTGGATGTGGTCAAGCTTGCCTTTGGCAGTGGCACCAACTAGTTGGCACTGTCTTGTCCACTCACCTTTTCCACTCACTAGACCTGTCCTACAACTGATAATCGTGCTGCTTCCTCACATCAACTGCAGGAACAGTATTTACCACTTGTTATTACGGGAATGCAGCTTGTGCAAACTGAGAGCGTTTGCTCCCTGTGCTTTTAAACAAGGAACAGCTTGCCATCTCCTCTGCGCTGCATATGGGGAGTTCCAGAGGTAGTTTCCACTGTCACAATCTCAAATTGCTGTCTCCCTTGTGCCTCGCCGTGATGTATGCTCTGTTCATCAAATTGCTGCAGCTGTCCTATAAACAGGAAAAGCTTCCTAAACATCCCAGTGTTGCACTGTAAACCACAGTGGGTCTCCCCATGTTATGGTGCACATTTAAGGTTAATATTTGGAATCAGCTTTGAAAATAAGGTGTCCCTTAATACTAGCTGCTGTGAGACATTGTATTACGAGTGCAAGGAGGATGGCACTGGCAGTGGGAATGTAATTGTATGTCTTAAATACCTACAAAACCGCCCCCAGAGCTGCTTTTGTAGAGGTTCGGCTGCAGGCCTGACCTCAAAGGGGAGCGTTGGTATCGCCCTCTGATGGCAAAATCAAGGCATAATTCTGTCAAACACGGTTTCCTCTTGTGCTCACCTGTGGGCTCTTATGTTTCAAAACTGTGCAAAGATACTTAACTAGGTTTGGCTACAATCCCGCTTTTGTTTTCATATCAGTGGCCTGGTCCCTTTGATTCTGAGTATCTTCCCTATCAGTTGATTTGTTTACAAATCTGAGCTGATGTGAAGACACGTTCTTTTTTTGAGTGAAGGAGATCAAGGTATTAAACCATCAATTTAAAGCTATCAGTTCCTAAGCAGTGATGGCAACACCCCTTGACTTGTGCAGCATAAGCAAAAATCCTGTGGAACACTTGTGTTCACCTCTCACATCGACACTGACATCACGAATCTGCTTCTCAGCTAAACCAAAAATGTTTTCTGATGGCAAACAGCCCACCCAGCTCTGCTCGCTGCCTCTGCAGATGGTAAAACTGCAAGGTTTCAGGATGAAATTTGTCTGCCTCCAGACAGACCAGGGTGCTGGAATCAGGCTTCGGGGTGTCTGTTGTGGTACAGTGCGCATAGCCTGATGCTGTGCACTGGCTGGAGTGTCTGAAGACCGCTGATTGGGAGGACGGGATTCAGATCTTCTCTGAGATAAATATGATGCTTTGAGGTCCCTTAAACTTTTCCTGTAAAAGGGGATGAATTTTGGGGCTGGAAATGGCTGAATTTATTTCCTGTTTAAATGGCAGCACATGGCTGGCTGCCTGGCTCCAGCTTCCCTCACCACTGGATTAGGGTCGGTCTGCCTCTATCCATGTGAATTGTTTGTCGTCCTCTTCACCCTCTTGTCTGAACTTTCCCACTTTCCTCAATCCTCACGGACTGAGCAGCACAGAAGCCGTCCTTCCTTCCCCTCCTCCCAGGCTATAGATGGTCATTGTGTGTTTATGTTGCAGTCCCGGGGAAGCCCACCATGATGATTAGCACGACAGCCATGAACACAGCCCTCATCCAGTGGCACCCACCCAAGGAGATGGTAGGGGAGCTGCTGGGTTACCGGCTGCAGTACAGACGTCTGGATGAGGAAAAAATGAACACGATAGACTTCGGGAAGAGAGACCATCACTACACTGTGACCAACCTGCACAAGGGGGCCACGTACCTCTTCAGATTGTCTGCCAAGAACAGAGCTGGCCCAGGAGAGGAGTTTGAGAAGGAGATCACTACTGCTGAAGATGTGCCAAGCGGCTTCCCACAGAACCTGCGCGTGGTGGGTCTCACCACTTCCACCACGGAAGTTGCTTGGGAGCCCCCGGTCTTGGCAGAAAGAAATGGCAAGATTGTGAACTACACAGTGGTATACAGAGACATAAATAGCCAGCAGGACCTGTCTAACATCACCAGGGACACAAGTATCACTTTGACAAATTTGAAACCCGATACCACTTACGACATCAAAGTGAGGGCCCGCACCAGTAAGGGGGCTGGGCCGCTCAGCCCCAGCATCCAGTCCCGGACCATGCCTGTGGAGCAAGGTAAGTGCCCCTCTAACAAGCCCTAAGCAAGCTCTGCCTCCAGGACAGGGACCTTTGCTTTGGTTCTTGAGGCTGCGCTCCCCTCTGCTCTGACTGTTGTGATCAGGTACTGTGTGGCACCCTAGTCTAAAACTAGTTCAGTGAGGGGAGGCTCAATGGAGATTTCCTTAAAGTTGCAATTTGGGAGGAGAAGGGGCATTGGTGGTATCTTAATTGCCTCCACAGGCACACTTTGATGTTTTATCTGTACATGAAAGGCTCTTCCTTGAACTGGAGCAAGTGGCTGAGTAGGATCATCTGCAGATGCAGTACCTGAACACCGCTGTTCTTTGATCATGACAAAGGGCCAAGAGAATATGAGTGGAGGGGGGAGAGGGAAAGGCTACAGTTCAGCCTACAACTTCCTTTCTCTGATGCTGGAAAGTATAGTCAAAAAGCAGAACTCCACTGGAGACTGTAGGCTTGGTAAAAGGCTGCTGCTCTCTTCTCCTGATTTCTTACTTCTCTGCTGTAGCTGAACTCTTTGACCTCTGCTGCTGAGTTAGACAGAGAGAGCCTTGGAATTGAGCTGCTGCCTGGCTCCCTCCTGACTTGGCCTAACAGTGCTCAAGTATCTTGTTTTTCATTTCAGTGTTTGCTAAGAACTTCCGTGTCAATGCCGTCATGAAAACATCTGTGTTGCTGAGCTGGGAAGTGCCTGACTCCTATAAATCTGCAGTGCCTTTTAAGGTAAGGGTGGGATTCAGAGGACTGGGAGCTCCACCTGTGGCAGTGAGCAGGACGGTGGATAGCAGCAGTAGCTGGGGCCTACCAGTCAGACTGGCCGTTGTCGCTCCATGACAGTGGTCACACAAACCTGTCCTGATTGCTGACACCGGAGTTGAAGCATGAAAAGTTATAAATTTGATTTAATAGCAGGAGATCAGGACAAAGTGGTCTGAAAACCAGCCAGTAAATCAAACTAAGAACGACTCCTGCAGCGTGTCCCGTTTCAAACACCCGTATCTCCTTTATGGGTTACTTCAGAGCATCAGGGTGGATGCATAATCTCAGGGAGTGAAGGGGCGAAGCATCATCACCCTTCCCAAAGGTGTTAGAGATGTGAGCGGCTCAAGGTGTGTCAGTGCAGAGGGAGCTCTGCAGGAATGGCTGCTGCTCTCTTTTCTCCAGTACAGTTCTGGATGTGGTGTCATCCAGAAGGCTGCAGACAGCGCTGATGACCCGATGTCTTTCTGCTCTTGTCTGTCCCCCAGTACGTGTCACTGATGCAGGTAAAAGACTAGAGCATGGTGGAAATTTTTGCAGATCTCAGTGGAGTTTCTTTCCCTTAAGAAACGTGTCAGATTGCTGAGGATAACCTTCCACCCAGTCTGAGCAGCAGTCTGCTGCCTCTGCAAAGGTGGCCAGGGTGGAAGCAGCATGACTTCTCTTCATCTTTGCACATGCCCCCAGCCAGGCTGTGCCTAAAGAGGAGATGCAAGGCCTGCATGAGTTGTAGGGGATCCATGGCCAGGGGAATGAGGGGAAATCTTGAACTGCATCCACATCAAAGTGGATGAGCACCTCCCCTCTCCTTGTTTAAATCGTGGAGCTGAATTACCATGATCAATAACAGGCACTTGTTAACATGCTGAGTTTAGTTGAAGCAGACAGGGCTTTTGTGAGTACCTTGTGGTATTCAAAGCTTTCCCACATGTAGGGTTCATTAGGGTCAGCGTTCAGATATCTGGCCTTAAGGAGCTTCACAGAGCCCTGTTACTTTGCACTCCGCTGAAGAACCAGAGTCCTTCATCTTGCCGTGTTCTTGTGACCCAAAGCCCACGTCGCTGTGTGACAGCACAGTGCTGGAAAGGGACAGGGTGACCTTTGGAGCATTACTACCACACAGGGATGGTGGAGTGGTTGGAGGTAGCCAGGAGCCAAGGATGTAATCCTGGTGCCTTACCTGTCTCCTCTCTTAGCTGCATAGCTGTGATTGCTTACACAGGGGTGACTCAGGGTCTGCCCCTGCTGTGGGTTAACCCTCAGCTGACACAGGAGCAGATGGCATTAGCCACTTGCTAACGTAAGACCGGTCATGCAAATGAGAGTGTTACAAGGATATTTCTGTAAGAGGGCCTTCTTTCTATTAATATTCCCAGACTTGCAGACACACCGAAGTCAAGGCCAGGAGCTACGAGGGTCAGCTCTAACTCGTTGATTGTGCCACTTGAAAGAAATCCTTAACCTTCAGGATTTTGTATTTTTATAAACAAGGTTCACCTCTCTCCTCTAATTCAGGCACATGGGATGCTGGGGCCAGAGCCTAATACTGTAACTAGCATAGCAGATAAATCTCCATGGGAACAATTAGTATTATCTACACTTGATAAACAGTCTCATGCTAAATCTATGTCCCAAAGGGTGTCATATTCTACTTTAACAGATTTAATTAAAGTAGATATTGTTCTGACAATGAATAGTGAGGCACAGGCAGGACTGGTGCTTTTTTTTTATTAGAGGATGAACTGAGACCTTAAGATTTTTCATTGCTGCCAAATCAATAATGAAGGTTTGGGATCTCTTTGGGGAATTTTCACAGCTTCTTCTCGTCCAAGAGATAAATTCCTTGTAAAATGTTGCCCAGCAGTTGTGGTGGAGCTGGGGCACTATTCCTTTTTTTATTCCACTGTGCTTGCAGAAAGCTGTTCTGGAGCTTTCATGGAAAGTGCAAGATAGATACAACCTTCTCCTGGGGAAACTGCATTTTCCTGAGACACATTCTTCAGCTTAAGAGCAGGACAAAGGATATATTGGTAAAGCCAGCACTACAAGGTATTTTACAAATGGGGAGAAGGAACAGCACCTTTTGAAAATGATAATGATACAGGTTTGGAAATAACCCCTGAGAATGCTGGACAGTGCTTTCTCACAGCGTGTCCCATGGAATGCATAATTACTCCTCCCTGCAAATATGCCAACTGCGTCTATTCCTCCATCAAGTCATTGTCTTCTCCACTGCTGCACACAATGTGTCTTCTCATCTTTTAGTTCAATGTGTTCTGTACTGCCTTGAAATCAACCATGAGACCTTCAGCAGTGACATTTGGACCCACCTACCTTTGCAAATCTTCTCTCATGGGTAGGAGCAGCACAGATGACATTTTACAGCCATCCACAGGCTAGTCAGCACTGTTTGGCAGTTCAGAGCCCTTGGGCCAGATTTGCTGCTGACTCCAATAGTTACCAGTGGGCCATGATGCAACCTCTAAATAGCATTCCTGCCTGAGCTTCCGGGCATCTTCCAGCTGCACATGAATGACTGTTTCTGAGCCCTTACATTATTTCAAGGTTTGTGTAGAGGCCTTAACTAATGGTGCATAACATTTGAGAAGACAATGTGTTGTGGCAGGTAAAGGAACGCAGAACTGCTGCAGCAACTGTGAAGAGGGGGGATGGCAGAGAATGCTTCAGGAAAGCATTTGCAATTGCCAATTTCACTGTCTTCAGATGCAAATTTCTGAGCATGGCGATAAAAAACATCATCTGGTGTCAGCACTGAATCAAAGGCTGTGTCCTGGCCAGTGCAGACCAAGCAGGAAAACTCTGAACTGAAATGCCTGACCATCTTTTCTACCTCCTTTTGCTTTAGGAAAATGGCTCTGTCCCCAGCACATGCCTCGTGTGCAGGCAGTTGGTGGCTGTCTTCCCTAGAGCACACAGTGCTCGCAGAATCAGTTGGTGATACCTTTATTAGGGAAGAATTTATAATGAGAAATCTCATCTGAGAGGCAACAGAGCTCTGTGGGTTTTTCATCCTTTCAGCATAGGTCTTAGTGTTGGAAGTTTGGTTTTGTTCAAACCTGTGTTGGAGCACATGAAAGAGAGGTCCCGCTGCTCCCCCAGGACACCCCGTGACTGCGGTGTCTGGTGCATCTGGAGATGTGCTATTGCAGTGTCATTGCAAGGGGTGGTGCTGGCCCAGACAGCAAAGCTGCTAAGACGACTTGAAGTCTAGTAGTCCTGTCTTTGTTGTGCCTACTTCTGCGTCGGAGCCAGGGGAATCCTGCCAGCTACATATCTGATATTGAGGTACTGCAAGAAGCATTTCTTCGTCTTGATTTTTCTCTCATTTTAGCGCCCATCTGATGTACATGTCTTTGGAGAAAGGTATTAAAGCCCAGGAGAAAATATCATAAGAGAAGTCGTAGCAGAGAACAATTCCCTCTGGCTGTCCTACCTCTGACAGCCTTTCCTGCACATGGAGCAACCAGCAGGACGTTTGTCCCTGCAAACCTCTGTTATTTTAGTACTTGGTACTTACTTTTGCAGCCCAATGCTGAAAACTGAGGCATGTCAACAAACGAGGTTGATTGCGTCTCTTCTCCATAGCTAGCTCCTCACTGCTGCTGTGTTACCTATTAGGAGTCTTTTCTCATCAGCAAAAAAGCTGTGGCTCTTTCTCCTGACCTCCATGCAAAGTGACATGACGAGCTGTGGGTATCACTGTTCGGGTAACACAAAAGCAGAGCTGCAAATTCCAGGCCTAGCCTGGTCCTTGTGCTCCACTGTCCTTCAGATCTCTTTCCAGGGCCTCTCTTCTCCCAGCTCCAGCACTAAATATTAGAGCAGCGCTAATCAGCTGCACTTGTCCCAGAAAGCTGGCAGCTTTCTGTAGATTTCTGCCACCTGCTGAAAAGGGGACTTGAAAGGAAAGTTTGGTCCCTCCCTTGCTGCCTGCGTAAGCTTGAATGGGGGGCTCAGCTAGTGAAAAAATCTGTTTTTCTTCAAGTAATTTTTCTTCCACAGAACTGTCTTCTCTGTCTCAAGGCCTCTGTTGGAAACAGCACATTTTATTGTGTGGTCTCTGCCTGCAACAAGTAATAGCTGCCATGGTTTAACATGCTCCAGCTCTGCCGTTGCCAGTTTTTGGCATGCTGTGTCTCTGCACCACTGTCAGGAATCCAGCTGGATTTGTCTGTGCTGGACAGTCACCTGGTAGAAAGAAACATGCTGTTTTTTTCACAGCTGGGGTATGACCTATGGCCTCACCAGTCCTCTAAACCCCATTTATCTCTGTCTATAGGAACTGCTTGAGTTTTTGCTTTGCAGAGGCAGCACTTAGGGTTTTGGGGTACAGGAGTTGCTCTGGCAGGATCAGGATCGAGGTTCCGCGGGCAGATGGGCTGTTTAGTGCAGCTAACTCAGCAGTGCCTGAGGCTGCTGAGCCTGGAGTGAGGTGGGGGTCCTGCCTGTCTGCAACAAGGCGCTGAGAAAATGTCATTAGCTGAGAGGCCCAAGGGGGAAGCTGTGCGTGGGGGGCTGCCTCCAGCAGCTCTGCCCTGCCCTGCCCAGCAGCCCCTCGCTCCAAGCACGGCAGGGAACAGCAGCACCGACCTGCTGCCCACGGCTGTGTGGCGCCAGCATCTGTTGTCATGACGACGGGGTGTCACACCTGCAGAGCCGCTGTTTCGGGTACCAGTTTGTGAGCCGGATTTGTCAGATCATTGGTGAGGCGTGCAAGCCCCCGGTCACCTTGCTGGGAGGAGGATGATCTGCATTAACCATCCGATCAGGCATCAGCCGGTGGACACGGGAGTGACAGCAATTCAGAGCAGATGGGATTTTACCCCACAAGCATACTGTGTGTTGTAGCCTCGTGAGACAAGAAACAAAACCCTCTTCATCCCCGTGTGGGGGGTCAAGCACAGCTGTCTGGATTCCTTCCCCAGATAGGTGCTGAAAAGCAGCACTTGTGGCACCACAAGCCTCACTGCTGGCACTGGCCATGCGGGCATTGCTGAGATGACCCCCTCTCTGCTTCATCACTGTGAGGCATGGGGACCACAGCTCAACCCTCTGCTGGGGGTTGCTCTTCTTTAACTAAAGATTTATGGCTGTTTACGAAGCACACAGTGGCCAACCCACCTGAGGTAGCGCCCAGAGCCAAATTGTCGTCTCTAGCACTGCTATTTTGAGTGTGAGTTTGCAGCAGCAGCAGCTGTCAGCTGCATGAACGTGTCCCTTTCCTGTTTCAGATTCTCTACAATAGCCAGAGTGTGGAGGTGGACGGCCACTCAATGAAGAAACTCATAAGTGACCTCCAGCCCGACACAGACTATTCTTTTGTGCTAATGAACCGTGGGAGCAGTGCTGGGGGGCTCCAGCACCTCGTCTCAATCCGCACTGCTCCTGACGTCTTGCAAAGCAAACCCATCGCCACAAACAAGTACATACAGGAAGGAAAATTCACGCTCACCCTTCCCAAAGTGCAGACCACCGTGCCAGTTAGGTAAGTGCTGTGCCTGGGTGGAGAAGGTTAGGGGTGGGGGCTAGAGGTAGGGAGGGAAAGGCAGGGCAGACCTCTGCCAACTTGTGGATTTTGTAACCTGGGACTCAATTTCCTAGCGGGCTCTTGTACAGAGCCAGGCATTTACCCATAACATGGGATCACACTGTTGGCTCTTCCTGAGCAAATATTTATGTGTAATAAAATTAAGACAGTTCTCTGATAGTTTGCCCTCACCCTGGTGGGTATACTCCAGATGCTACCAGCAAAAACACGGTTGAGGATCAGGAGGGACTTTCTCTGACACTGTATCATATCCTTTAAATAAATAATGCCTAAAGCCTCAAGGAGATTAAAAAAGCGAGTTTGTGGAAGTCTTATTCGTTACTGTGGTATCCTTGTGCTGAAGCTCAATTCCCCCAGGGTTCTTGCTACAATCCGATTATATAAATGTCCTTCTCACAGCTCCTACACCACCCTCTGGAACACAGTCTGCAGATCTTCATTATCCTAATGAGTGCTAACGGGAGTGTTCTCTTCTCTGGTGCAGCTGGAAAATGAGCTTTTTCCTTACTGAGCCCTTTTGTTGCTTGCAGGGCAGGGAAAGGAGCAGGTCATCCCTGAGAGGCATATGGCACATGTCATTTGGTGACCTGCCAGAGGCTTAGGGTCCAATCTTTATGCTTTCCTTCCTTCCCAGGTGGTACTACATCGTGGTTGTGCCAGCAGATCAGAGCACCAGCACCCCGACTGCTCGGTGGCGGACACCTGATGAGATGGAGCTGGACCAGGTAGGAATTGTAGCAGCTGCAGTGATGGAAGTGGTTCCCAGGTGGCCCAGCACACCTTCCCCAGGCCTCCTGGCAGCACCACGGATGCAGTGACACAGGTGCAGGCTGCACATCAGAGATGGGAGCTGTGGGACAGGTGTCCCCTCGGCCTTTCTTGGCTGGTGACAGCCTGTGGGAAGGCGGCTGGAGTCAAGCAGAGGAGGAGCCACCTCCCATAATGTGCTCCCTTAGGAGACCACAGTTGAGTGCCTCAGAGCTCTGACCAGGACAGATCCTGTCTCGGGTCATACAGTCCTTGCAGCCTCTGTCACCTGGAACAACCATGCTGATTTTGCAAATGAGCTAGGAGAGAAAGGTTTTGGTTTCAGTTTATTAAGCTGTTTCTCAGGAAGCTTTTCCCTGTCTGGAAAGGACCTAGGCTTGCAGTGTAGACAAGGAGCTCACTCTAGTATCTAACAAAACCTGCAAAGCTCACTTCACACTTGCTTGTTAAAGGCTTTCAGCATTCACCAGCCCATTGCCCCAGGATGCAGCTTGTTCTGTGCAGGAGTGCTCCAACACCAGTAGTATGGAATGTGTGCAGGTGTCAGGAAAGGTTTTATGGGCTCCCTCTTCCCCACACACACCACCACCCCCAAAGCAAAAGGGAAAAATTCCACAAAATCACACACAGAAAGATCTATTAAGAGAACAAAGTTGCAAGCTTGAAGTACTCAGAAATGACAAACTGTTAGAAGCTGTAAGTCAGCCCTTATCTTTATTTGCATGATTACAGTCTTTTCTATGAGGTCTCGCCTCACAATGTGTATTGGTGGATCTGTTCTGCACATGGAGCACAATTGTGTGGTGGAGAACCATCATCCACAGGTCTCTTGCATCTTTTCACTGCAAGTTTTCCAACAAGAAATAGAAGACCAGGATGAGAAAGGATGGTTTGGTTTAGAGCTTTAGATGTTTGAAAGTTATCAAGAGATCTGGTTTCTATCTGTCTCATCCAGCCTCAGGCAACGGATCTAAACCAAAATTTTCATTAGAAGCCACTGTCTTGCATGTTGTGATTTTTTTGAGTGCTCAGTTTGAGATCCTGGAACCTCATTTGCAAAGCCTAAGCCTTCCCAGCTGCAGAGAAAGTCAATAGGAGCTGGATACAATCAGTGCTATAAAGAAAATTCTGAGTTTTCTTTAAAAACAAAACAAGCTGATGTCTTTTCAATTTGACATTCAGAATTATTGGACATTTTTTACATTGATGTCTCTGCATCTGTTTATGTGTAAAATTAGGATGATCGCTTTCATTTCACCTCGTATGGGTGTTTGGAAGATAAGATCGTTAATGTTTGTGAAGCACTTGTGATATTATAGTGATCAGCACCACAGAAAAGCCCATGAGGAAATTATTAATTTTGTCTTCAGAGCTGAATTTGAATAGTAAGCAATAAACAAGGCCTCAAGCTGCATAATGCAAAAAAGAAAACCAAATATGGAATATCTGCCCTTTGATTAAGCACTGTCTGTCCTGTGAATTGAACAAAGCAGGAGACTTACAGAAAAGTTAGTCTGTGACCATGCAGTCAAGGCTGTAGCGTAACACACGTACGCACAGCAGCTGAATTAATTTTGCACAGGCAATATTAATTTTCTAACTTTTCAGAATCTGAACTTTGCCAGCCTAGCAGTCTGTTGATGCAGTCTTTTGCTGTGTGATACAAGTGGCAGAAGCCTCCAGCAACCTCAGTCACAACTGGAGAGCCCCGTGGCTTCATGGCCATGCACATGGAGCTGTGCTTTCTGCCCCAAAGAGCTCAGCTGTGATCTCAGCCAGATACAAGAGATGGGCGTAGGGAGCAAACTCCACACCCCAAAGACTATCCTTCTGCCTTTTCCCCCTGCGATTACAGGGACACTTGTGTAACTGAGATTTCTCCATCCTTTTTTTTTCTCTTTTCTTTTTCTTTTTTTGGTGATATTATAATGACAAGCCATAGCTTTCCTAAACTACTCAACATGAGTATTGATAAGAGGGCAAGGATGGTCTGTTGATGGCAAACTGTAGGGGGTTTCTTACTTTCTTACCCGGCTTTTTCCTATTCGGAGAGAGTGAGCTCAGCTCAGCAGTGTGGCTTTGTGTGAACATCACTCTCCCCAGACCTCTGATGTTCCCCATCTGCCCTGACAGTATTGCACTGATACGTTTCTGTGTGAAATGTATTTCATGCCTCCTTCTTCAATTTGAATTAGAATTTCTCTTCCATACCTGATATTAATTTTCATTCATTGCAAAAAATGACCTTTAAACATTTGAGAATCTTCTTAGCAGTCCAGTTGAATTTTTGTGTGTTTCTATGCTTTTTCATGAATTTGTGACTATTAAATTTGCCATTTTTACTCTGAACATCCCGTGAAATCTGTTACCATTCTTTGTGATTTACACAAAGCTCTGCCTGCAGCACAGCAGCAGGTGAGATACCGAGGCACTGACAGAAGAGAAAGGCACAGCAAATGTCACTTTTTCCCTGTACATCAGCATCAGCCGTAATTCACCTCCAGCTTTGGTAGAGAGTGTGATTTGCTGTCCAGACCAATATCTGGACCACAGAACATGGCCTGGTTCCCTTGCAGCCCGTTAACTAGAGGGGACAGTCACAGCCAGGCTGTTTCAGCCCTAACATTCACCATGTCAGCTTTCCAGGACTCAGGATTCTTCTAAAGCTGCGATCCTGGCAGAGGTGCTTGCAGTGAGGGTCTGCAAACAGATGCTCCAGCAATGCCTAAATGGATAACAC
The DNA here is from genome assembly GCA_013396775.1 of Cephalopterus ornatus. Lineage (NCBI taxonomy): Eukaryota > Metazoa > Chordata > Aves > Passeriformes > Cotingidae > Cephalopterus > Cephalopterus ornatus. The sequence goes on from VZRE01014222.1 coordinate 337,020, forward strand.
GTGCCTCTTCTTTCTTAGTACCTCCAAATCAAACCCAGTACCTTCTCCTCCCTTCCTTCCCTCCTGCTGAGTCCTTCAGGCAGTAAGATGACAAGTGTAAGGCGGTGTCACGCTGGGCGAAGCAATAGTGATGCACCTTGTTTGTCCCCAGTTGCTGGAGGCCATAAACCAAGGGAGTCAGAGCAGGCGCCAGCGACGCCAGGCAGACAGACTCAAGCCCTACATTGCTGCTCAAGTGGATGTGCTGCCCGAGACCTTCACCCTGGGGGACGAGAAGAACTACAAGGGTTTCTACAACAAGCCTCTGTCTCAAGACCTGAGCTATCGCTGCTTCGTGCTGGCCTCGCTGGAGGATGGGGACACGGTAAGGACTTTCTGTGGGGGGTGGGCACAGCCTGTCCCAGCAGAGCTGAGGTGGGCTCAGTGCTGGCAGGGGGGAGCAACTGCTGCAAGCTGAGGCTGCTGTGGGAGTTAACTTGATAGATGGTGTAAATCTCACGTATGTTCTACATAACAGATGAGAGTGGAGGGCAGTGTGTCAACACACGTTCTGCACAAGCTCATTTGTGGCTTACCTGGCTGTGCTCAGAGCAGAGCTTGACACATGGGATGGGTCCTTATTCTGCTTTGGTTCAAGTAAGTGACTGTGGAAAACAGCCCGTGAAATCTTACCCTGCACAGCAGCTGCTGAGACTGCGATGAACAGGATGTTCCCCCTGCAAACCTGCCTTCACTGGCCCTTCTCTGCCCAGAATCTCGCCTCCAGATGATGTCTGCACTGGCAAACCTGCCTCCCATCGCAGTGGGTCATCAGCAGGGCGAAGGTGCATGCTTGCCTGCTGTGTAGGCATTCCTGCTCCTGCATCTCTCCTTGCCGAGGGTTGGCAGCGTGCTGCCAAGCACACAGGGCCTGGGCACGTGAGCGGGAAGGGAGTAGCTGATGCAATGAGCAGGGAGCGGCACAGCAAGACCTGTGCATCACTGTCCAGCTGTAAACACAGAGGGCAGGAGTGGTGGTGGCAGCAGTGTGTAAATAATGGAAATAATAGAGATGCACAGAATCCTTTGGTCAGCTTCCAAGCTGTGGCTTCCTTCCTCAGCCTCATTTGCTTGTAATGGCTCATTAGGGCTGGTCGAGTTCTTCATTAGTCATACAGCTCACGTGTTCTTGTGGCAAGATGTGCACACTGGTGAGGGAAGGAAAGTCACAGATTAACAACAAGGTATAGCAGAGGCCTTAAGATGAGCTATCCTGACAATCCCTGTCAAGAAGAGATGACCTTAACTGGTTGATCCCAACTACAGTCATCATCTCCTCACTAGTACAGATCTGCCACAACCCTCCAATGAACCACCAGGCAGCAGTTATTATACCACTCCTACAAATCTCCTATATACCCTGCTCCTGCATCCCCTGCTGCATCACATCCATTTTCACTTGGAGTATGAGGCATTCTGTCCAAGGCTGTGCACTGTCTCCCCCACCCAGCTCCTCTGAAATTGCTTGCTGTGTCTGTAGTGTCAGCAGGCGAGCATAACATTGCCATTCTTCAAAGGCAAAGGGAGTGTGGTTGAAACACCATCTCTGGGAGCAGGGACACCTGCACCTCGCAGTCTGCCTTTGGAAATGCCACTCAGGTAACGGCCCTTCTGATCTCTTCTGCTTCTGTCTTCTCTTGGAAGGAGACGCCTCCAAAGCGTGTCTGCAAAAATATGAATTATGAATGCTTGCCCCTTGCACAAAGCTTTGGAGATGGCCACACGTGTTACCTTGCTGCACAGGTCAGCACGCTCCTTCCCTCCCCTCCACCAGTGCACCCGGACCTTTCTGGGGACTCACAGGAAAGCCTTTGTGTGTTCCTGGCAGAGGAGCCGCTTGCCCATGCAAAGGGGAGCCTCAGGCCTGCTGCCCCATCCTCTCAACACCAGTACAGCATTTTCTTGTCCCTGCCATGCTCAGAGCTGTGCCTGACTCCCTGTCCTGTGGTTTGCACTGGACAAGGGGGTGTGGGAACGTGCGGATGGGTTGCAGTGATCCTGTGCAGACTTCCTCTAGGAACAGAACTAAACCAGGAGCTGGCAGCTATTTCACAGGCATTGAAACAGGGCCTTGTAGTTTTACAGACGAAGTGGCAACAACCCCCCATCGCTTCTGCCCCAGACAGCGGCTTCTCTGCTGATAAATCTGAGGAGAGCAGCTAGGATGCTGCACTAGTGTGGGCTGCCAGAAGGATGTCCCAGATAAGAGTATTTTCTGTACTCCACACGTTTGAAATCAGGCTGGCTGGGATCAAGGGCACCTGCGAGAGAAGATCAAGACGTGCATTTGTGGGACACCAGCATGCGTGATTTCTCCCTTTCTTCTCCTCATATATGTGCAGATATGAATTGCAGGTTTAAACTCCGACCTTAAAGCAGGAGATTTATAGATCCACAGGAACCTCTTCAATGACCTAAACTTTCTATGGCAGGAGCAGAGCGTTTCTGGCTCCTTAATGCCAGGCAGCAGGTGCTGCTCAAAAGCCACAGGCACGGAACTGATACGGCTCTGGCCCTCTCTAATAGGGGGAAAGGATTTCTTTTTGCAGGATTTAACCCTTCTGACCCAGCAGCACTGAGCTGTGAAGGTACAACACTGCTCCATAAGCCTTAGCAACAGCAGCAAAACAAGGTGCAGTGCCATTTTTCTGCAGGAAGGGTTTGAGTCTCTGTTCATTCCATCTTGCAGGTGGGGCTAGAAAACTGCCCCTTCAGGTTATAAAAATCACAGGGTGGTCAGATTGCAGAAGTGTCTGGAAAGGAACCTGTAAGAATGAGCCTCTTTCTAAGGTGTGTTTATCAGCGACATCAGTTCTGTCATTTCATTCCTTTAAGAAAACCGCCTAGCCCAGCAGGGGTTTTCCTTATATAGCCCTGTCCTGGAGAGATGTGTTGATATCAGCACAGCAGGTATTATAAACCACTTAGGAATCATCAGCCAGCCCCATTGTGCAATTGGTTGGGATTCAAAACCTTGTGATTTGGCTCTGAGAGAATCCAGGGCTGGCAAGTGGCTCTTAGCTGGGCTGCTCCAGTTTGGCGTCTCCAGATCGGGTCTGCCAGCCAGAGTTGATGCACTGGGAACATTTCACACCTGGGAAGTTGCTGGCACTGATAATGTTTCACACCAGGAAGAAACTGTTGCAACAGCATGACCTCCGCGATGCCAAGGGAGGGAGTATCTTGTGGTATGTTGATGGGGTTTGAGAAGCACGACCATTCTCTGCAAGCCAGAGGCAAAGGATGCATTTCAGAGATGTAGCTGCTGCTTTGGCATAATGGATGCTTGCTTTTCTCTCCCTCTCCTGCCTGTGCTGTTCAGAAGAGATATGCAGCCAGCCCCTACTCGGATGAGATCGTGATGGAGGTGGCTTCAGCAAAGCAGCAAGATGAACCAGAGATGCTCTGGGTGATGGGACCTGTCCTGGCCGTGATATTAATCATCATCATTGTCATTGCTATACTCCTCTTCAAAAGGTGAGATTCAGTCCAGGGCGTAGCACTTATGGCATGAGGACTAGAGGTGCTGGCACCTTCAAGACCTTCCTTGTAACCTTCACATAGGGGGTGCTGTGATAGGCAGTCCTTGGTGGTCGTGGGGAGGAGGAAGGTCTCTACCTGGCACAGCAGAAGGCTGCTTTATAAAGAGAGCAGAAGAGCTGGAAGGGCTGGGTATGCAGAAGGTAGTTAACATCAGCCCCAGGACACAGAGCTGCTGTGGATTCTGGAAACGTGAGCAGTGTCCCTAAAGCCAGTCTGAGTGCTCTCTGGTCACACAGCTTGGATTGGTAGCCTTGGGGACTTCCCTAGTACTGGTTTTCTGTGGAAATTGCCTGCTTGATCTCTGGCAGGTGCCCCCGCTCCCATGAATTTTGACTGAGGAACATGATCTTGGTGGTGAGAACAGGACACAGATGTGACGGGCTAGAATCAGAGTGGAGCTCTCTTTTGGAGGCCTCTCAGTCCTGACTGCTGGATCAGAACCATCCACACACTGTGCTCCCTTTAGAAGCAAACACCTGCTTTTGCCTAGCAGAGCAGTCCTGCTAGAGCTGTAACTGTAGTGTGAGATGATTGTTAGTCCTCCAGAGGAGCCACAGGTTGCATTTGCACGTGTTCACATAGCCTGTTCAATTACAGTAGGTCATTCTCTGTCAGCTCAGCTCTAAGGTTCTGCTTCTCCTGGGCTCTCTATTTACATATGTCTCTCTAGCTGGGGAAGGGAGATGGCTTTGTTGTCTGATTAAATGGAGCTCTGCTGTGCGTGTGCAGCCAGTGCTTTTCTGTGTCAGTGATCATCTTCTTTCTTCTGTTCCTGCTTTTCCCTGGATCTAGTAAGCAAGAAAGGTACGAATCCATTTTATCTTCTTGTTTTGCTAAAATATCAAGTCTATTTCCCTTTTTAAAAGTCAAGCCTGAAGCTACTAAGGGGCTTCTTTGTTTTTGGGAGTATGGAGCATGCCAGCCCTAGGAGTTTACAAAGACTTTGTTTCCTCAAAGGTATCACCTCCTAGCAGTTGTCAGCCTCTTACAGCTCTCAGGGAGAAGTTCCAACGTAAAGACTTCCCAGATTGTTTTTGCAATTAAATTAAAAATAACAAAAGATATGGCAACACCAGCAGTTAAAGGGGTTCCTTTGTTTTCTCAGTCACTTGAGACTGAGAGCTGTTCCATCGAGAATGCAGGTGTATTCTTGCAGTCTCTAATGAGGAAGCTTTGAGGCAATACCAGGGAACTGTAAGAAACAGCGGGTTTGGTGGTCTTTAATGAGAGAAGATGGCCCCAGAAGGGATTTCTGTATCAAGGCCCCACAGAAGATATTCCCACTTTGGCTTATCTTAGCATGAGGAAGCATCAGCCCGCGGTGCCCAGACCTGACATTCATGTCCCTGCTGCATCCTAGCCATGGAGCAGCAGCATATCCCCTTCCAGTACCACATCCTCTTCCAGCGCCACCTGCATGCTCAGAGTAATGCTGTGGTTTTGGCTGTCCAGCCTCTCTTTGGAGGCATTTTCCTCCAAAGGTATCAGTGGCAGATCTACAGTGGGAATGAGTGGAAGCTGAGCATCAGTGGATAGCTTGGGATCTGGAGGGTGGTTTAGCAGTTGCCCTGACTGGGCTAATAGGAGAGGGACAAACTTTAATTACGTGGTGTGCCCATTCCCAAGAAGAGCTGGCCGACTTTGCTCAAGGGCTCAGGGACTGGTACACGGTAGCACACTGCACATCCTGCTGTGCTCCTGATGGGAGAAACACTGATTTATTTGTTTGTCACGTATTTTCCTTTCTATCAACACTCTCAGCCTTTCAGCTCTTTTGTCTCAGCCTAGGCAGCTGGAAGGCTTCTGAGATGTTGAGATGCCTCAGAGTAGTGTAAGACTCTTCTGTGTGTTGGCAAAGCGTCGGGGTCAGCACAGACTCAGAAGAGAGTACTGCTGTCCTGCCCCTGCCCAACACCCATCTCCACTGCTTAGGTATATCCACCATAATTTTTAATCTACAGCAAGAAGTGGGACTTAAACGTTCACTAGAAACCCTTCTTGCAGTATTAGATTTTCCTTAATATTCACTTGTCCGCTTTTTGATTGGATCTGTCCCTGCTTTGCCTATGAATTCCAGCAAGAGCCTGAGGTGGTGGCATCGCTCTAGGCATAAATATAGCATGAAGAGACAACACTGTATTTTATTGTTCCATTAATACACGCCTTGGGTGCCTTCAACCATTCAAGACATGTATTAATGGCCCAATAAAACACACCCTGAAGAGCCTTTACACTATTATGTTATAGCATTCTGTATTTAAATATTTCTGATACTTGAAAAAAAATTTTATTATATCCTTCCACTACAGGAAATAGTTCCCAGAAACAGTAGGAGGAAACAACATCTGCATTTTCTCTAATACATATTATGCAGAATACCACATTTCAAAGTGCCTCACTAATCAAACATCTGACATTGCTTACATATGATCTTTCCTGTTTCATAGATGGGAAGTTGGAAGCACGGAAGATGATGTGACTTGCCCAGAGCCCCAGGGAGCCTGGGATGGAGCTGAGTATCTGGGACACAGGGACCCAGGCTCCTTCCCAGGATGGTTCATGCCAGTCTCTGCCAGAGCTCACTTGCTTGTTTCTGCACTCTCTGTCCATAGGAAAAGGGCACACTCCCCCTCTTCCAAGGATGAGCACTCCATCGGCCTGAAGGACTCACTCTTGGCCCACTCCTCTGACCCAGTTGAGATGAGGCGACTCAACTACCAGACTCCAGGTAAGGAGCAGCTCACCCTCTTGCATCCTGCCTCCTCCAGTTCCCCCTTGCCACATCCCCGTGCCAGAGGTGGAGTTGCAGTCCTTCCCACCCTGCAGCAGCTCCACACCCTCTCAGTCACAGTGGCATAGAGGGAGCTTTAGACCGAGGACGTCCAGGTGTCTGCTGTGTGGGTCACAAATCCTTCTCCCTGGCCCTGGCGCTGCAGTTCTGCAGGGCTGGGGAGCCTGGATGGGGCCAGCCTGTTGTGTGGTGTGTGTCAGACATTCCGTGAAGCTCTCTGCAGTCGTCCTGAGCCGGGAGGAGCCTCCACGCAGTTGGGAGCGCCCGTACCTGCAGTGGTCCCGGGTACTGCGCTGGGCTGGGGTTCAGTGCCGAGCACCGCTGCTGCAGTGCTGGCCACATGGGCTGCATCTGGGGGAATCAGGAGGTACAGAGCCCTTGTACTGCTGAGGGTGTCCCAGCAGCTTCATCCTGGCATCTCTGGTGTACTGACTCTCCTGCTCTGCTCGGCTGAGGGTGAAGAGAAGAGCTACCTGCAGACTACATTGCTCCCCAGCCAGTGCTGTGGCCTAGTGAAGGGCACTGCAGGTCAGGGTAGTCTCAGTGCAGAAGATGGTGGTTCAGTAGAAGCCATTCTGTGCCTGCTGATTTCGCTGGCCTGTGGTGCCTCAGGCAGTAGCTGCTTTGCCAGCCAATGGAGGCAACTGTAGTTCTCACTGCAGAAGGGTCTTGTGCTGCTGCTTTGTGTCTGCACATCTCTGATGGCACCGAAAGCACAGTACCTGTCATTGTGGTGTTCAGAGAAAGGCTCACCCTGACTCGTTCAGAGCCTTTCAGAGAGTCCAAGTCCTAGATGAACTGAGGGAGCGCCTGGGCTTTTGTGATGGAGAGAGCAGTTCAGCAGTAAATGAGGCACATACAGCTCTTTCTAACTTGCAGCTCCTCCTGGTCTGTAACCTACTTTCCTTTTCCTCCTGCTGCTCATTCATCTAAGAGCTTTCATCTAACAGGAGAATTTTGGAGGGACCATTTCCTGATGTAAAACTGCTGTGTCTGGCAGTGGAGGCAAGAGGAGCCTTTCCTGTTGCCACTCAGAGCAGTCTGACTCACACCTGGGGTGAGCTTCACAAGCACATCATCTTCTGTGCCAGGGCAGCTGTCAGAGGTCCATAGTTAGTGCATCTCCCAGGCAGGACCGATGGCAGATCTCAGGGATGGGCGGCAGCAGCAGCCTGGCAGTTGCCAGCAGAGCTGGCACATTACTTGGCCACAACACAGGCCAGCATGGTATTGCAGCACAGGAGGAAAGTGCTGCGGGCAGAGAGGAAGGCACCTGTGGCAGAGGAAGGCAGATGACTGGGAGCAGCACTAAGGAGGGGGTCACACACAGTCAGCAACAACATGCAGCTTCCTGAGGAGGAGCACAGTGTTGAACAGGGCTACGCCAGGACACTTACGCATGGGGACAGGCCTCTGTGACATGTCTCCACATGGGCATGTGTGCTCGTGGTTTGCTTGTGGTTTGCATTGCACAGAGGATTGTGACAGGTCAGGCTTGTGTCTGCTCCCATCTCCAGCAAGATTGGGGTGTTTGCGACAAGGACATCCCCTGCTAGAACTACAGCAAGGGTCAAGAGTTGTCATCAGCAAGAAGAGAGGTCTGGGAAATTCTCTTTTCCTATCTGTGCCTAAGGATAAGCCAAAGATGCTGGCTCATTTGGTGATTTTGCAGAGCTCTCTGGAGAGGCAAAACCAAGCCACAGTGCCTAGTTCACTCAAGACAGCAGCAGGGGCCTGGGACACTGCCAGACAATGGTCCTCCACCACATGCAGCACTGTGTCCTCCGCTTCTCCCCCCTGCATCACTTGTGAGTCTCTGAGGGATGGAAGTGGGTGTTGTGCATCTAGAAGTGACTGTTCCAGCTTCTGATGAGCTTGTCCTCATTAATGAGGCGCGTGAAAACCACCAAGCCCAGTGGGTTGCCCCTGTCACCTGCTGGAGGTTGAGGCAGTGCTGTGTGGATGCACTGACAAGAGGTGCTGGCCACCAGCCCTGGTAGCTCCCTGCTGGAGCATGCTGAGCAGGGAATACTTGTTTAATGCATAATTAATTGGGCTACTGTTATTAAATATTAAGCTTTCTCATTTTTGTGGTTTCCACTTCAGACAAGGGTTTTTCCCCCCTGTCAGCCTGCCTGTACTAAGGTACTGCTGTGCCGAGTCACTGAGAGCATCCGGGACCGGGCAGTGTCCCAATACACCATGGAATGAGGCTGAGTTGTGCTGCTGATGAGCTGCGAGCGAGCTGGAGGCTCAGGGACACTGAGCAGAGGTTGCTGGGGCTGAGTGCTGTCCTCGTGGCCTCCAACCAGCGCAGATGCCACCTGTACCTGCCATCCACTGGCCCTCGCTGGCTCCCCCGGGGCACAGGGCTGTGGCCAGTGGTGTGCAGCGAGAAGTGTAGCTCTTGGTGTCACATGAAGACCTGTGTGCTCACTGCCCTGCAAGTAGCTCCAGCCCCATGTGTTTTCCATCAGGGGATGGCACAGGCTGGAGCCAACAGCCCAGGGTGCAGCAGCCAGCTGGAGAGCAGGCCCCTGGGCCAGGCAGTCAGTCCTGTGCAGGAGGGAGGCTCCCAGTGCTGTGACGGATGGTGCTTTCCCTTGCATCTTCATCTCTTTGTCTTTCCATTTCTGAACCTCTGCAGTGATGACTAAAAGCTAATGGGATTTCTGTTCTTGCCCCATTTCTTTTCTTTGCAGGTGCCAGTGTCGCCTGTTGCCCGAATATCTCAAGTTAGTTTTAACTCCTGTTTTTATCTTATGACACCTTTTGCTTTTTCTTTCACTTTCTCTCTCGTCTCTGTAATTTTTGTTTCAATGTCATGAAGGTCACCCTCACCCACAGCAGACTGTAAAATGGCAGTGATTTCACTTTCTGACATGCTGTGTGGGGGCCAGGCTCGGTACTGCTCACACGGCACTACAGCAGCTCACTGCAGCACAGCGCAGAAGGAAATCTCCCAAGTGCTGGGCTGCCAGGAGGCTTCTGCAGCAGGCCATTGCCTGCTCCCAGGCCACCTGCCCCCTCAGAGTGGTACGCCAGGCTCTGCCGTGGCACCAGGCCTGCAGCTGGCCCTGTGTGGGGACAGAGAACCTTGGCCATTGTGGAGGGGGTGACCAGCTAGAAACCCCAAATGGACAAATCTAACGGTGCTCTTCAGCCCAGTGGTTGAACACACTCTCGTCGTACCTTGGGCAAACTGGTTTCCCTAGGCTGGCTGGGGTGCTATGTCATAGAGTTAGGCACAGCACAAGCCAGGGGACACTGATCATCTCTGAACTGCTGTGCAGTTGTTCTGCTTGGCAGTGTTGGCACCGGATTCCCAGGCACAGAGCAGAGGGACTTACTGCTCTAGAAGGGTGGATGGAGTAGTACCAGCCTATGGGTGTCACTGCCCCTTTATCACTTGTCTTCTGAGCTTCAAGTTCACCCTCAAACAACCATGACAGCGTAGCCTCCCTGCTGCTGGAGGTACAAGGCATCTGTGTGCAAACAGGAATGGGGGAAGTATGTGGGATAAATACTTCCCCCGGGAGCAGAGCCAGGGGCTTTGCAGTCTGCAGCCCTGCAGGCATTGTGAGACTTCTGAGCCCTTCTTGCCTGGTGGAGAGCTCACTGTCCTCTTGCCAGAGCAATTGGAAGAGCTTGTGGAAGTCCTGGCAAAGTGTACAAATCTCCTCCATCTTGCCCTGCAGTGGCAGTTATTCTAGGTTCACCGTAATGGGATTCCAACCACCTCTTTCTCCCCATCTGCCCTTGCAGCTCTTTTGTTGCTGCAACACAACCTTGGCCAGCAAAACTACAAGTTTGAAGAGACCTCACTGTATTTCTCAGTTGAGATGAGGGTCTGCAGCTCTGCTGTGGTCCGTGCTATGCTTTGTACATAACCACGTTGGGACAAGCACATACTGTGGTTATGTTCCAGTCTCTTTCTTCTTCCAGCCCCACACTTCTGCCTTGGCCCCACACTGTTCTCTTCATTCAGCTGTTCATCAGTAACAGCTCTGCAAAGGCTGCCCCTGAGCTACAGCCTCAGAGCTCTGTCACCAGTGATCTCTATGGGCCTGCTCAGCCACCTCGGGGATCCTGATGGGTGAGGTGGCAAACAGAGGACCATTTGCAGGAGGACCTCAGCAGAAGGCAGAAGAGGGATATTTCCTTCTCCATCTGTCCGTGTGTTCTCAGGCCATCCACGGGTAGCTCTGCACTGTCAAGTGATGGCAGCACGAGCGTGTGTTGGATCGGCTCTTGCCTGTGTACGGATGTCAGGTGCTTTATGCAGAGGTCTGAGGTGTAACACTTCCATGTTATCACCTCGTGACTTGTCATCACTGTGTCAAATGCCTGTACCCAGCTTGGGGACTGCTCCATCACCTCAGTGGCCCATCACTGCCATCTGTGGTGGCGTTTCAGTCTCCCGAGAGATTGAAAAGCTCCTGGCTGTGCTCCAGCCTTTCTTCCTGAGTGTGAGTCAACAGTTTCAGCCTATTAATAATCATTATCACCCATGTGGGGTTTCTGGGAAACCCACAGAGCAGCCGATGGAGTCACGAGCTTTGGGATTTGGATGAGATGTTTCACAACCACGTTCCTGCCAGTTCAGCATCTCAGCATCAGAGAAGGAGGTTGTGATGGTTGAGCCCTGAATCCCACGGCCCTAGTAGGGCTCCTCCCAATCCTACATGCACACCACCACAATACCTGTCTCCTGAATGGGATCTATGGGATCCTCTGGGCCTTTCTCCTGAGCAGGGCTTCGGCTGTGCCCAGGATGAGCCATCCTGCCTTAGACAGGACAAGACTTCTGCCATGGCTTGAGCTGCATGCCAGCTCACAGCAGCCTCCTGAAAGCTGCTGGAGGGCACGTCACTGCACATGGTGCCTTGCATGAGCCAGCCCAGAGGAGATGAATTCTGGGCCCTCAAGCTGGCTCTGCCTCTGGAGCATCACTGAAAAACACTTGAGTTATGCATCTGCAGGCAGAGCTGCTCCTCAGCTCTCAGGATGTTGCACGATGTCGGACAGGGGAGCAGCCATTGCTCCTCCATGGGGCCCTTCTCATCTTTCCCTAGCTCCCTGGGGACTGGGGCAGCATCTCCCTACCCAAAAAGCTGTGCGCACACAAACCCAGAGGTTTCGTCTGGAGCAGCTCTGGGCGAATTTCTTTTTGGCTAATGCCTTTGTTAGGGCTAAGCAAGAGGATCAGCCTCAGCCCTTGGTGGTGAGAGCACCAGAGGATCAGTGTGTTCAACTTCAGCCCGCGTGGGAGCCCGGGAAGCGCAGTGACAGCGCATCCTTGGGCTGTTCCTGCCAGGGGCTGTCTCAAGCCCCTGCCCGCTGCGTGGCCTGCTCTGTGTGCCCGGTGGCTGTACTGTCCTGGCTTGCTCACCTGGTCATGCACATTCTGCACATCACCTTTCTGTTCTGTTCACTGAACCGTGTGCTCTGACAGTGTGTGCCGCATGCCATGTGATCTCGTCGACCTCCCATCCATCCTGCCCAGCGCTTCACATAGTCACACGTGTCCGCCTTGCACCCACTTTTTGGATTTGCTGTGCACATGCCGTTGTTGAGCCTTCCTTGGCCATGCAGAGCCATAACCTCTCCCTCCTCCCTCCTTGTCTCACTTGCAGGCATGCGTGACCACCCCCCCATCCCTGTGACCGACCTCACCGACAACATCGACCGGCTGAAGGCCAACGATGGGCTGAAGTTCTCCCAGGAGTATGAGGTGAGCATGGGAGCGGGACGGGCTGCAGGGCAGAGTGATGCTGGCCAGGACCCCCAGTGGAGAGGGCTTGATGAAAGCTGAGCTGTGCCTCTCCTGCAGCAGCACCGCCTGGCAGGCCCCACGCCAGCCCTGGGAGCCTGCCAGCTCTCCCTGCCAGCCCCAGAGTGGTGGGAACTCGCCTCGAGCAGTTGTAGCAGGGCTGGTACAGCGAAAAGGCCTTGCAGCAGAATGTACAGCAGCCTGCCATGCTCCCACCATGGTTACAGCCTTAGGAGTGAATGGGAGCTCATGCCTACCTGCCTGGGCTGTTGCTGATTACTTTGTTCTGCTCTGTGAGGGCTGCCCTCCATCCAGGTTGGCTGCGGTATTTCAATCCACAGCATCCTGTGCCCCTTTGCTTCCACCCGCATTCAAAGCTTTGCTCTCTGGCCATCCTCTGATGCCAGCGGATATGGATTTGAGTTTTCATTCCTGCTTTCCCCGTCTAATCTACCCCTGAACACTGTTGGACTGTGCTGGCGTTAGCCTATGCCATTCAGCATCTCTGCCACCAGAAACTCTGCTAATGTCCCACTGCCCTGGAGTAGTCCCAGCTCCCCTCCCTGCCCAGAGCTCTCTCTGCCCTACAGCCCTGAGCTGCAAACTCACCTACATCGCTGAATCGTGCTCCTACCCTCGTCCATATCTCTGGTGGAGCCCCTGGGTAGGTACTGTGTGCACCCACCACTGATGCTGCCTTTGCTCACACGCACAGGCATGCACTGGGCATTTGGTGAATCTCTCCATCCTGCACTGCACCTCTCACAGCCCATCCTCCTCCATCCCTGTCCTCCCCAGAGAACAACTTGCCAAGGGGGTGCACACATGGAAGGGAAACGGCTGACCTGCGTGAGGGCTGCCTTGCCTTTCTAGGTGCTCTCCAAGCCGCGTGATTAGGTTGAAACTGTGTAAAACTATGAAAAGTTCCTCTGCCGCCATGAGAGCAGCAATGGTAGGATGATGTTTTGCTGTGCTTACATGCAGGACCCTCTTGAGCTGCAGGAGACTTGTAAATAAACCCTCACTATGATAAAAGAGGGAATAAATTTAGGAAGTGTTCTTTGCATGTGTTATCACTTCTGTTTGAATTGTTATCTGCCTGTGCCTGTGGCCTCCCCTTCCTGCACCATACCTACACTGATTCATGAGATGAGATCAGAACATTTGCCCATGAGGTAGGATTATATATGCCAGGAAAGGGAAAGCAGATCTCTATGTTGAGAAGGCAAGGGACGAATTCCAGCTAGTTCAAAGGGTGTGCTGTGTGTATCCGAGGAAGGCACGGAGCTCTTTTTCGCTTTGGGATGCCAAGATGAGGGCTTTGGCATCCCTCTGCGTTCAGCTGTCTGAACCAGAGAGATGAGCTACAGCATTGCATTGCAGCTTGGGAAATGTTTAAAGGGATAATGTGCTTCCTTTGCAGCTACCTGTGTGTTCATGTATGTCCTGCCAGTGGTGCCAAGGCGTGCAGGCATATCTGTCTGCCTTGAGCTTTTGGTTACCAGTCCAGCTGAAATGTTAATCAGGGCTGTCCACAGGCAGGCTGTGGCTCTGCTGCACGGTGTGGATTTGGCAGGATCCATTGTCTGTGCACTCCCATCCTCACGCTAGGCCTGTGCTCATTAGAGCCTGCAGTGTAATACTGAGCTGTGGGAACTGTTTTGGAAAAAATGAGCATTAAGTAAATTCTCTTAGCTGCTTTCATGAGCCTCTCTCTTCTCATTTCTCTTTCTTTAGAATATCATGGCTGGTTGAGAGCACCAATCAGTTGTACTTCTCGTGCTGAAGCAGCTATTAAGTAGCTGATTGTTGCATGTAATTTTTTCCCCTGGATTCTACTGTGTTTGACTCCTCATCAGCTGGAAATTACTGAACATGACAGGCTCATACAGTGTTTAACACTAGGATGGACCCCAAAGCAGAAGGGGTTGCCCCTTGTTGGCATGTTGGGATCGATACAGTCATTTTCCATTTCAAATGCCAGTGAGAAGAATCCTGGACCCAGTTTGCAGAGAGCAGCAGCTGCCTGTGCAGGATTGCTGCAGCAGTGGGTCTGCGCTCATCCTGGTCCCTGTGTGCGTGGGCAGAGCAGCAGCTCCCTCTGGGGCCCGCGATAGGAGGGCTGGAGGGCACGATGGGCACAGCATGTGCTGCTGAGTAAGGGAATCTGCAGAGTGGATGCGGAAATAGCTGAGGTGGGAGGGGAACAGGCTGTGCAGCCCCGTGGGAGCCCGAGACAGGAACCACACTTTGGCACATTCTGTGCATTTGCAGTAAGTGGTGATACAGTCCCTGGGACTGTGTGAGCCCCAGACCTTACGCAGAGCTGAGTGGTGACCCAGCACTTAGGGAGATGGAAGCCCTGACCCTGTTCCCCATGGCATTGGTAGTGCTGCCGGACTGGGAGTAGCACAGCTGAGCAGGGAGACCCAAGGGAGGAAAGCATTGCAGGTGAACCCCCAAGGCCCATTTGCTGTTTGACTGTGCTTCGGAATAGTTGAATTTTAAGTGCTTTTGCAGAGTAGCCTGTCAGCCTAACATCTCCATGGGGTGCAGGGCTGTTTATAGATGGCTCGTGTTCCAGGAGTGGTGGCACCACAGGCAGAGAGCAAATATTTAACAGCACTTTTAACCACTGAGGCCAGCTGGCCCAGAGCCATCAGTCTGGAGCTTGCCTTAGTTGTGCAAGCAATAGCAGGGTAACCTAGACACAGGTGACACAAAACAAGACCTGTCACCACCTCGCCTGGGAAGGGAGCACGGAAGGGTGGCAGAGATTTCTCACAGCTATCTGACCTCCATTCCCACAGGTCAGAGAACAAATAATATTGCTCACACCGGTTTGCCACCCTGCGTGGCCGAGCAGCCTGTGTGACAAAGCCAGCACAGAGGAAGCTGTGCGCTGGCTGCAGCCAGAGCAGGCTCACTAGCTGCAGGTTAACCCTCACCCCCAGCACCTGGGAGCCATCCCAGCTGGACCTGCTGGTCTCCCTGGTGCGACAGGAGAGGCTGAACTGCAGGTGCTGGGAGCTGAGCCGGCTACAGACACAGTTAACTGCTGCCAGCTGCTCTGGTGTGGGTCAGAGCACAGCCCCACTGTGCTCCCCAGGCATGCAGCAGCTGCAGATTGGGGTACAAGGGTCTGGCAGCACCTTCTGGCCTGGCTGCACCAGCAGAGTATTTCATTTTTAGTGTACACTGAAAGCTAGAGTGAATTTACAGTGTGGGACTAATGGAATTAAGTAGAAGGGAGGCTGAGCCCCACGAGTGTGGACCTGCGGGCGGTGGCAGGCACTGTCGCTGTGTTGGAGCTCCTCCTGTGGGCACCTTCCCACGCTGCAGCCTGTGCACCGGGGGCAGGCTCCTGCCCTCGGGTGGTGCAGGAATACAAACAGCTGTGCACACACTGCGCCTCGCACTGCACCTGTGGGATCCAGCACGCCGAGTGCTGGTGTCCACTTTGGTGCTGTTAGCGAATGCAGGACTGGCTGACTCCAGCCAGCACTAGTTTCTGCTCCCTTGTGGCTGCTGCTCTTTCTGGGCTAGGTCCTGCATCACCTTGCTGGGGGAAAATTTTTCCTTGCATCCAAACTGCAGCTTGTAGCTACTGCCTCTCATGCCTGGTCCCTTTGGCATGTCCATCTAGTGTAAGGCCCCTGGGAGCAGTGATGAGAACCTGACAGTGTGTCACTGCCTAGCACATCAGTTCTTGGTAGTCTTTGGGTTGTGTATGGGATTTGATTGTGCTCCTTCTTCCTAGTGTAGTGGGGAGGCTGCAGACCCTTCCTCACAGTTTTCTAAGGAGACAAACACTTCTGGCCTGCCCAAACCCTGTGTTCACTTGCATTTTCCTTAAAGCCGCTGTGGACGTTGCATCTCCCTTGCCTGTAGTCCTTGGCAAGGCAGCTTAGGTGGTGGGAGAGGTTCCTGGGGCCGGTGAGCCCAGGAGGTGCTGGACCCAGGGTCCGGATAGCACCCGGGGAGCCACTTGTGGGTTTAATGGGCTAATCGGAAAGCTGCCTCACGCAGCACTCACGTTCCGGTAATAAGAATAATAAGGCTGAAGCTCTGCCAGCGATTGATTCAGAAGCACATTATGTCCTCATTTGAGACGCAGCACAGATTGACAGTGGTCAATGCTTGTGCTAATGTGGTTGATTTCACAGGAGGCCGGGAAGCACTCACTGCCTGAGCACCCTCCCATCCCCGTGCCCTTGTGCAGCCACCTGAGCTGCCGGGCAGCGCGGGGTCACGGCTGCGCAGCTCCTTGGCTGCCACAGGCAGGGCCAGCCGTGCTGCCCCAGGGCTCTGCCTGCCCGTGCTGCCCCAGGGCTCTGCCTGCCCGTGCTGCCCCAGGGCTCTGCCTGCCCGGGCTGCCCATGCCTGCCAGCAGCAGAGACAACAGCAGGGACTCGGCATTTACAGGCGTTTTGGAGCTGCTCTGGTGAAGAGCAACAAACCCAAGGTGGACTGTACCTGAGAGGTAAAGTGGCACCCAGGAATGTTTTCAAGGCATTTGCAGAGTGCTCTCGAGTCTGTTGAGCAAAGAGCCTTTTTCCAATCCTGTTTCAATGGTGTGACTCTGTCTTTATGGCAGTAGCAGCAGGAATCTCTGAACTAGTTTGGAGAGATTGCTCCTTGCACTTCCATGCTGGGAAGGAGGAGTTTCACTAATTGGGCTTTTTCTTAATTTGCACTTGCTGTCTTACAGCATCTCCCCTGTCACTTTAAAGCAAAGTAAAACTAAAAGTCATGGGGCTTTTAAGTTTGTTCCTGGCTCATTTCCTTTTAATTTCCCAGCCCTTCTGCTTTCTAGGAAGAATGAGTTGAAAGTGTTACTCTGATCAAGTTTTGGGATGAAGCAGTCATTCCCATGAACCCCAGAAAGGAACAAGAGCAGATTCCCAGTGCCTTGTAGAGCAAGGTGGGGAGACAGGGCAGTGCTGCCACAGTCAGAGGCTGCAGAGCATTGTACGGAGATGGGACAAGACTTGCCAACCACCTCTCCGTGCAAGGGTTCCAACTGCCCTCCAAGCAGCCCATCATCCTCCGGTTTATTTACTCATTTGTTTGCCTTAAAGGGGGGAACAGGTGTACATTAATTCATCACCAGAGTTTAAATTAAATCATTTTACTTCTAAATGAGTCAGTAATTTGCGGGAGTATTTAATTAGAGCCTCTTTGCACTCAGGTGCTCTATTACTTCTGACTTTCTCACCTGTTTGCCCTCTTAAGAGGCTGATGATGATTAGACCATTTCTGCACATCCTCATTGCACATCAAAGCAATTAACCCTAATGGCAACCCCTTGATGCTCCTCCTTGGTTCTGGGGGCTCCTGGCAGCCTTGTTCCTCCCCCTCCCACCCAGGAAATAACTCTTTCCTCTGCTATGGCAGGACAAGCACACTGCACCGCACAGCTCGGGCAGCCCTGCAGCCACGTGGCAGTGATGTGCAGTGCAGATTGCACATGAACAACTGCACGGAGCTCTGCCTCCTCTGTGAGGGGGAGGACTTGCTCCAGCACCCACCTGGGGGGTGCAGGTGGGGCTGGTGCTTTCTTGGGTTGCTTCTCCACAGCAAGAAGATGCTCACTGATACCTTCAGGGCCAGTCTCAGCCCCACCACCAGCTAGTCAGTTTTCTGCATGGGCTGTCTGTGCAGACTAAGGCCACGTTTCTGAAAAAGTTTTTTATGTCTCTGATGGGCACTGGTGGGTCCATCTTTTCCTCCTTAGTTTGTCTATTTGTGCTTCTCCTTCAGTGTGCTCTGGATTGACCATGATGGTATCAAAACCCCTGTCACTTATCTCTACTTCAAACCGAAAAGTCCTTATGCATTATATTCCTCTTATTTTTTCATGCCTTTGATCGTTTCTGCACTGCCCTTCTGCAGCTCAGCCCCACCATTAGGTGGGCAGCAGTCTTCCCCGCCACACAGCTGAGAGGAGAGCATCCAAACAGCTGATCCAGTGAGCAGCCTATCCTGAAAACAAAATACAGGTGCCTGATGAAATAAAGTGCCCCAGAGAGCTGCGAGCTGTGCTGGAATGTCTCTGTGCCTGGGCAGAGGAGTGTGCAGAGGCTGTGGCAGCCAGGCCAGTGGGTTTCCAGCCAGGAGCAGTGCTTGCAGCCTCCACTCTCACCATCCCTGCTGCAGCACCTCTGAGCACAGCAGCTGCCTGCTTATTACACTGATAATAGAAAATTACAGGTTTTCTGTAGGAAATGTCTATTTACATCCTACATTTCCCAAACTGCCTATTAGCATCGCTGTGATGTCACATCCTCCAGCGTGTTTTCGTCAGCGCTGGCCCCTGTGCCTGCAGGCAGCCTGCAGGGAGGGCTGGCAGCGCGGGCCACACATGGGGACAGACAGCTGCCACCTGGCACAGCACTGGCCTGTGGTGCTACAGATCCCTCAGGGCTGGTGCAGCAATGCAGGCAGTGCCTGTGCTCAGTGCCCAGTATCCACAGCCAGTGGCGGCTACTTGGGAAGGGCCTGCTCAACAGCTCAGGAGCGTAGGGGACAGCAGTGGATGTCACCTTGTGCGCAGGCGGTGGTTGGTGGGACTGAGCAGAGGGACCATGAGGGCTGTCCACATCAGCCCAGTCAGGGAGCTGTGCTTCTCGACTCAGCCTTTTGCTCACAGCTGATCCAGAGCTGACAGGCAGGCATTTCACTGCCTAAGAAACCTCCTGACACGGCTCTCTGCTGAGTGATGAACACGGATGCCTGCAGAGAGCACAGCGTGCTGTGCTTCCCCTGGCCTCTTTGCCCAGTGTTCATGTCTCTGGGCCAGCGAAGTTTTGGGAACCCTGAGCTGGAGCATGATTTTAAGGTTTTGGCGGTGTTGGTAATTTCAGGGGAAAGGTGTTCATGGGGTGACGGATTCCTGCTGTAGCTGTTTGCCCCCAGCTTGCCCAGGGCTACGTGTGCCGAGCCAGTCCCTACATGAGGCAGCTGTCCGGGTGCCTCACGTGTCTCTCGGACAACAAAGCCACCCCATCTTAGGGATGGTCCTTGTTCACCTTGTTTTGTGCATGGACAAAGACGAAAGGGAAGGCTTTGGGAAGAGGCTTGCCTGGCCATGGAGGAGCCATGCACTGGGTGCACGAGCACATGGGTCATGGCAGATGTGCGAGTCCAGGTGGGAGTGGGATGTGTGCTTTTCAGGCAGTTGCATAGTGTGCAGGCCTTTGGCCAAGATTTACAACGATGTCTCTTTTCCAGGCTTGTAGTTTCCTGTCACTCTGTTAACTCAAACAAGAGATATTTACATTGCATAAGTAGCTGGAGCAGTGGATAGTAACCTATCAATTTTCATGACTATTCCCTGGCAAAAGCTCATAGGCTGTCTTGCAGGATACTAATACTGAAAGCTCCTGGGGCACAAGACACCCAGGGCTTGCTATATTTCAAGAGACTGCAGTTCAACAGCTAATAAAACCGCTAGGTCAAGAACTGTGCAGTCAGGTCTCTCTGGAGTCCTGGCAGAAGACCAAATTTCTGCTGAGGGGTAGCTCCAGAGGAAAGGATAGCACAGCAGAGGAGATGAAGGCTCATCTGCAGCAGGCTGCCCCAGCAAAGGCCTGCTTTGCCTGCAGGTCATGGGATGCATGTCCCACTGGAAACTGGTTTACAGTGTGGTCTGACTTGACACTGCTGCTGTGGACACCCATGGAAGTTGTGTCTGGCGTGGGAAGCGGTGTGCAGGGCAATGCGGAGTTCCTGACAGAAACACACGTGTGCTGCAGTATCTCACTGCGCTGTAACTGCTCCTGACTCCTTCCTTCTCTTTCTCTCCACAGTCCATTGATCCAGGGCAGCAGTTTACCTGGGAGAACTCCAACCTGGAAGTGAATAAACCCAAAAACCGCTATGCAAACGTGATTGCCTACGACCACTCACGTGTCATCCTGACCTCCATTGATGGTAAGAGTGACTCAGAAGTGGGTACCCCAGCCAGCAGCTGAACCTGTCTATAGCAGGGGACCATCTTTTTCCCCATTTTCGGTTAAGCAGGGGCCAACACCAAGCATCAGCATGATCAAATGTTTCTTCTGAATGGCCACAAGAGAGAAAGGGCTCTGCACAGCTTTAATCAGAGCAGTGTGTTTTGTGTGGCTGCTGCTTGATGCTGTTTGGCAGCAGAGATCTCTGTCGCAGAAGCCTTCCTACTTCTGTCCTTGCTGTGTGACTTCAGCTGCCTCCCTCAGTACCTGGTGAAACATAGCACTGTTAGCCCTGCCACCCTCTGTCCCAACACAACTGTCAGGCCAGTATCTTCCCCTTGGACTTGTCAGTATATGCTCCCAAGGAGTGCCCAGAGTGACATAGAGTGAGGGGTGTTGCTTCCCCTGGGACATCAGCTTCCACACATCCCTGTATTCCATGGGAGATGCATCAGGCTCTGGTGTCCATAGCACTGACTCCCATGGCTCTGAGAACCAGCCCCACATCTCTGGACTGTGGACTAATACATGTTTTTAGTTCTCTTGCACACAGAGGAGCTGGAGCCCAGGCTCACCTGTTCCCAATGTTCTATGAACCATCATCCAGCTCTGCACAGCAGATCTGAGCCCACTCAGGGGGACAAGGAAGATGCAGCTAATTCAGTGCTTGGGGAAGGAACTGGGGCCTGGCTTTGCACAGGTGGCCCTACAGTCACTAGCATTTTTCTAGGGATGGAAAAGGCCTTTCTGCTGCTAATGCACTACTCATCCTCTTCCGGAGGAGGAGGCAGGGGGCCAAGCGGTCCCTCACAGCAAGCCCTGTTAAGCAGCAGCAGCAGCTATTCAATTCCCTGGCATGCCTGCTCACGGGCAAACCCTGTCAGACAGCTGTGGGGTGAACACGTGGGGGGAATCCCTGTTTTCTAGTCTGACTGAGTTGCTGTAAGTAGTGTCTGTGCCTTCCTGGGAACCGTTCCCAAAGCACCCTGCCAGGTCCCCACCGCCCATGCCAAGGGAGCCGAGTGCTGCACTCCAGCTGCTGCCACTCCCCCAGAGCCAACAGCACTTGCTGTCTGCTGGAGACTGTGAGACCTGTAGAAAATTCTCCAGGACAAAAGGACGAGGGGTGACCCCCAGCTGTATTTCCTTCCTCTCATGAAATGCAGATGCTCTCTCCTGGGGAGACAAGCAGATTCATGCTGCTTTCTCTCCCTGCGGCCCGGGCAGCCCATGCTGAGCAGAGTTTGGAAGCAGCCCCAGGCCTCTGCTTTGCCACATTTATTTTAGTAACTATGTGTTTGCATTTTAAAGGCCTTTACAAAAAATGCCTTTCCTTAAAGTGGTGGAGGCAGAGTAGAGGCTGGAGCAGCCTCTGCCAGAAGACAGCAGAGGGGGTCTCACACGGAAGGGTTTCAGTCGTGGTGGGAGTAAGATCTCCTCCTCTGGGATACCTGTCCCTGAAGGAAGGATGGGAGGACATCCCTGCCTGACATCCGTTTCTAACAGAGACAAACTAATGAAGCAGCCTCATTTTTAAAAGGTGCTGTAGGACCGTAACAAATTGCTGGTGAATTTAAGACAATTATTTCAATGAGTTGCTTGGGGCCAAACGAGCTCCTTAATATTCCTGCCTGTGAATTTCCCTTTGTGTGCGGGTGGCAGCTGTCTCTCTGCTTTGGTGTTGCCTGCTTGTTCTGTTAATGTGGGAGTCACAAAGGATTCTTCTTTGTTCAGGCACCGTCCCTGGCCTTTGCAGGATTCCTGGGAGAAAGATCCTGCCATCCCCAGCCTCTTCCCCTGCCTGTAGGGCCCTGAAAAGCGATAGGTACAGACAGGGTCGTGGGCTGCCCACTGATTAACAGTTGCCCTCTTTCTCCTGCACAGGAGTCCCCGGCAGTGATTACATCAACGCCAATTACATTGATGGGTACCGAAAGCAGAACGCCTACATCGCCACACAGGGACCCCTGCCCGAAACCCTCAGCGACTTCTGGAGGATGGTGTGGGAGCAGAGAACAGCAACTATAGTCATGATGACCAGGCTGGAGGAGAAGTCCAGGGTACAGTGTGTGCTTCCTTTCTTTGCTGGAGCTGTTGAGGGGTAGGAGAGAGAGACAGGAACACCTTACAGCATAAGGGCATCCAGGGAGAGGCAGTTCCAGGGATGTGGCTCACTGCTGCTGGCAGCCCAGCAACAAGTGCCTTGTAAGGGTATCCCTGTGGGGCAAAAGGGTGGCAAAACCTCCTGTCATTGTCCTGCTCATTTACCCCTGTTTTGCCTGCATGTCTGCGTGCACACCCATCCTTTCCCTCCCCGCGTCATTCACACCAAAGGGAGAAAGGAAAGCTCTGAAATGGGGAGTGTGGACAGTTCCAGAAGCTGAGAAGCTGCAATGGGTAAGTTGTACCAGCAGCATCTTGCAGCCTGACAGGACCCTGGCATCTCTGCCAGGATTAGATATTCTGATGTAATAAATGCAAATCTGCCTGCAAACCATGGGGAGGGTGTGAGGTGGAGAGGGAGCAGGAGCCCTCACTGCGGATGATACTTACGGTTTTCATGACAGAGGTTCTTACTTAGCCCCTGAAGAAGGAAATTGTAAGCTGTGACCAAGTGCTCCCATGCCCAGATGCACCCTTTTGGGGCAAAGCCTGCCCAAGCAGGAGGCAGCTTCTGCCTCTTTTGATCCAGTTTGTTCCTAAAAGTAAAATTTTAGTGGTGAGCATTTGTACTTGCAGAATATTTTAGTGTTGCCATGCCAACAGCAGGAGAAGGGGCTTGTGCGCTCAAGCTGTGAAGCACTGGTTATTTTTAGCCCAATAAGCTCATTCTTGAGAAGCAGAAACTGTCAAGTTTGGGTTTAGTTAAAACTTTTGCCCGCATGCTCTCCCTCCTTTTCAAAGCTTTAGCACCGAAATGCTCACAGGGGTGTCCCAGCCCACGCTGGCTGGGAGGAAGCAGCTGGAACAACCGATCACTGTGGCAAAACAGATCTGCTTTCTCTGCATGTACAAAAACAGGCATTGTTGATGGGTTTCCCCAACTCCACAAATGCCCTACAGCCTGCAGGGAAAACCAGTGTTCCTTGGAGATGAGCTGCCTCTGGAGATGCAACCCCAGCTTTGCACTGTGCTTCCCCCTGCACGGCCCTGCCTGTTCTGCCCAATAGCCACTGTCACCCATCCAGCCCAAACAGGGAGGGAGATTAATCTGACCTGTCCTGCGGTACATGGGCTAAGCAAGATCAGAAGCTTCTGATCAACCGCCCTCTGCAGCTGGGGGTTGTATGGGGACTTTTCTGTGCCTTCACATTTCAGTAACGGAGCACATATTTGAAGTACAAGGAAAAGCCCTTCTAGGTTACCGAGGAAATCCATGCTCAGAGTCCTGACTCACTTAACTTCAGGGCTGCTTAGTTATGGCAAAGCACTCCAAGGTGCGTGTTTCTTGAAGATAACAGGTTTTCTTTGACCCCACAGGCACTTGTCTTTGCCCGAGATGCCTGTGCTGCTGAGCTGTGCGTTATCTCCCCCCAGCACGCTCCCTGTCATATCATCCTGCAGTTGCCTCTTGCAGTATTGGTTTCTGTCCCAAACACAGTGCGTGTGGTCAGGCTTCTGGTGACAAGACAGGCACTGTGAATCCCTGTCATGGGCAGGAGGTGACCAGAGCCCTCACAGAATCTGCAGTCAGCCTGCATGACTGGGCACACTGCCCAGCGGCTCTAGGCTGACCCAACCAGACCCAGACCCCAGCATTTGCTCCCTGGCACTGCCTGCCCATGTCCTGCTGCCTCTTTGGCACATCCCCAGCACTAATGAGAAGTGGGCAGTTTTCTCAGGCACTACAGGAGGGTTAGGTTGCTAAGGGAGGCAGTGGAGAAGCCTGACTGCTCCTGAATCCAAGCAGCCATCCACAGCAAGGGCTTCCCTGGATGTGTTTGCTGGACCCTGTAGGTGTCTCAGGGCATCCCCTCACAGAAGGGCTCTGGCAGGGAGGTAGGATGTGGACTTGCAGGAGATTATTTTCTCTAGGTTTTTTTGTTGTCTTTTTCAGCATCCTCCAAGGCAAGGTGGTGTTCAGCCACCTTTCTGCTCTGCTTTTCCTCATGCTCCTTTGATGGTGGCTAGAGCTGTCTCGGGAGCACACCTTTTTGGGACCGAGGGAGATCCCATCCCAGTCATTGCCCATTGCTCCATACTTTCAGCATGAGTCACTGTTTTGCAGTTCATTCTGCTCCAGAGCCTTCAGACCTCATCTGATGTAACCCCTTGGGTCCCTGCAGCATTGCTGCCTGCTGATGCTCACGCTGCTGTGGGACAGGACTGCTCCAGACAGTCACATGGCATCACAGCATTACCCAAGGGTGACCTTGCTTGAAAGTCCCCTTGCCCAGGGGCTTCGGTGCGGGCACAGGACTGTCTGTCCAGCTGCAGAGCCTGGGGTGGGTAGCAGGGCCTCATGGCGAGATGCCCAGCGCAGAGCAGCTCTGCCACCTCTCCAGGCGAGCTCCCCAGGTCACCCTCAGCAGTGCTGTGATAAGCCAACCAGGACCAGAGCAGCTTGGCAGCCCTGTGGGGGTGACACTGCTTTAAAGGGCTCCTGAGCTGCAGGGGGAAAAAAAATCTTTAAAGAGCATCAGCTTTTATGGTCTGCAATTTCAGCTGGCTTGATGGTCCAAATCATCCTCCCTTTTTCATGTTTTCACAAAGCGAGAAGCACATAAAGGATAGAAATGGCTGGATTGTGCAATTTAGCTGCCTTCAAAGCTTTACAATCAGTTTCAGAATCATTTGGTGGCAGTTCAGAAACACACATTGTAGATTAGCTTTCCCGAAGCTGCAAGCGTGGCCCGTCCCTGCCGGGCTGTGTTGCATGAGAGAGGTATTAAAGCAGGATTTCTCCTACCCTGGGCTATCCCCAAGAGCCCGGCAGAGTGAGGTCTCCCAGAGCAGCGCTGTGGCTTGTTCTGTTCCAGCCCAGAGCACCACGCAGCCATCCCTGGGGTGTGATCTCTGCTGTCCCCAGGCAGGGGTGTAAAGAGGCTGGTGCTCGAGGGCTCTGGGGAAGAGGAGCCTGGCAGCCACATGGTGCTCCAGCCCTCTCACTGGCAGCAATGCCATCTGGAGCTTGCAAGTGGGGCCGGGAGCAGAGCACAGCTCTCAAGCTGAAGAGAGGTGCCCGGCTGCTCTTGGGCACAGGGCATCGAAGGGGAGGGACGGGAGCCACTCAGCAAAGCTGCAATGAATGGTTGTTCAGGACATTACTGAGCTCCTTACGTTAATGAGAAACAAGCACTGCCAGAAGAAAACATTTCTTGTCTGCTTTTAGTGCCACAGTGTATCGGCTTCAGCATAAAATTTACAGAGCTTGAAAATGGGGCATAAACATTATGGGTAAATTTGGCAGAAAATGTGACTGACTCTTATCTGGTCATGAATAAATAATTTTCAATTACCAGCCCAGGCGCTGCTATTATCCCACACAGGGAACTCCTCTGAAGTTTGTTTTGTGCTCGAGTACACATGGCCCTGCAGCATGTGGGTGGCAGGAGGAGACTGCTCTCCCCGAGGTGTGGGCTCAGGCACAGGGAACACGCTGTGCTGTTCCCCTGAAACATCCCCTGCAAACCACACCAAGGGCGACACAGCAGGCAGCTGCCCCAGCATTTACAGGATGCAGTGCTGCCCTCCCCTCCATCAGAGAGGGGTCACGTCATCCCCAAGCCAAACTCGGGCACGGCGAACTCAGGCCTCAGTGGAGACACAGCCTGCAGCTGCCACCCGCTCGTGAGGATGGGATCAGTTTAGCTGTGAAACAAGGTTTGTGACCTCACAGTTGTTCGTGCTGCAGCCAGGCAGTGTCTAATAACAGGCTGCACTGTGCCGAGTGAGGAAGAGGAATCTCCTGAGATTTTTGCAGGGCCTGCCACACTGCCACAGGTCCAAGGCAGCACAGCAGCTGGAATGGCAGGAGACCCAGGGCAGGAAGCAGCAGAGCTGATCTGGGTGCACGGGCACCTGCTGTACCCCGTTAGGCAGCCTTGCCCCAGGCACTTCTGCCAGGGCAGGACTGACTTACTGAGAGAAGAACCCAAAAAGGCAGGGACAGATGCATCCCTCTGGCTCCAAGTGTGTCTGCATTCCAGAGCCAGAGTGCAGGATGAGAGCTCTGAGCTCTCACAAGCCCCACCCTGCTGAAAGTGCATTCAGCACAATTAAAAGGCAGAACTTCATTGATTTCTAATTAAGCTTATTGTTTCCCTTCCCACACATTCCCCTGTAAACACGTTCTGCTAATAATTAAGTTTACTATTCCTTGACAAGCACAGATGATCTTCCATTCACTGCTCTCTCCTAGGGCGGGAAACCATTTTCGGTGCAGTGCACATGGGTGGGAATGAAGCCCTCCTCCTGTCAGCCAGGCACTGCGGCCCTGCGGGGTGGGGGAGCCGAGTGTCAGATGAAACAGGGATGCTCAGGGTGCCAATTAAATAGGGAGCTTAGGGCTGCAGAGAACAAAACCGGAGGAGTAGTTCGCAAACGCTGAGCTGTGAAGAGGAGGAGGAGGTCATCAGCGGGTGAACAGGGAGGGATGTGCAGGGAGATGAAGGGGGCAGAGGGATGGGGCCCTGGGGATGTGTTAAGGCTGTCTGCCAAGTGGGCTGCAGCAGGAGCTGTGACTGGTAGTTCAAAGCACTCTGGCTGCAGAGTGGGAGGGGGGGTGATAAAGGATGCTACAGGGCAGGAGATCTCTAGGGAGCAGTTTTTGTGCTGGGATTGCTGCCTGCAGGAAGGGGCTGAAGGGATGGTTTGGCCACAGTCTGTCTTCTCACAGAGGGACAGGATATGTCTGTGTCTGAGCTGGCATCTCTGCCTTGTTTGCACAGCCCTTCTGAAACACCTGGGAGATGTAGGTTTCCAGGGGTGCACCACCTGCCAGAAGGGCAGTTTGACATCTCTGTGATGCTTAATGCTCTTGAGCTTACAGCAGCACAGAGAGGGTGGCAGGGTCAGCCCTGTGGTCCAGCCCAGTGTCCAGACCCCCTGGCATGGGCTGTGTCCCACCTTTCACTGGGGTGGTTCGCTGCCCAGAGGCCACACTGGCAGGGGCTACGGAAAAAGGTAGCGCCTGTTGTATTGTTTTGTACTGTGCTGGACTTGGAGCTCTCTCTTGCCTCAGCTATGGGTCAAGGTCTCTGAGCTGGGATAGGAGGGAGCTGGTGGGGATACAGGCTGCATCTCTCTCACCTCAGCTGCCCTTTGAGCAGAGCCTTGCCCACAGAAACCACTGCTTCCCCTTCCCTGCTGCACCTGCTCTCCTCCCACCAGCCCACAGCTGCCCACCTTCTCTTCATCCAGGCAGAGCTCAGGCAGAGGGGTGGTGCAGGCACAGCCCAAAGACCCTTATCTGCCCAAACGGGAGGCAGAGAAGAAAAATTACAGCAGGCACAAACCACTGCTGGGAATTGCTGCTCACTGTCTTCTTGCCTGGTGCTACTCTTGCTGCTCTGTCTGGTGGCCTGGCCTCCTTTGCCACTTCCCACTGGTGGCTCCAGTGGAAAAAAAAATCACTCTTTGAATGAATTTTGTGGGAAGGAGCCCAGGGAGTGCTGCCTTTCTACTGGGGATTGGGACACTCTGGGAGAAGGAAATCTGAGTGTTTATGGCCCCCCTGCACCGTGACTCATTTCAGTCTTTTCCCTTTACGCTGCCATTCCTCACCCCAGATGCCCCAAGCAGCAGCCAAGCACTGAACCTTTCTCCTCGCCTCCCTGCAGGTGAAGTGTGACCAGTACTGGCCGAGCCGGGGGACGGAAACCTATGGGATGATCCAGGTGACCCTGCTGGATACAGTCGAGCTGGCAACCTACACTGTCCGCACCTTTGCGCTGTACAAGGTATGGGGCTGGCTGGGCTGTTGCTGTTCCAGGTAGTGCAGAGACACTCTGATGCTGCAGGTTGGTCCATTGGCCCACAGGCAGAGGCCAGTGGCTATGCCTGGCTTGGCCAAGTGTGTGGCCACCTCATGCATGGGCCATTTCTCACAACTGCAGTAAGAGACTGGTTGTGCATCTGACCACCACTGGATTTTGGCCAGGATACCTGATGCTCTTCTGTATGCATTCAGACCCTGTGATAGGCCCCAGAGCAGGGCTCTTCTTGCCTCTGGCCAGTGTGCATGTAGCAGCTGTCCTCCCATTAGAGTGAAAACATGGGAAGCAGTAAATTATTAGCACTCCTGTCCCTAATAATGCAAATGAAGAGGTTGCTTTTGAGTACAAATCCCTCTCTCCTGCCTGCTGCGTTCCTCATTAGTGTTTGGAAATCCCTGGGGGCAGTGCCAGCAGCAGCATGTCATGGCAGTGCAGACAGGCTTTGCAGTGGGCTGCCTCTGTGGGTGACTGAGTCTGGGCCAGGAGCATGGCAGTGCTGGTGGGGATACACTCACGCCCCAAGAAGGCATCTCACCCTCAAGCGGTCACCCAGCCAGTCCTACCACATTGCTGCATAGATCACTCAGCCAATCCCAGACAGGAGCAGGGCAGTCTGCAGACCCATCCCAGAGACACCCCTGATGCAGAGGAGTAGGGAGGGAACTGGCTGCTGTAGCCCTTCTGTGCCCAGTGCCCATTTTCCCTGAACATGCAGTGAGTATGCAGGTAGTGAACCTGTGCTGTGCAGAAAGGAGTCTTTCACCTTCCCTGCAGCCTGCTCCACTCCTGCAGAGCTGCTGTGCTCTCTGAATCAGCTGGCTTTCCACAGAGCATCTGTATGTATAGAAGCCTTGCAAGATGCCTACGTTTTTCCTTCAAATTTTCAGCAGCAAAAGCCCAATACATTCCTTGTCACACAGAGCTTTATATGCCCCATCAGTGAGTTCCTGGGATGAGACTGTTCTCATGCAAAACAACTCCTCTTTGTCTTCAACAGAATGGCTCCAGTGAGAAGCGAGAGCTGCGGCAGTTCCAGTTCATGGCTTGGCCCGATCACGGGGTACCAGAATACCCCACCCCAATCCTCGCGTTCCTGCGACGGGTCAAGGCCTGTAACCCACCAGATGCTGGGCCCATGGTTGTGCATTGCAGGTAGGATTGTCAGTTTGCAAAGCTGCACCTGGGCACGTGCCTTGTGGCTGCAGGAGCTTTAATCCTTCTGAAAGCAGAAAGGTTCCATCCACCTGCACTGGATGCTTGGGCTGGGAACAGAACGGTCCCGGCAGTGGTAATGCAGTGATGACAATTCTATTGCTACTGCTGTGTCAGGTTAAACAGCACTGATGCATGGAGAGCCTCAGAAAACACGTTTTCCTGCAAAACTGCTAGTGCCATTTAAAAATTAAATCATCTGTGCCCAGCACAAGTGGGTGGTACCTTCAGAGGCACATCACTGATAGACACACATGCAGTGACCTCTACAAACGTTCATACATGGTATTTACAGCAGAACTCTTTCACAGGGTGGAAAGAAAGCTCTTTAAGCAAAATATCAGCCTGTTAAGGTTCAGCATCTTACCCAACCAAGATTTATTTGTACCAGCCGAGAGGGGACTGTTACTGAACAAACCACTCCATCACTGCTGTTCCAGCATACGCCTTACCAGCAGTGTTTAATGCTCTTCTTTCATGCTCTGTTTCAGATGGGAGTGGGGTATAATTAACACACAAACAAGCTGTATTAAAGCCCTGTTAAGGATCTGACTTGCACCATAAATGAGGAAATGCCTAGCTCCCTATCTCTGCCTGTGTTTACGTGTCACAACAGCATATCTGTTGTTTTCAGGGTGCTCTCGGGGTGAGTAGTTTGGGGTTCACTACTGCCCGTCCAACAGCTGTGGAGAGGCATTCAGTGTTTGAGAGAAGGGCTCAGCATAGACACGCATGATCTCACCTTTCTGCTTCCTGTCTCAGGCTGGCTGTCCTTGTTTAATGGGTTAGGAAACAGTGATCCTGGTTAGGGGGTGAGCAGGCTTGAATTCACGGGCTTCACTGGCACTGGGGCCCAGCCTGCTCTTCAGGTCTTCTGACTTGGCGCACACATGTGCTATCACTCTCCTGCATGTTAAACATGTTTCTCCTTCCCTTGTGGAGGTGCTGCCAGCCACCACAGGGACCAGCAGAGTGTGACACCATGTCCTTTCTGCTCCAGCAGTGAAAGAGGGCCAGCAGAAGGGCTGAGTAGCCTCTCATATTCTCCAGTGTCTCTCTCCCTTGCTCTTCTTGTCACCTCTTGTTTGGAGCTCCGCTCACTAGAGAGCAGCTTTACGCCCCTTCTGTGTGCTCTAGGTCTGGGTGATCTCCTAAGCAAAATCAGAGCTTGTGTGACACGTGTAGGAGACGGTGTCACCTCAGGCCACGTGCTCTGTTCCCACAGTGCTGGCGTGGGCCGAACCGGGTGCTTCATCGTCATCGATGCCATGCTGGAGCGGATGAAGCACGAGAAGACCGTGGACATCTACGGCCACGTGACGTGCATGCGCTCTCAGCGCAACTACATGGTGCAGACAGAGGACCAGTACATCTTCATCCACGAGGCCTTGCTGGAGGCTGCCACGTGTGGCAATACCGAGGTGCCTGCACGCAACCTCTTCGCTCACATCCAGAAGCTGACCCAGGTGCCACCAGGCGAGAGCGTTACTGCCATGGAGCTGGAATTCAAGGTTGGTGGCAGAGCCCCACCACCTCACCTCTCCAACCCCTCTGTCTCTGCCTACAGAACCCCATGAGCCGCTCATCCAGGGGTTGGGAGAGGAAAGCTATGGATCATTACAGACAGTTATTCTTTTGTGTGTTTCTGAAGCAGGTAGGCAGTGATTTGAAATACATTTGAATTGTAAAGCTTGTGTCGGCCACGATCCCCCCTGAATTGGCAGCTTCTGGGGAGGATATAAAAGGCAGATGGATGTGCAGTTCTCAGCAGCACGTTCTGCTCTGGGTTCACTGTGCGGCGGGAGCTGCATCTGAAATCAGATGCAGATCATGTTAGTGATAATTGATGTTACTGTGAACAACTTGTCTGGAAATGGCTCCAATTTAAATATGTGAGACATTTCTAGCCTCATTTCTTCAATGCTGAGATCTGTTATCTTTTAACCACCTCAACACCAAGGCTCAGTGTCTAGAATTGGTGAAAGCAGTGTCTGGAGGCACACTGTTTTTAGGAAGCCAAGCCCACACTTTGCTGCCTGTATCTGTGAATGCCAACTGCAGATATTTATTACAGCCTTGGAGCTAGAAGTGAGCTCTGGTAAGCGCCTATATTCTCACATGAGGTGCGTTAGTCCAGTGAACTCATGCAGGAGAATGTAGCTCATGCGGGGAGGCAGCAGACCGTGCAGGCTGTGAAATGAACTGCAGCAGTACAGCTGCACCCCGGGGATTTCCTCCAAGTGACGAAGGAGCAGGAGAGGCAAAATATTGACTTTCTGCGTAAACTGGGAATAGTTTAACAGCTCTGTCCTGTAGTTATCAGAGCTGCTGGTGTCCTGGGCTTGGGACAGTAGAACATGCGGCATGAGTGTTGACATCTCATGGTGACACCTGCCATGAGAAACTCCTTCAGAGAGCCAGAGAATTTTGCTCAACTCAAGCAGCTCTGTTGTAAGAACAACAAAATTTTGTTTTCCTTTTGCTTCTCCCAGGATATCTTTAGAACAGTAATGAAATTTGCCTCTCTGTGAACCCTGGCAGTGCCCACTGCATGAGAAACCCTGGGGAGCAGGATATGGGAGGACCTCACAATGCTGCGACTCTCCCCAGAGAGCAACCCTGTCCTTCTGTGGGGAGCCACTCATAGAGAGAAGGATGGCTCTGGAGATCCTGGAGGCAGTCTTTTGGGGAAGGAAAACAAGAAAAAGGAAAAAAAAAAAAAGAGGGACTTCTGTTTGAATGTCTCTGCCAGCAGATCTAAGTAACACGTTTACCATGACTCCAGTTTACAGGACTCAAAGAGAACCATAAAATGTCTCACAGTAACCCAAAATAGATCTTCTTTACCTAAAACTGTCACAATTCTCACATTTTCTTGGGTTCTTCTGGGGTGAGAAGTAAATAGCAAGACATTGTTGGAAGAGGGAAAGCTTTCCTTCCCTGACGCCACCAGGCGCGTGTCCCTGGCTTAGTGAGCTGCAGAGCTTCATGTCCTGGCCCTGTGTGGGTCAGAGAGCTGCTGTGGGTCTCCACTCCACTATGTGAGGCTTTGAGGCTGTGCCATAGGTCAGCTGTCACCCACAGCCATGTGCCAAAAGCCAGCAGTGAGGCCATGCCGTGCCTGGGTGTGCGGTGCCACGGGAGAGGGGTCGATGCGGTGCTGAAAACCAGACTGGTGATTACTGTGAAACAGAGCGTCCAGGTGCATCCTCCTCATAACATGGTGGCAGAGCCCTCTGTCTGGTCCAGAAGGACCTGGTCCCCAGCAGCTGTCCCTCGGTCAGAGGAGGGAGCGTGGCTGTGTGCCCAGAGGGACTCCTGCCTGCCCTGCTGGCAGGGCCCCAATTTTACCCCCAGACTGCTGCATCCCCAGCAGGGATCTGACGTGTCTCCTCCTCTTTCAGCTGCTGGCCAACTCTAAAGCACATACCTCACGTTTCATCAGTGCCAACCTCCCGTGCAACAAATTCAAGAACCGCCTCGTGAACATCATGCCATACGAGCTGACCAGAGTCTGTCTGCAGCCCATCCGGGGTGTCGAGGGCTCCGATTACATCAATGCCAGCTTCATAGATGGGTACAGGTAAGTATCACCTTAGGTGACTGGGCTAGCCCTGTCCTGCCTGCTTCAAATCCTGGGCAGGGCTGCCTTCTCCTCTTTCCCAAGGACTGGTCCTGACTGCCTAAGGTGGGCTGGGATCACTTTGTTGAATTTTACCACTTCCCATCTTCTCAGACACTCTGGTGTGTATATGTCATGTGAAGACTGATAGTGAGTGCCGCCAGGCTGGCTTGCATTGCTGTACACAGATGCCCACGTGGCTAGAGTGGCAGGCTGTGTTGGCTTCTGTTGAGGTTTTATGGGATATTCTGGTAGGCATCCCTTGGCATGTGTTTTATATCTGCAGCATCTAACACAGACCTGCCTCCCCTCAGTAGCTGTAGCAACCAGAGGTAGAACTGCGCTCGCACTGAGTGGCTGATCCAGGCAGTAGCCCAAGGTTCATTGTCCCGTGTCGTGGTTTTGCGGGAAGTCTGTGGATCCTCAGGCAGGGCTGGTGCTGAGCACTGGGTTGAGATCGGCATCCCTGGGTTCCACTCTCCAGAACACCTTTTTGAAAGCACACATTCAGATCTAGTGGGGCAATAATATTAACATTTTCTGTATCTGTCTGCTGGCATCACATTCTCAGATGCAAAGTGCCAGGAGAGAAAAATTAAGGAAAACAGCCGAGTGGCCACATCCCCTTCCCTGCCAATCCCTAGACAATAATCCATACTAAAGCCCAATGATGCACATAAAAGGCTCATTCCTGTCATCTCTCTGTGCACTATCACAGCAGGGTCACCCGGTGCAGGAGTAGGGGATACAACGATGCATGTGGCACATTTGCTCTCCAGCTTGGCTCTGCCCAACTGCCTCTTTTGGGCTGGTGCCCTCCCAGGAGCAAAAGGCACTGCCAAAGGGAACAGATGTGGGTGCATCCAGGCCAGAGACTCCATGCCTTGTCCCTGCTCCAGCAGCTGAGCACAGCCAGGGCTTCCAGGGAGAAGGGCAACGTGGAAGCAAGAGTGGACAGGGAGCAACTCAGGGAGCATCCCAAAGCAGCAAAACCACAGCAAGCTCCCTTAGGGTGGGACAGAGTAATGGGGAAGGATAAAGGGGCTGGAGGAAAGCCGTCACAGAGCAGCCTCTGCTCCCTCCTGCCTGTGCAGCTCCGAGGTGTCCAGCACTGGTCATTAATGTGGCCGCCTGCACACCCACCCTGCAGCCTGGGTCTGACAGACTGGCTGCACCCACTCTGTCCTGGCTCCAGAGCTGATGGAGAGCAATGCTGGCTTTGCCCCTCGGTGATGCTACAGAGGGAAGTGGAGAACGGCGAGCACGGCAGGTGGTACCATCTCATATGCTACCTACCCCATCCCCGAAGAGCTCTGTTATCTCTTCCCGTCCTTTCCTTTGAACTAGCAATCTTCTAGGTATTATCTACAGAAATCAATTGGCCCAAGGTCCTGCAGATACCACTGATGCTGCATCTTTATTAGCTCTTTTCGTTCTGCAACCCCACTCCTGTTTTTTGTGATGTCTTACGAATCCTCCTTGAAGCAGCCCCTGTCTGCATCCTGCTGCCTTGCAGCACGTTCATTAATTTTAGCACCATTAAAAATAGCACCAGCAGAGGGATGAAGGTAGAACAGAGGGACGAGGGCAGGACAGAGGATGCCGGCCCCAGTCCCGTGGGCTCCAGCGCCCCGCAGTGGTGGAGCCAGCCCGGGCTCTGCCGTGCCAGGCTGGGAGCCAAGGAACCGGCACGACAGGGCTGGCCCTTCTCCAAGTACAGAGCACCAAGGGGACTTTCTTCAGGGTGGGGTCCTATCTGGAGCAGGTCACATGGAAAGTTTGGAGAGATGCTCTGGTTTGCAGTAGAACCAAGAACAAATTTTGAAGCTTCAAAAAAGCAGGCAAAACAGTATTCGTGGTTTCCACACTGCCCTTGTTAATTAGCTGGTGTGCGTGATCTGGGTGACCTGATTCAGTTGCTCTGTGTCTTCCCATACAATGGGAGGGACGGGGGGTGCTGCAGAGAGTAAAAGTGCAGGAATGCAGGGGTGCTGCTGGGATCATCCCGAAGCACAGCCTCTCCTTCCAGTCCAGGTGGGTGCTGGCAGCCTGCTCATGTGGGCCTGGGTGCTGAGAGGGCTCTCAGTGCAGCAGCAGAGCTGGGAAGAAGCAGCACCAAGACGCTGGGCTTGGAACACCATTGCCCCAGCAAGGATTAAGAGCCTTTCTGGATCCTTCACTTTGTGGTGCTCACTGCATCTTGTGGGAAGCACTTAAAAGATCCTTGCTGGGCAGGTTCATTTCTCCCCCAACACCCATGGCTCCCTCCTGCAGCTGGATTGTCAGCCCTGCTCTCAACTCCACAGGGACCCTGCCTCCAGCACTTCTGCCCCACCAGCCCCCAGGAGCAGCTGGTCTGTGCACCTGGAGCTTCCTGGAGCACCAGGAGCTGCTCTGAGCACACCATTGTGTTTGTCTTCTGCAGGCAGCAGAAGGCCTACATTGCCACCCAGGGACCGCTGGCCGAGACCACGGAGGATTTCTGGCGGATGCTCTGGGAGCACAACTCCACCATCGTGGTGATGTTGACCAAGCTGCGTGAGATGGGCCGGGTACGAATCCTCCTGGGGAACAAGGGGGCTGGGGGGCTGCTGTCTTGGGGGCATGACCTCTTGGCTCACCCCAGTCTGTCTCCAGCACCAGCCCCTCTGGGCAGGCCTGCTGCTGGCATGTGCAGTGGCTGACCCTGTGGCCCCACAACCACATTTGCCCGCAAAGAACAGGAGGGAGGAGCAGCAGCTTGTCAGTGCTAATGTCTTGCCCTGCTCCTCATCCACAGGAGAAGTGCCATCAGTACTGGCCTGCAGAGCGCTCTGCCCGGTACCAGTACTTCGTGGTGGACCCCATGGCAGAGTACAACATGCCACAGTACATCCTCCGGGAGTTCAAGGTGACGGATGCCAGGGTGAGTGCATCTGCTGGCTCCCCGGCTCCCCTGCCTCCCATGCCTCTGCCCTGCCCAGGCCAGCCAGGGGAGCGTGCAACAGCTCCTGGAGGAATGGGAAAGTTAGGTGCTGCCTTGCACTGCAGGCAGAAAGGGCTGCTGCCCACCACCTGCTGCTTCTCTCACCACAGTTTGTGCCTTGCCAGCTCTGGCAGCCCTGGTGAGCAGCACAGGGATCCCCGTCAGCACCAGACTCTGCCTTGCCTGTACTGCCCACTTGCACAAGCATTTAACACAGATCCTCCTGCACTTGGAGTCTCTGTGTGCAGCATCTGACTGGGTGCAGGACACCTGTGTGACAGTAAACATGGTCCTGGGATGGAGCTGGGCCCCAGACAGGACCAGGACACTGACCGAACAGACCCTGCAGGGGCCAAAGCCTTGCTCAGCTCAGCTGCGCTGGGGTGAGATTGAAAGGATAGAGGCAGCCCCAGACATGCAGCGAAAGATCTGCCTGGGCTCATCTGTGGCCAGTGCACCCTCTCACCTGGCCAGGGAAAGGGGTCTGAGAGCAGGTCAGCAGCACCAGTGCTGAGGGGAGCGAGATCAGCCCCTCACCCATGGTTCACCTCTGACACCCCTCTCCCTGCAGGACGGCCAGTCACGGACCATCCGCCAGTTCCAGTTCACAGACTGGCCTGAGCAGGGAGTGCCAAAGACGGGAGAGGGCTTCATCGACTTCATTGGGCAGGTGCACAAGACCAAGGAGCAGTTTGGGCAGGATGGGCCCATCACAGTGCACTGCAGGTAAATGAGGACTGTGGCCTCTCCCCACCAAGTAGGTCGCTGTGCTCCATGAGCAGCTTGCACCACTCCTAGGAGCTCTGCAGAGCCTTCCTGGGGCTGGCAGGACTTCTAATGGCACCTCTTGCTCCCTGTGCAGTGCTGGGGTTGGGCGCACAGGCGTGTTCATCACACTCAGCATCGTGCTGGAGAGGATGCGCTACGAGGGGGTGGTGGACATGTTCCAGATGGTGAAGACCTTGCGGACGCAGCGGCCAGCTATGGTGCAGACAGAGGTGAGCATCCCCTCCTCTCCGGGGCCGTGGAGATCTGTGGGAGAAGGGAGGGGAGCTGATGTCTCTGGATGTTGAATCCTGCTGTGTGCTGTCCTTGTGTCCCCACTTCTCACATTTCCCTCCTTGCTGCCTTGCAGGACCAGTACCAGCTGTGCTACAGAGCCGCGCTGGAGTATCTCGGCAGCTTCGACCACTATGCAACGTAACTAGTGCTTTCCTCCAGTCGCGGTGGGGATGTCTAGGAGTGGAGACGGGTCCCTCTGAGCCAGAGCCGCCCATTCCTCAGTCCTTCTGTACAGGTGGAGGTACTGCCCAGGCAGCAGACCTCCACGCCAACCAGTTTTGACCACGGCATTTAGGAACTTAGCCCCAGCGCCAAATGAGGGAATCCGACTCCAAAAGCATTTCCAGTCTCTGGCTGAATTTCTGCTCATGTGCATCTCTCACCCTCTCTCACGCCGACTGCATTTCACAGCGAGGCTTTAGGTGGGTGGAATGGGATCTTTTTTTAAACATGTAAAATAGTTACTAGTGGTTTTTATAATCTTCTCTCTCTTTATTTTTTATTTTTTTGCAAGTCTTAATGTTTTGCCCAGACAGAACTGGACCCGCCAAACCTTTGGGAGTTGGGTTGTTTTTTTTTTTCCATTTCCTTTTGCTTTTACATTTTTTACTGCCCTGTGTTTATTTCAGCCCAGTCACTGCTGGTTCTGCCCATTTTAGTGCAGCTTCCTTGGTAATTTGCAGCAGCTGGCTTGTGGTCCCTGCCCGGCTCCATTCCCCATAGGCTGCTTTTTAATCCTCTGTAGAATATGAAATTTCATGGAACTGGACCTAAGCTACCAATTATTTTTTTAGTCTCCTCCCCCTCCCCCATTATTTCCTTAGTAGGTTTGGGTTTGGGAGGGCATGTGGGAGCGCCGGAGAAGCGGTCCCCGTTGTCAGCTGGAAACCGTTCAGTCC
Source organism: Cephalopterus ornatus (assembly GCA_013396775.1). NCBI lineage: Eukaryota > Metazoa > Chordata > Aves > Passeriformes > Cotingidae > Cephalopterus > Cephalopterus ornatus. Next base: position 374,818 of record VZRE01014222.1, read on the forward strand.
TATTACAATACGTGTTCAACCGATCCAGTGACCGTGTGTATTGGCAGATCCTGATATGACGTGAGTTGTCGTCGCCTTGTTTGTGAGAGTCCCGAAATCCCGGGCTCCAGGCATTGGGACCTCTTTTTGTGTGTCTTGCTGCGAAGGGGGCAGGAGAAGCGAGAGTGTCCGACACTTCCCTGGGGAGGGGTTGGAAAGAGCAAGACATGGCCCTTTGTGTTAACCCCACTGTTCTGTGCGTGCAAGCACCATCCTGTCACCTCTCACCAGTGGAGTGCATCAGAGCATTTACACAGGCAAAGAGCACAAGCCCAGGCGACCCAGAGTGGAGCTGGGCCGGCTCTCTTTGGAAGCAGGGTACTGCAAGGAAGGGGAGGGGAGTACACATGGCTTCAGAGGTTGGGTGTATCTATAATTTCTGCTATCCTGCAAATGTTAAGAGTCACTAGAATATTGTACTTTCCGCTACTTCAGGACGTTCTAACGAACCAATGTGGCAAGACTACTGGACTTAATTTAATGGTACTATATATTAATACTCCTTATTATATCACGCTTGCACTAAAGATGGGGAGTGAGCAGCCCTCTTTCGAGTGCATTGAGTTATGAATAAAGGTGGTGGAAGGGTATCTAATTGTATTATCACATGTATTCCGAATGTTAAGAATCCAGGCTACGTTGAAATCAGCAATCCAGGGTTGGTAATGTTGGAGGACACATTCATTTTTACCTTGTGGATGCATAGTGCTGTAGGGGTCACTGTTGTATACAGTCTGTTTTCTATTTGTTAATAAAAAAAAAAATCTACAGCATCATTGCATAATTCTTGATGTTAATAAATTTGAATAATTGGGTTTCATACAAGCTGGCTTTCCTGTCTGTTTCTTCAGCCATAAGCAGAGGCCACAGAGTTCCTTGGCAATGGGCATGCTCCTCAGCCTGTGACAGGGGAGTCATTTCCCACAGGCACATCCCAGCCACAGGTGCCCCACACTTTCTGCAAAGACCCTGTGCCTGCAGGGAGCTTGGAAACCCTCTGTGGCAACTCCCTTTATGCATGCATATGTTCGCTTCCTGCCCATTTGCAGCTGTACTGGGGTGTGCTGACCTAGTGCAGGACCTGGCTGGACTTGCTTGTGGGTTTGCAGGAAGACAGGGGTCAGTGACGATGGCTTTGGTGGCAATGTAAGTCACTGCCAGCCTCCTGGGATGCTGCAGTAACACAAGCACCTTCTTTCTCCTTGTCCAGGAATACTTGGGGCTTCCTTCTGCATCTGATGTCCTGTTCTTGGCCCAAACCCTTTCCAACCAAACCAAGGAAAACACGAGGGAACAAACACTCTGAATTCGCTGCCCCTGCGGGCTCTGCTTCTCTGCCTGCCACATGTGTAAGGCACAGAGTGACCTTTTTGGGTGGTCATTCGGCTTCTCTGTGGACCAAGTAGAAGCAGGAGGAGGCAGGGAAAGGGGAAACAAGCACCTCAACATGGAATGCATGAGGAATAACATGACTGAGCCTGGGCCTCTGTGACAATGCTACTGGTGGGTTGACAGTGTGTAGGTACTTTCATTACTGAGGTGGAGCTGTGTGGCCAAAGCCTCGTGATGGCTTCACAGGGCCAAGAAAGGCTCAGTGTGCAGAGAGGGCCAGGAGGGCCCCAAAGTGTGAGGGACCTGCCACCTTGGTAAGGGGATGGACCCCTAGAGTTCAGCCAGGTCAGAGAACAGCAAAAACAGCTGCTTGCCTGTGGGGGAGGTCCCACTCCCCCGGCCCACTCACACGAAGCCAAAACCGCTCCAAAGGGAACGGACTCATACAACTTCGAAAGCACTTACTCTTTTAACATTTATTTCCTTTTATCTCTGTATCTCACAAAATAAAAGGGAAAAAAAATGAGACTAACTATGCAGAGAGGGCAAACCAGGGATGCTAACCTGATCCGTCCTCTGAGCCAGTGCCATGGTTTGTGCCACACTGCAGGCAGAGCCACTCTGCCTCCTCCCAGGGCCTGGCACTGCTGTGCCTGGGCTGCACTGCTCAGTTGTTCCTGGCTAGAAAGGATTTACTACAGCTGGTTTGGGGTTTTTTTGCCCCATCTTCTTTGGCATCATTTTGAGAAGCTTCCCTCTCTCTGGTATTCAGCCTGGCTTCACAGTGTCACACTGTGCTCCAGACCGGGAGGGAATGGCTTCCTTGGGAAGGATGGACAGGCCATGGGGCCCTGACCCACATGGTTCTGCCCCTTGCATGGCCTTTCCCTTGCAGACCTGTGCTGTTTGCATCAAACATGGTGCTGTAAGACAGTGTTTGGCCCCTTCCCTTTGGAGTCTCAGACAGAGACCGTATTTGCCCCTTCCCTTTGGAGTCTCAGACAGAGACCGTATTTGCACTGACCAGTGGAGCTGGGTAGCTACTGCTGGCTGTTTTTTAATTCTGCCCCGATTAAAATTTTCCATTCCTCAGTCATACCAGGTAGCCGCCAATGCAGCCTCAGATAAGCAGCTTTGTAAAGGGCACAGTTTGGCAGGTGGGACAGCAGCTAAATGGCAGCTAGTCAAAGGTGAATTCCTGGGCACTGAGGTGCTTTTCTGCTCTTTCTTTTTTCATATTTTTATTCATTCCGTTAATATCTGTAGCAAGAGCTGTGTAGGCAGTGCCTAGGCTTGGCTTGCCTCCTAGTGATGCTAACTCATAGGATTATGGAACAGTTTGGGTTAGAAGGGACCTTTAAAGATCAGCTACTCCGAATATAATGTTGCCCAAGCGCCAGCCCTTTGAGATTTTTGTTACTTTAAATTTTGTTTTTCAAGGGCAAAAGAGTCATTAAGTAAGGAAAAGAAGCAGCTGTACCACTGAACAAATCTGAGCAGACTCTGTGCAGTAGCTTGGCAACTCCTTCCCCCACAGTCCTGGCATTTCTTGTCCTCAGCAGTGTTGCCATTTTCATTTGTAACATTTCCCAGTTAAGAGTGACTGCTTTTTTTTTCTGCCCTTTTTTTTCTTTCTCCTTTTTCGCTTGTTCTGACCTGGTTCATTTCTGAGAGCAAGAATAATTCTGATCCTTCCAATTAAAAGCTCGTCGTTGCCCTTTTGCCAGTTATAATAAGCAGTCCCAGTCCACAGTAACAATTACAGGTTATCGAGCTTTCCTGCCTACGCATTTCTGCTCACAGAAACGTTTTAGCACTGGTTATCATAAAAAGACGGGCTCCTGTGTCCTGTGGACAGCAGGTCGAGGGAAGTGATTCTGCCCCTCTGCTCTTGTGAGACCCCACTGAGACCCCAACTGGAACACTGTGCCCAGGTGTGGGGTCCCCGACATAAGAACCATAAGGACCTGCTGGAGCAGGTCCGGAGGAGGTCATGAAGATGGCTCAGAGGGCTGGAGCATCCCTCCTGTGAAAACAGGCTGAGAGAGCTGGGGTTGTTCAGCCCGGAGAAGAGAAGGCTCCAAAGAGACTTCACAGCAACCTCCAGTGCCTAAAGGGGCTACAAGAGAATTGGAGGAGAATTTTTCACAAGGGTCTGTAGTGACAGGAAACGGGAAGACGGCCTTAAAGTGAAAGAGGGCAGGCCTAGATTAGATATAAGGAAGAAATTCTTTACTGTGAGGGTGATGAGGCGCACTGGAACAGGTTTGCCAGAGGAGTTGTGGATGCCCCATCCCTGGAAGTGTTCAAGGTGAGGTTGAATGTGACTTTGAGCAATCTGGTCAAGTGGAAGGTGTCCTCGCCCATGGCAGGGAGTTGGAATGAGATGATGTTCAAGGTCCCTTCTAACCCAAACCATTCTGTGATTCTATGGTATTAGAAAGTTAACCTTTCTTGATTAAAGGATGGCCAGTGCAGCTGCCAAGCTGCCAAGAAGGCCAGAAATACAGAGTTTGTCTCAAAATTGTTATCTGACATTTGTAGGAGGCTCTGTGTGGTGCCTGCTCTTGTTTTAATCCACTCCGGGGTTCTGGTTTGTATACCTGGCAATTCAGATGAGCAAATGAAAGGCAGCAGACCGGGGAAAACCTGTGTCGGAGTGGTGTTTGTTAGGCCTTTCAGGGCTGCTACTCGCCCACAGCATGGCACTGAAGGAAATGCGTATCAGGAGAAACATACAGTGAAATTAAGGTTTTATTTAGGCATGAAGGACCGAGTATGCTCTCTGAGGATGGCTATGAGCTCTTTCAGGTGGGTTCTCCCTACTTTCAACGTTGCCTGTTGGCACTTACACATTTGAAAAGCATTTAACACACACCGCGATCTGTGGATCTGTGAAAATCGCAGCCAGTCCCATCCACGGAGAGGTCAGTGTCCCTGGACAGGTTCTGTCAAGCGCTCATCCTTGTCCACACTGGAAAGCGTTTGCTACTAAAGCTGTCCTGTCAGGTCGCAGTCCTTCACACAACGGTGGTGGATTATTGGCAACATCCGCTGCCCACGGCGGCACTTCTCTGCGTTTCTGGATGACCGGCCAAAAGTTCTGGCGTGGGCCAGGCCTGGCTCCAGCCCAGCCCCAGCCTGAATTCACTGCCAGACTTCTGCACGGGATCGAATTCTCCTCTGGCTTTGCTTACACACGGAAATTGTAGGTGTATAATTAGCCCAGTTCATGCGTCCGGTTGGCACACGCCTATTGTGTGTCACCACTCGGCGCCCGAGACCCACCAGCTCAGGGCAGCGCCCATTTGCACGGGAATCAGTGCCCAGCGCTCCACACCCCGCGGGACCGGGCTCGGCTGCACCCGGCGGGACTCCCCAGGGCCGGGACCCGTGTGGGACCCGTGTGGGATCCCTGTGGTATCCGTGTGGGACCCGTGTGGGACCCGTCTGGGATCCCTGTGGGCCGCGGCCGGTCCCCCCCGCGCTGCGCACGGCCCGAGGCTGCCCCAGCCCGGCCTCCCGCTCCAGCGCCCCCTATCGACTGCCAGCGCCCGCCTCCCACCCCTGCCTAGCAACCGCGCCGCGCCCGCCCTCCTGATTCGCTGGCCCGTCCCGGCCGGCCGTCGAATTCCTATTGGCTGTGAAGCGGGAGGGGGCAGCCATTGGCTGCGGCGGCAGAGGAGAAGGGGGCGGGGCGGCAGGGCGGGGCCCGGGCGGAGCGGAACGGCCGCGGTGGCGTCGGCGTCCCGCAGGACTTATTGGGCGCGTGGTGCGGAGGGATACGGCGTCCGGGCGTCGGTGTGGAGAGGCGGAGAGGCGGCGGAGGAGCGGGACGCTCTG
>VZRE01014222.1:380572-418685 GCA_013396775.1 Cephalopterus ornatus
TGGGGCGGGCGCGCCCCGGCCGGGGCTCGGCCCGACTTCCCCGAGTTTGACGCTGTCCCCGGCCGCGGCCGCCGCTCCCGGGCCGTGTGTCCCCGCAGATCGTGCCGCCCAAGGAGTGGAAGCCGCGGCAGTGCTACGATGACATCGACGAGCTCGTCATCCCCGCGCCCATCCAGCAGGTGGTGACGGGGCAGTCCGGGCTCTTCACGCAGTACAACATCCAGAAGAAAGCCATGACGGTCCGAGAGTTCCGCAGGATCGCCAACAGCGACAAGTACGTCCGGTCCCGGGCACATAGAGTCATGGAGTAGTTTGGGTTGAGAGGAACGTTAAAGATGATCTGTTTCCCCACCCTGTCATGGGCAGAGCCACCTTCCACAAGACCAGGTTGCTTAGGTCTCCATCTAGCCAGGCCTTGAACGCTTCCAGGGATGTGGCATCCACAAGTTCCCGCAGGGGCCAAGTCCTCGGTACAGCCTGGTGCTGGTCAGTGGTGTGAATGTCATGCCCTGAGCTGAGAGCTGTGCTTTACAACGGGCTGTGTGGATGGGGACCTTTGTCACTCGTGCAGCAAGAGGATACGTAACGCTAGCAGAACTTCTTGCTTGTGATGTGGACTCCTGTCTGTCTGTCCCCAGTAGCTAGACCATCGAAATATTTTCTGAGTAGTGGAGAGAAGTGTTCTTGGCATGAAAAAGGAGATGGAGAAAAGTTCACTTTTAAAGGAGTTTTAAAAACAGCCTTTGCAATAACTACTTAGAAATGACATTGGAGTTGCCAGCTGCAGTCAGTCCATCAAAGCTTGTTTTATCTTGCAAGAGCAGTACACATCAGATATTTTAAAATTCTGTGTAGTAGAATAATTTAATGGAAATTATCGTTTAATGTTATATATGTAATTGTCTGGAATCTATGTGTATAGAAACGCATGAAAAAGAGTGTAAATTTGATCCCCTGGTCTACTATATAGTTAACAGGGAATGGGCATCAAGAGCAGGTGTTTTGCTGGTAAACTGAGCGTGCTTGACCAGTTTACTAGCAGGTAAGTCTGTGAACGTTTGTTACTTTCACTGAAAGTGAAAGGCAGGAAACTTTGGTTTTGTTGGGTTTTTCTCCCTTTCAAGTTGTTCTTTGCATCACTGCTGTGTTTGAATTGTTGCTACTTAAGAGCTGCAGCACTGATACTTAGTAGCTGCAGCTAAAAAGTGAAATTGTTCTGGCCCCCAGAAAAGTGCACAAAGCAAAAAATGCAAGTAAACCGAGAAACGGGGAAGGTAATTTTCTTCCTGGTGTTTTGTTCCCAAGTCTCACAGGAACAGAGCTGTGGCAGCTCTCGTTGCTGTTTGGGCAGTTAAGGGGTCTGTCTGGCTGCTAACACACATTAGGTATTTTTATTGTAGCTTTCCGTTGTTTCCATGGTGGAAAATGTTGGTTTAGACTCGTCAAATGTCAAACTGCAAAGCCTTTAGTACCTTTGTTGATCTTTCAGGTACTGCACCCCCCGGTACACGGACTTCGAAGACCTTGAACGAAAGTACTGGAAAAACCTTACATTCAATGCCCCCATCTACGGGGCCGACGTTAACGGCACGCTTTATGACAAGGTGAGCAAACTACTTGGCTTTTCGGGTAACAGTTAGCCTGGGATATTGCATTCCATGAATACAAATGTAGCATTTGACTCTTACCTTTTGGAAAGAGTTAATGACTGTTTTAGCATAGTTCCAGCTTGTGGAGTAGGCAAGAACACAATAAACCACATATTTATAACATACTCTCCATTTAACTCAGGTAGTTAAAAGGAGGCTAACAGAAGTAGTGTTCTAAGGGACCTTTGCTCATGCTCCAGTGTGACACAGTTTAGTTCAGGAAGGGAGAAACCACTGTTGCCCAAGTGTTGCTTTGTCCCAGAGGGCTTACGAGAGTTGGAAGTGTTGATCAGTGGATACAAGCTGCTTTAGTATTCACTGGTTGCTTGTATTTGTGTGGGACAGCTCTGTAGCCATTATGTGGTGGGATGATAAACGTCAAGAAAGAGTTTGCATTCTGCTTGCTTGTCTCCTAAATTACCATGATTCACTATTTTAAAAGATGTTTGGAATGAAAAGTGGTTTTGTTCAAGAGGGTTCAGACATCAGCTCAAGCTCAATCAACATCAGCTATTGTTCTCTGCTCTGTTAAGTTCATAGCTGCGTGGTTATTTTTCTTTCCTAATCATGGTGTTTGCTGGTAACCTTTTCCCCTCCATGAAGGCTAGTGAGCAATCAGTATGTAAGCTACACCACGCTGAACTTTTAGTTCAGGTGACTTAGCTCACGGCTTGAGCTGTGTGATTCTGTGATGTGCTGTTTCACAAGTGCCTCTTAGCTTTTGCAACTGTCACCTCAGCTGTGTGGGTCTGTGCTTTGTAATCCTTGCTTGACACGAGGCTCATGTTTTACAGCATGTAGATGCATGGAATATTGGCAGATTGAACACAATCCTGGATATTGTGGAGAATGAAAGCGGCATAACCATCGAAGGAGTGAATACCCCTTACCTGTATTTTGGTATGTGGAAAACTTCCTTTGCTTGGCACACCGAGGACATGGATCTCTACAGTATTAACTACTTGCATTTTGGGGAACCCAAGTCATGGTAAGATTTTCTAGGGAAGCTTCTAAATGTAGAAAAGCAATACCATAAAATATTGGAGTCAAAATCATGAATTTGCGAGAGTTGACTAAAGTAATTACCATTTCTCCAGTCTTGCCAACTGCAGAGGTTTCTGATAACGAGAACACTAGAAACCTGTAGGGAACTGCAAAGCAGTGCACATCCACAGTAGAATTTGTTTGGTTACCTTCTGTAAGAACCGATGTAGAGAGTTCTTCAGAATTACAGTACAGTGTGGGTGTTCTCTGCTGCAGTAGGACCAAAGCTTGGAAAACTTGCTTATTATTTCCTGAGTCTCTAAAATGACCATACAGAGGTATGGTCACGCAGGCACTGGGGGAGCAGGCAATTTTTAATGGACTTTGAAACGTAGCTGTTTATCAGATCTAAAAAGCAGAGTCTCGCAGAGTCGTTTATCCAGCTTTCTTGACTTTTAGGGGAGGGTCCTGAAATTTTCTGTAGCATGGGTTGCTTTTCAAGAGTGAATCATGCCGTTCTGTTCACAAATTAATTTCTCAAGCAACTTCAGCAATTGTTTCCGTGGCACTTTTGTTGAAAACTAGTATTTTTGGCTGCCTTTTAATTCAACTTTGAAGTAAAAAATAATAGCTGGCACCATGTGACCAGTGAACAACCCCATGCAGTGGGAGTAGCAGGGGAACATGAAACAGAATAGTTCAGTTTGTTGAACTATTTGGCCATTGCAGTAGTACTTGAAAGAAGTGAGCTTTGCTGGTGTCTTAGTTTGATTGATTTATTAAGGAGCTCCATGAAGAATATAGCACTGTATTCCAGAGCAAAAGGAAACTAAGTAGTTGGCTTTTTTTACTGTAGTCAAACCAGCTAGGAGTTTTGTGGTATAAAAACCATGTACACTCCATAAAAAGGTGTGTACAAAGAGCAGCACAGCCCTGAAGAGCACTCTGCCAGTTGTGCACGTGTTAAGGATGAGGCATCTGACTTAGTCTCATCTTAGTCCGAGCAGCTGAAGGAGGTGATTCCATTGTCTCTCTTGCTCTGTGTTCCTCCTTGCACTGAGTGTGCTGGCGATTGCACAGCTGTGAACTGAGACAGTTCAGGAAGTGCTCTTCCCTTTCTCGTTGCAATTCATGTTCTGCTGCACCGATCTGTTAATTATGTACATCAGATGCTTTACTTCCTTAACTGCTTGAGCAAAAGTCAGTGGAAGAGATGGTCAGCTTTTTGGTCTTGATTTTTAAAGGTAGAAGGCCTTGATGAAGATTTTCAGCTTTATATCATCAAACTCTGAAAAAGACAGTGTAGAGATAGAGGATTTATTTTTGTAAGTAATTCAGGCCTTGATGCCTGATTATGATTTCCAGTCAAACTTTGGGATTTTGTCGTGTCACTTGAACTTAACAGACTTGTTCTTACTGCTGCAGGTATTCAATCCCTCCAGAGCACGGGAAGCGACTCGAGAGACTTGCAAAAGGTAATCAGGCAATTTATGTCCTGCCTTTTTTGAAAGGTGGCAAGTTTCAGAACAAGTTTCAGCTCTTTTAGAGCACAACATGCCTGTAATATCCACCAGAGCACAGGCTGGCATGACTGAACTGATAATTTGCCTCTCAGAATATAGATTACATTACTTCTGAGTATTTGTTTATGGGATACACACAAGAGAAATGTCACCTTAGAAATAATGAATTTATGGTCTGTCTAACCTTTAATAAGAAAATCCTTAACTATTGATTGTTAAAACTGTAAGTTTATGGCCAAGGGCAGATCCTTCTATATAAGGTCTTTCTTATGCTCTTTCAAACTGGCAGCTGTTAAAAGATAAGTTTTGAGGAGTTGCCATTTTTCTTCAGAATGCAAGCTAGCACACTTCAGATAAGGTGGTCCACACTTGCAGGTCTAGGGAAAAACCCTATTTAGACAGTAGCTTTTCCTAAAATCTGCTGAAAAATAAATCTGCTTCACAGCACAATGGTAACATCTCTCCTTGCCTTCCTTCTAAACAGGTTTTTTTCCAGGAAGTGCCCAAAGCTGTGAAGCATTTCTCCGTCACAAGATGACCCTCATCTCTCCATCAATTCTGAAGAAATACGGCATTCCATTTGATAAGGTGTAGAAAAGTAATCATGGTTATACCAGCTCGGTCAAGAGGTTCCTGCAGCCCTGTCTCATTTCTAGCAGCAGCCAGTAGCAGATGCTTAGAGAGGAAAATATAAACAGGAAGGGTATAAGGCAATTTTTTCCCGCTGTACTTCCATTTATCTGGCAGTTGGGGCTTGAAAGAGTTTGAAACCAAAAAATCTTACCAAGGACTACTAAAAGTACAAGCTTGGTTTTCCATAATTTTTTTTTTTCTACCTTGAAACTATACACTACATCCTGTGTTAGATTAACTTCACTGCTTAGCTATTCATTCAGTGAAGTGACATTGTCCTTTTTTGTTTCAGACTTGTGCCCTGCTAATTTTGTTTGTGGCAATCCACTTCCTCAACAGAAAATAAGGCTTATTCCCTGTTAATTTTTTAATTACATTAATAACTTTATAGATTTCCTTTCTCTGGTGATGATCTGCCATTCCCCTTCTCCACATAGAAATATTGAAGATCTAATCTTTGAGTTCTTCAAGTACTGTCACATCTCCATGGGCAACTGAAGGCTTTTGTTGGCATAAACCTTTAGGCAGTGGGGAAATGTGGAAGAGCAGCAGTGGAAGGCTGACTGAGAGTTGTACTCGAATATGAATAGTGAAAGAAAACAGCAGTAAATTTCCAAGACCTGTGTGGATAAAAATTTACTTGATCTTAGATACTGTTCAGCCAAGCCAGCAACTGATAGAGATAAGTACCTTTATGACCTTCAGTAGCTGGTCACAGAGTATTTTGTACGTGTAACCATTTCTGTGCTATTTTGACCAGTTGCGTTGTGTTTTAGTAAAAAAAACTGTATTGAGTGTGGCTTTCCCATAAACAGATATTTAATATAAGTAGGAAAGTAGTGAAGGTAAGTATCAAGTCTGTCCATTGCAGCAGGTAGCTCCAGCCACCATCTGTGCGTGGGGTTTTTGGGTATGCTGCAGAGGGGTATGCGAGCTGCTTTTAGTCATACTCACCAAGTAGATGAAGTTGTGAATAACACTATGGTGTCTCAATTGTCTTCTAGGTGACACAGGAGGCTGGGGAGTTCATGATCACCTTTCCATATAGCTATCACGCAGGCTTTAATCACGGCTTTAACTGTGCTGAATCCACCAACTTTGCCACTCTTCGGTGGATCGAGTACGGGAAGCAGTCGGTGCTGGTGAGTGGTCTGTTGCCATCCTATTGCATACGATTCTGTGTGTGAAAGAAAGGATGCTCTGCTGCTGGTTAAGCCCCCACTGTTTGTTCCAAGGCAGTGATTTTCAGGGCTTTGTTCATTTAAGATGTGATGTTTGCTTTCTCATACGATAGCAACGGTCCAGACAAACTCCTGCTTCATGCCCTTGTTTCAAGTGTGGATAGCATGAAACACATTTTGTAACTTGGTGCAGATCAAGTGAGACTTCAGAGAAAAGCAGGGGAATTGTCTTTCCAGAGATGAAAGAGTTTGTTTGATAGTCAGGGCTCATCGCTACTTTTGTCTAATATTTTAACCATTACTTATTGACGGTTTAGCCTGGAAATATGACTTTGGTAACTTAAATGACTTACCAAAATAAATACCTTGGCTGAACCTTTAGCCTAGATAATGTTATATCCCTGTAGAGGTGCCTTACAAACAAGTTTTGTTTTCAGAAGGTACATTGAAGTGAATGCTTTGAAGCAGTAGTTGTAACCATCCCGGATGAGGGGAACCTCTACTGCTCTGGATAGGCCCAGAGCTTGTGTCGCTCTGATTTCTTAATTACAGTCTCTGATTTTACTGCCTGTTTTTGTATAAGCTCATTTTAGAACAGTCAGCTTCTACCAGCAACTCTGTAAATAAACTGGTGAGCTTTCTTTCTTAGTTATTGTGGTAAGATTGGGTTTTCTGCTTTGTCTTTTTTGTTGGCTTTTCTGCCCAGTTTTTAGTAACTTAATATATACCTTTTTGATTTCCCGGGAAAATCTTGAGTGAGCGTTCTGAGGCTCAGTTACGTATAAGTGCGGGATTTTTTTTTTCTTAAGCTCCTGAAAGCAAAGTGATACAGGAATTCGGAGTAGAATCGTTGAGTATGTGGCCTTACTTTAATATTTTCTGTGACTTCAGTGCTCATGTCGGAAGGACATGGTGAAGATTTCCATGGATGTGTTTGTGAGGAAGTACCAGCCAGATCGTTACAAGCTTTGGAAAGCTGGGAAGGACGTGACTGTCATCGACCATGCTCTTCCAACCCCAGAGGCGGCAGAGTTCCTTAAAGGGGATCTCATGCAAAAAGTCAAGAGTGGGAAACAGTGTGCTGAGGAAATGGAAACAGAAGAGACGTGTAAAGAGGAGGTGGATGGGGATGAGATGAAAAGGTAGTGTTTTTTCTGTTGGATTCTTAGAATTTGGACCCTGCTGCAGCTGGAGCTGCAATTAAGTGTTTACCATTCTGACAGAAGAACAGAGTTAGCAATAATATTTTTTCCTGGGAACAGGGTTTACTCTTACTATTTTTTACTGTTTGAGTCCACATTGATGATGATAGTCTGTGGTAGGCAGGAAACACACCAGCTTGGAAGGTAGTTCTTCATCTTGGGACAGACCTCTAAAGCCTGGAGTGGCAGTGTGCAGCATGCACTGAGAAATAAAAGGGGGAGTGTATTGAGATCATGGGACAGTACTTGCTAGCAAATTTTGGTACAGTCAGTGCTGCAAGCTGTGACATCAGTGTGCAGATCCTGGTTGCTGAAGGTCAGCAGGCTAATCATCTTACGTTTTGCAGTTTAAATCTTTTTCAGTCAGAGTCAGCTACTATTTCTAAAGCGATCTTGGGTGGTGGGTTTTTTGGTTATTGTTTTGGTTTGTTCAGGGTTTGGTTTAGAGGGATTTTTTTGTTCAAGGTAAAGAATGCCTGGCTAGAGCAAAGCTGCGCAATACATTATTAACATGCTGAGGAATCATCTCTAAAAATTACTGACTCTTCTTCTGCAAAGGCAAAGAAAACACTTCAAAATAATTTGGAAACTATTTGGCTTTGCCAGATGCTGTCTTTTAAAAGACTGTACCAAACCAGGCTGTATTTTATGCATTCACGCAGAAATTCAGCACACTTACGTGTTTGCTAACCTGGCATATGGATTTGTCTCCTGCAGCATCCCCAAGCATCGCATAGGAACAAAAAGGCACAGGGTCTGCCTGGAGGTGCCTCAGGAGGTGAGTGAGAGTGAGGCCTTCCCCAAGGAGGAGCAGTATGAAGCGGACATGGCAGAGCCTCGTGAGAGGCCTGTGAGTGAACTTGTGCAGCAAGGTGAACAAAGGCTCAAGCTTCCAGGTAACTGTGTGCCAAGCTTTTTTCCTGGTACAAGGGGATGTGGTATTATTCCTCAAGGAGAGAAGCTGCTAGGGCTGAATCTGGGGCACTCTTTCTTATGATACTACTCAGTAGGATTCCTTTGTGTCCAAAAAAGAAGACACTAGTTTGCCAGACCCATGGCAAGCACTTCAGAAATTTACTGTCGTAAGACTTAAAATATTACCATTTTCTAGCTTTTGATTTTTGCTCTTTTTATTTTGCCTGCCTGCATACAGAAATGTATCAGATGCCTCACTAGTCTAAGCTCCTCTGCATCGCTGTTGAGCAATGTGACCTGTTTATGTGAATTGCTTAGTAAAACACACACAGGCTTCCTGGTAGTGTGGGTCTGGGATGCTGTATAGGTGTGTTACTTGTAATAAGTAGGCTGGAGGAAAATTCGTGTGGTTTGTAATAGGTCATTTATCCTTGCTGTTATGGGAGGAGCAGGAGGCCTCTGGAACGACATAAGAACAGGGAAAACATATGTGATGCCTCCCTCTCGTATTTTTTTTTCCCCAGCCCTTTGCAGCTTGTGTATAATAATCTTCTATTGGTTTGTGGGGTTTTATTTTTCTTCTGTTAAGTCTCCCATGGACATTTATAACCTCTTACCCTCAGCATCATGTGGCCAGGAGTTGGGCTGTTCAGCTGCATACATGCCTGTATAAAGGATCATCTCTGTTTGTTTTGAACTCGCTGTCTGCTGGTTTTGTTTGGTATACCCTACGTCTGGTGCTGGAAGAGGCAATCAACAGACACTTCTATTCTCTCCCTCGCTGAGCCACCCTTGACATTATAGGTGTTTGAATTAATGATCTACTCTACATGATTTACTGTCACTTTTTTGCATGTAGTAGTTTGCTTTCCTGATTGGCTTTGTGCAAAATGGTTGCACAAATGTTCTCTCTCTGCCCAGACTTCAGAAAAAGTCAGTATATCATTTCTTCCAGATCGTGGGGACTCAGCCAAATTTGAAGAATTGAAAACGGTGAAGCTTGAGGAGGAAGAAGAACAAGAAGCAGCTGTACTGGATCTCTCCATTTCACATGCTTCCAATCCCACTTCAGTGTTGCCAGCGTCAAAGCAGAGTGCAGCATCCAGCGTTCAGTCCAGCTCGCCTGCGTATTCTTGTTCTTCAGACTCTGAATCGACTGAGCTGTTGGCAAAACGAACTCTTCCCGGGCCAGCCGGGGTGTTCACAGTCCACAGCTACGCCAAGGGGGATGCCAGTGGATCCGACAGTGAGCAGACTTCAGGGAAGAAAGCCGGTGCCACCGCCAGCGTGAGTGAGCAAGAACTGACAGAGGTATGAATGGCAAGAGAACTGAGAGCTGAAGGGCTGTAATTCCATGGTCAGGGATTTGCTGTGACAAAACTTCCTGTCTGTGCAGATTACAATTTCGTCCCACTGGTGTTTGCATAGCAAGTTGTTTAGCTGTTAATGTGTTTTTAATACCTATGGGCTTTGTTAAACAGACTCTCATCCGAATTCTTGTTTTACACTCCTACCTCGTCTAGAAGGCAAGGAGATCCCTTGTTCTGAGAATGTCTCTAAACAATTTTAAGTGCTGCAAGGCAAGAAAAGTAGCTTGGTGGTTTTGACATGGTAGTGTTACAGGCTGATTGAGGTCCTTTTATAGTAATAGAAACCTATTTATACCTAAATTATTTTATATATATATATATATAATTTATACCTAAAATTAGTATGTACTTTGATACAGCTTTTGTTGCATGTGTCCCTTTTAAAAGAGAAGAAATGATGCAACAAAAATTATTGTTTGGGAGAATGTAAATCTCAGTGTTTAGGAACTACCAATGAATGCTTTATTAGTCAACCTAAGAGAAGAGTTAAAATCTTACCTGGTAATGTCTTTTCAGTATCTTGTTTCCCTCTTTAAATCTGTGTGTAGAGAATGGGAGGCAAATAATGATTGTGTCCTAAAAATTCAGGAATTACAGAAATGGAACAGCAAATAGGCAAATCTGTTGGTAGTTAAGCTGAAACTAAGGAATAGTTCTCATGGCTATTCAAACTAAAGAAATTCTGTTGCAGATACTGATGTTTCCACTGCATGCTCTATACAGGGAAACGGTGAAATTTTGAATGGGTGTGGATTGTTTTCCCCAATGTGGTGTATTTCAAAACAACTTTTCCATTAGGTGGTAACTGGGAATGCTAATTTCCATTTCAATGCTTCTTAGAAGTCTTGTATCCAACTTTAAGTAGTAGATCAGAGCTAATGATTGTTGTGCTCTCTTCTGGTTTCTTTTATGAAAAAAGGATATTTCAACTATGTGAGATACATTTAATCTAAGATTTGCTTCTGCTTTTAAAAGAATAACATTTAAAAAAAAAAGGTATGTTTGTACCTACTGAGAGACTTCCTGGGCTGTTAAAATCATTGCCTTTATTGTCATGTTTGTCAGGTTAGTAGTAATCTTGTCAGTGTGTCACTTATTTTGACATAAGGCTAAGGGAAGAGGAAATAACTATTATTGTAGTCTCCTTCTTCCAGTCTATCTGGTAAGACATCAATGCAAGTAATAAGCAGACAGGATGAAAGTGTCCTTCATTTAAAATAAGCCTGTTAGTTCGAGATGTCAATGAACTCTGTATTTTTTATTTTATTTTATTTTTTTTTTTTTTACTTATAAATTTGGAATTTTTAAGTGACACACAAACTGAGGGCTTCTCCAGAATGCATGAGACTTCTTATCACAGCTCTTCTAAGTTGAACCATTCAACCTTTCCTTCTTTGTTTCTGTCTTTTACATGATTCTTCATATAAACAGACTTGCATGAAAAGCTATGCTTCAGGACCTCTGAAAAGTGTCCATTCTCCTGGCTCAACAGAGCTTGTACAGCTCTGTCTGGTTTTTCATAGCAGAAGTGCTTTGAGCACTTCAAAAAACGTGGCCAGTTAGAGCTGAAGTTAGGTCACTAGAAATAAAATCGTGGAAGCACGTGCTAACTGACTGCTGAATTCTTCTCCTTGTCCAGGTAGCAAAGGAGTACATCAGCTCAGCAAAGGACAGTAAGAAGTCCAAGGGTCGTCGCCAGCCCTTGAGCAAACTCCCACGCCATCACCCACTCTTGGTTAAAGACTGCATTAGCGATGATGGTAAGTAAAGCCTTATGCTCTTAGGGGAACTGTAGAGAGGGGTCTTGGCTTCTGTGGGCAGTGTGGCGATAAGCAGGAGTCAGCAAGTGACACCTTTGCATCCTAGACAAGGTGCTTGTCTCATTGCATCACTAAACTTTCTCTTCAATGGTGTCACCTTTCTTTCCTGTTCTCTTCTTTGGAAAGTTGCAACCCTGAAAGGAAAATTAAACCAGTACTAGAGACTGTTGCATAATTGCATCTGCCTTAGAGTATTCCAGTCATCGATGTAAATATTCATGATTTTTAAAAAAATTCCGATGCCAGGTTCTTTGGCTGACAGCTTTAGTCTTGATATAATTTGGAGCTGGTGCTGTTCTCGGTAAGCCTATCTTGTGTCTGCACGGTTGCTTGATTAGTAGAAGCTTCTTTAAAAGGAGACTGAGTTACTGGCTTCCATCACCCCCCTGTCAGTTTGATTGCTGGCAGTCTTTCATCCATCTCCATTCATAGCTTCTTGCCTTATTTAGTTCCATTTACAAGAAGAGCATCTGTAAAAAGACACATAATCACGGCGTGAATGATCTCTTATCGCAGAGGCACCAGAGCAGCTAACTCCTGAGGAAGAGGCTGAGGAGACAGAAGCGTGGGCCAAGCCACTTAGCCAGCTCTGGCAGAACCGGCCACCAAACTTTGAGGCTGAAAAAGAGTACAATCGGACCATGGCTCAGCAGTCTCCATACTGTGCTGTTTGTATGCTCTTCCAGGCATACCAGGTATGAGAACAAGACTGTTAATGCATAGAGATAATGGAATTAGGATGCTGCTGTGGTACGTTAGTTTTACACATGTCGTTTTGCGTGTTGCCAGTTAACAAAAGCTGTGTCAATGTTGCAGTCTTCCCAAGGAATTTTTCCAAAAGAGCACAAGTGGGTGAACTGTCTCACACCTGTGATGGGCTGGCTGTTGGTTCTCAGGAGCTCGCTCATCTGTTCAGCAGAAGCTTTTGTGTCCTGTGGCTTTTGCTCAAACCACAGGATGGAGCTTGAATGTTGCTGGAGCTGACTATAAAATCCCATTTCTGTTTTCCAGACTGACTCCTTCACTTCTAAATTGTTTTTTAAAAAACACTTTAGGTCCACTCATACCACATGGTCTTTGGGAAGCTGACATGGAAGAAAACCTTTTACTTAAAAGGATTTAGGGTTGTGTTTGTAGATGGTATAGATAGAAAACTGTTTTGTCTTGGAGTGAATCCATAATAACAGTAGCTATGGCATGTGAAAATGCTCTTTAACGAAGTGCATAGCATGGGACAGGATGCAGAGCTCCCCTTTATCATACTGACTTTTTGCTTAGGCCGGAGTACTGCACTGAATTTTTTGATATGCCTAAGCTAAGTAATTTTAAGGTAGCTTGAATAGTTGTCTGATTGCATGTTTGACAGCTGCATTTTGCAACTTTGAGGTGGCTTGACCCTTCCCATATGGTAAGCGTATTCAATTCATTTGAGATCACTGTATGATTATGGTGGCACCAGAAACATGTTCACCACGGTGTTGGAAATGAAAAGCTCAAATTTTGGTTGAATATATGCATATAGTTTCTGGTTTTCATGAAAACCATAGACTGTAGTTTCTGTTTGATCTTGCTGTTTCTGTCTGAAAGAAGGTTCTTGTTAGGACTGGAAATTCTACACAGGAGCTGTGTGGTACACAAGGATTTCACTAGTGCTGATAGTATATAGTTAATGATCTGAGGACAGCTGAAGTTCTGTTAGCTTCTTTTTTTTTAGTTGCTGTTGAGCAGACAGCTCTTAACTGCAGGTTTTCAAATGTCTGCCTACACCAGGCAGTGAAACAGACAGCCTTCCAGGATTTGAGCTGTGGTTAGACTCTTTGTTCCAGCTTCAGAAAGTCTATGGCAAGTCTGGAGACTCACTTCAGTTACCCGTTCAAATAAAAAATTGGCACGAAATGCCAGACAAATATGCACTTTCCCTTTGGGAAGAAGAAAAGTATCTAGCTGCTTGGGAAAAAAAAAGTCATGTTTTTCTCAACTTTGTCATAGATTTCCCCGTCATTTGGTCTTTTGCTTAACATGCAATGTACAGTGTAAATCAGTAAGTCTGACAGAATCTGACTAAACAAGAGTTGTTGAAAACATGTCCATTTCCTTCCAACTGTGAGTGTTACATGGACTTATTTTCCTTAGCTTTGGATGCACTGTAGGAGGGACAGTGCAGCTTCATTCTGCTAACAATAATTTTAAAAGATTAGGCAAGCTACTTCAGTGGTGGCCTGTGGTTTGGAACATTTCTGCAAAGAAAGAGATTAATTTCTGGTTAATTTCAGAAGTAATGAACTTCTGAAGAGTAATGGAAACATACCTCTGTAAACTTTGTACGTCTTTGGTGTTTGGTTTGACATTGGCTTAGATGAAGAAATTACAAAAGATTAGCCTGAGTCTCCTGAGCTTTATCCTGGAAGCTGCATTTTTAGTCTGCTTATTTCCCAGAACAAAGTAGTTTTAAAGCCCATTAGAATTGTTCAGAACTACTCTGAGAAAAAATAATTGGAGATTGCAGTAGGTATCTATTTGTGTGTCGGTAATTCTCCCATATTAAGGTAAGATAAATGTGCAGTGGGGGATAGCAGTGTTATGATCCTCTGTGTTACAGGGTGTTGCCTGTAGAGCCTGAGGTGGGCTTGGTGAGTCCATCTCTTCTGTCAGAAGAGATGCAGTTTGATGTGTATCTTGTTGCTCATTAGAGGGATGCAATTCAGACTTTCCATGTAGTATTTGGGTATAGAACATAATTGCATTCTGAAGCCACAGCAGCTGAGGATTTTATAAACTATATTTTCATGTAACCTACCAACTCTATAATTTTTCAGCACCTTTCTCCTTTCTTTAAACTGGATTTGTGTATCAAATAATGAGTGAGTAAAGATGAAGTGAGACCATTTTACTTGTAAAGCTTAAATTCCCCATCCATCCCTTATAGGCAGAATGTGAAGGCAGCAGTCAAAACTCTGGAGTAACTCCAGCTGCTGTGGATGGGAAGATCCGAACCAAACCCCTGATTCCTGAAATGTGCTTTACTGCAACGGGCTGCAGCACTGACCTCAATCTCTCAACGCCCTACCTAGAGGAAGATGGAACCAGCGTACTCATCACCTGCAAGAACTGCCATGTCCGTGTCCATGCAAGTGAGTGCATCTGGATGTCACCCTGAACTCTGGTGTTCTCTGTACTGAGTCTGTATGTCATTGCAGGCCTCCAGCAGCTGGTTTAACATACAAATACGTGGAGTTGAGCCCTTAGCAGAGTAGGATATACTTGAGTGCTGGCCTGTGGAGTAGGCAGTTGGCTGCATGGGTAGCTTCAAATACACAGTGTCATCCTGGGGCTCATTGATTTTAATTCCTGCTTGTCTTCTGGGCCCGAGGGGAATGGGTTTGAGTTTGGATGAGCTCTTAAGTGAGACGTGTCTGTTCTAGGTTGTTACGGTGTATCCCCTGACAAGGCCACTGAAGATTGGATGTGCTCCCGGTGTACAGAAAATGCCTTAGAAGAGGTAAAGTTTTTCACAGGTGGAGTCTGGTGTATCTTGGCTATAAAGTTAATTTCCATAGTGTTGTGGGTGTTGGTTTGTTTTTAATTTTAATTTAATTTTAATTTTTAATTATCCTATGAGAAGAACCTAGAGAATGTTCAGGAGCCAGTCTATTCTATTTTGGTATCCTTTTAACCAGTGCAAAGCTGCTGATTCACTTGAATCAGAGGGAAGATGTTCTGCATGAACGTGGGAATAGCTCCATTGTCTGTCTTAATTTACAGTAGCTACTATTTCTAAACCAGAAAGTAACTTGTGTTAATAATTAGGGAAGTGTGCACATGTGAAGAAAGCAAGAAGAATGGGATTCCCTCAAACAGCTGTACAGACTCTAGATCAGCAGAATGGGTCAGCCTTTCAAATTGTATTTCCTCATGTTTGTCCCAGATCCTTTTACACTTCCTCAAAGGACAGAGGATATTGCAGTTGTAAAAGGAACCCATAGCAAACATATGGAACCTTCAGTGATGAGTCTGCTTGCCTCCAACAGACTTGGAGTCTGTATTTGTTGCCCTGAGGGCAGCAGCTGTTGAGAGCTGAAGGGCTGATCTGTACAAGGTAGTTAGCTCTATTCTGACAGCAAAACCATTTTCTTGCTCTGGATGTGCATTTTGAGGTGGAAGTTGTGCAGCAAGTGTAGTGTTCTGGATTTCACTCTTACAGCTAATGCTTTTTTTCCTTGCTCCAGGATTGCTGTTTGTGTTCATTACGAGGAGGGGCACTACAGAGAGCCAATGATGACAAGTGAGTGTTCCAGATTTTTGTGATCTTAAGGGAGAAGCTCAATTCCTAAATATCTGAGGGTAAGCTGGTAAATTCAGTGTCTGAAGTTGTCATATATTTAGGTAATGCCTCATTCTCATTCCATTGATAGCAGCTGTTGATTGCTTTGCATTTATAGTGCAGAGCTGTAATGTGCAGAGGTATAACCTACCACATAAAAACAAGGTTCCCGATGAGATAACATCTCTCAATACCTTCTCTACAGAGGATTTTTGATTTCTCTATCTAATTTGTGGTGACAGTGGAGACAAAGGACAACCACAGCTTTAAGTAGCACAGCCTATTGAAATTCAAGATACTTCTACAGCAAAATGTGCATGCAGCTGCCTGTCCTGTGTCCTTTGGGTGTGGTGCTGTCTTCTAGCACCATGAAATAATGGGGACTTGGCCCAGCAGTCTTCTATCATGCAGCTATGCTGCCAGCAAAAGTCACACTAAATTGCTCTCCTGTTAAGCCTGTCAGTAGTAGATTGGAAGTATAAAGAAGTCTTGATTTTGCCCCACATGTGACCTGTTACTAGCAGTACGAAGGAAGATTACACTGCTCATTCTCGGAGGCTATTTATTGTGGTTTATATGGCAAAGTTCAACAGAACTGAACTTACTTAAACTCCAGAGCATCCTCTCTTGGCCCAATACATAATAATTTCTTTTTCCTTTCTTCTGTCCTGACAGGTGGGTTCATGTGATGTGTGCTGTGGCTGTACTGGAGGCAAAATTTGTGAACATTGCAGAACGGAGTCCTGTAGATGTTGGCAAAATCCCCCTGCAGCGTTTCAGACTGGTAATGATCACCCGTGTTTCATCGGTGGTGGCTCCAGGCTGTTCAGAATCTGAGGAACTTTGCCTGTCCCTTCAAATCCAAGTTATCTCCTCTCCAGGCTGAACTGTATAATCTGCTCTGTTCTGTGTATGAGAGATGGCAGTTGTCCCTACTGCCATTTTTTTAACCTTTCCCTGTTCTAGTATGTTATTCACTTGAAGAGTCAGTAAAAGGGGCGCAGTTTTCAGTACGTGGCAAATGACATTCATTCAGTGGTGTAACAGTGATAATTTATTCCTACTCCACTTGCTTTATTGGCTGCTCTGGAGCACTCAGATGCTTCAGTATATGACTGGCATTCATACAATGGGTGAATGTCTTCAAGAAGAAAGCAACTGTACTTAACTCTTTTAACAGCTCAGTGTTTAGGGGCAAATTACTCTGCTTTGCATATGCTAATGCATCGCAGATAACATTAGTTTCCTGTGACAGCCCAGCAGGCCCGACCCAAGTGTAATTGAGTGATAGAATTTTAACTGTTACTTCTGTGGTCTTTGTCCATTATTCTAAATCGTGTTGCTTTTATTTATGTAACTTAATAGTCAAGTGCTGAAAGGCCCTATTGAGTTGGAGCACTGCAAGCTGATTTAATCTAAGTTCTCCTGTTGCTAGCATCCTTGATGCACATGCTTTGTGCATTTTGAGCTGGTAGATATTTGATTTACATTTTTCATCTGTTGGGTTAGTTTACTTTTATGAAGTATTGTCTTGTAGACAATAGAACTGGTAGCTACCCACTTCTGTTTAGTCAGAAAGCAGCAGTGCTCTCACAAAAACTAAATGGCACAGCTATTATTAGCTATTATAGCTAGGCTAGATAGCCCTTTGTGTGGAGTAAAAGCTAGTGCCAACCAATAACTTCCACTTTCCTGTCCACAGAAATGCATCTTCTGCAAGAAAAGGAGAAAGAGAATTGCAGGTTGCTGTGTTCAGTGCTCACACGGTCGGTGTCCCACATCCTTTCATGTCAGCTGTGCCCAAGCAGCAGGAGTCATGATGCAGCCTGATGACTGGCCATTTGTTGTCTTCATTACCTGCTTCAGGCATAAGACTCCATCTCAGGCAGAGGTGAGTTAGGTGTGTGATTCCCAGGATTTGAACTGCAGTATCTTGGAGGAACTGAGAAGATTTTAGACTGTGTGGTTCTTTTGAAACTTCATTAAAGGCTTGGCTCTCTCACAGTGTTCAATGTAATCTAATGGTGTTGGTCTTGGATTCTGATCTCAGCCTTGCTGCTGCTCTGAGTGAGCTTAGTCAGGTCCTTTATTGTACTTTGGTTTGCAGCCCAGAAGGACTGAAAGCATCACATCCCTCCTGTGGCTGTTGTAATGAGGAATAATAGTGGGGTTTATGCTGTGATACTTAATATGCAGGAGTTAGTGCTGGTACTCCAGCAGACTGCAGGAGTGGTCATAGAATTTCACGTTTAAGTGATTGATTAGTTTATAAAGTTCCCATGTAGCCTTTTTAACCGAAACCACAACAAATCTATTAGGGAATGTTTACTATAAAGGCCTTGCATTGCTCTGAAGAATGAGAGCCTAATTTACTAAGTAAATTAAGGAAAGGAGCATCTAACAGATTAGGCTTCAGGCATTTGAAATTCCAGAGGCAGAATTTTTTGAAAATGCTGCTGATGGTGTTTTAAGTAAAGTAACTCACCTGAACTAAAATGTTTTGCTCTGTTGTGTGCCAGCACCGGAGCTATGGTACTCAACATGTTCTTTATTGAGTCAGTGTGTAAAAAGTGATTTTTCTCTTCTCAGCGAGCTAAGGCTGCACTCCAGGATCTGTCACCTGGACAGATAGTCATCAGCAAGCACAAGAATGGTCGCTTCTATCAGTGTGAAGTGGTCAGCCTTGCAAAGGAGACTTTCTACGAGGTCAACTTTGATGATGGCTCCTTCAGTGATAACCTGTACCCAGAGGACATTGTGGTATGTTACACAGTGAGTTTCTGGTATAGGGCCCATCATGAGTCAATTCTTGCTACTGCAGAGAAGACACATCAGGGGATTTGCTAATTTTCCAGCCCTGGGTCCTGTGGTGGCTGAGATGTGCTGCAGGCTGGCCCTAGGGGTGTTATCTCAGACTGTCTTAACTGAGGGCACCCGGGGACAGGTGTGACAGGGAATGCAGCTAATCTCTGGCTGCTTAGCAGTGGAAGGTCTGAAGGAAAACTTGCTGATACTTGCTTACCATTCCTGCATCAAATACCTTGAAGTTGGTACCACTGTTGGGATTTAAATGCAGATAGCATAGATGGATGTCTTTCGGCCTAGTTTGCCATCCCTAAAATGGAGTAATAGTTGGAGTGGTGTGCAAGGTGGTTTTGCTGAATCTTCACATGAGGAAGATGCTTATCCTCCTTCTCTCTCCCATCTTCCCTCTTTATTCTAGAGTCGAGACTGTCTTCAGTTAGGTCCCCCTGCTGAAGGGGAAGTCGTGCAGGTGAGATGGACAGATGGACAAGTTTATGGAGCCAAGTTCGTCGCATCACATGCCATCCAGATGTACCAGGTACAAAATTGTTGTCTGAAAATTCCTTACTCAGAACAAGCCAATCTTGTTAACAGGGCTGCCTTTAATGCTGGCAGAGCTGTAGGGGAGTCATGCTTAAACACTCCAGGGAAGGTTATCTGCTGTTGTCAGCAATGCCATATGCTGGTAAACAATTGCTGGAGTTAAGAGCAAAGTGGTTGCTTGCAGCTGTACTTACATCCAGCTACCTACTTCTGAAAATTGCTCCTCTGGAATTCTCCATCAGACTCTGTTCCTGTAGCTTAAACTACTTAAAGTAAGTTTGGTTTTGCTTCTCTCTGTTTAGTGAGATGCACCATGCCTTGCACACTTCCAAAGGGATGAATTTTCAGGCTGTGTTAAGGTGACCAGCCAAACTGTCTTGTCAGGTGTTAAAAGAATATGCCTAAACTTGCTGGGCTACTTTTACTGTCATAAGATTGGTGAGGTTTTGCTTAAAGTCTATTGCAGTGTGCATAGCTGCATACGTATCTTTATAATTTCAAGTAGTAGAAGATTATTTCATGAGAGCCCTCTGTGGGGAGGAGTAGGCAAGTTCTGGGGAGCTGTGGGAGGGTTGTAACTTCTGAGACTTATGGCAGAACAACTTCTGGTTCTCTCCTAGGTGGAATTTGAAGATGGTTCACAGCTGATGGTGAAAAGGGATGATGTATATACTCTTGAAGAGGAGCTTCCTAAGAGAGTGAAATCAAGGCTGGTAGGTACAAGGGATGCAAACTTCTACTAAAGAAGTTCATTTAACTTAATTTGTCCTTGAACAGCAAGCTGAGCACATGGGAGCAGCAGATTACAGTGTGGTGCTCTCCTCAGTCGTTGCAAAGCTCAGTAGTTGATGAGGCTAGAAAAGCAAAGTTGTATCTCCTTCTGCAGGGGCGTGAGTTTATAGCATTGAGTCACCGATTGGGACAGCACATTAAAACCCTTTCATACCTGCATTCATAAGTTCCATTGTGTACTCCCATTGCAAAAAATGGCCAAGTTCCTTCACTTACCCTTTGTTCTGAAAAGCTCTTAGTAGGGTGGCATCAAGACAGCTGGCTGTTTTTTGAAATTGTAAAATAAATTCAGATGGTAAAGGACCTCTACAGGTCTCCAGACACCTCTTCCACACAGGGATAACTTGTCAGAAAGGGTTGCTCAGGGCTCTCTCTAATTAAGTTTTGATCATCAACAAGGACGGAGATCCCACAGCCCTTTTAGGTCCCTGTTTTGTTGATTTGCACTTCCCACCACAAAAACTGCAGTTGTAGACAGCACACTGGGGTGTCTTGCTTTACAGCACAGACGTTCGCACCTGATGCAGATCCGTTGGCAGGCCCACAGGATGTTAGAGGTTTAAGAAAGAATGTATCATAGCTGAATCCTGTGACCAGGTGTTTAAACATGCTTGCTTCACAAAGCAGAAACTATACTTGACTGCTTGAAAATTGGAACAGGTGACTTTGTTTATTACTTCGAGAAAGTGATTGTGAACTTAAATCAGGTGCTCAGTTAAATTTGAAACCTGTGATTCTTCAGATCTCTGATTACAGTTCACTTCAAATTATCCCCAGACTTGTAAATCCAGTTTCTTAAATATTTTTCTTCTTGTGTTAGGTCAGTTTTTGAAGAAGGCTGAATGTTCCCGAGTGTCTTGGCCTGGTTCTTTCTCACGTGCAGTAGGAGGATGTGGAGGCAGGGATTTGATCTAGCGACTGATTCTGTCTTTTTCTTTCAGTCAATAGCTTCAGATATGCGCTTCACAGAGATCTTCGAAGAGAAGGAGGTCAGTCAAGAGAGGAAGAGGCAAAGAGTGATCAATTCACGCTACCGTGAAGATTATATTGAACCTGCCTTGTACCGGGCCATCATGGAGTAAGCGCTGCCTGTGGCAGAGGAAGAAGATGCCCACCTCCCCCAAGGATTTAAATGTTCCAGTACAACAGGCCATATTTGGATGCTTCGAATCCAGGGGTTTTATTGGGGTTTTGTTCTTTTATATTTTAAGGAAGCTAAAAAGCTGTTGCTCTGCAGTAGCTGTAAGGCAGCTGTTGGATAGTGAAAGAGATCCCATTTGCTGAAGCTGATGCCTGCAGACTCCTGGTCTGAAGTTGGGTCCTCACCAAATAAGCCAGCTTGGGGGTGTTGCTTTCATCTCGTTGAGCAGTCTTGCCTTTTCATTAGAGACAATTTTGACAGGTGGCAAACTCTTTTGGGAGTTGTAGCCAGGAATCTTGGCAGCTGCAGAATACTATGGTCTATTGTTTTAACTGAATAATGTTCCTGAATTTAGGAGTCTCCCTGGTGACCACACCTGGGCTTGAGCAGGCAGTATTACTGGTGCTGGAAATGGAACCTCTTTTATACTTGTATCCATCTTTTTGTCGCAAGCAGCTTCAGTCTCTTGTTTCTCAGCGCCTCCTTTCTGAGGTTGAGCTGTAGGCTGTTCAAATCCAACCAGATAGGAGGTGCTTGTGTGAACAGGTGAAATGTGAAACCGAATCCAGTAGGACAAATTATTTAACCTTCCATTTAATATTTTTGTTCTGGTAGTGCTTTTGACTTACTTAATCATAAGTTTAACTGTATTAGCATGTGCCTCAGAACCAGTCAAATCTGTCTGGAGCCCTGCGCAGTGCAGCCTTCTAACAACAATAGATGTTCAGCTCCCAAAGAGTTTCTTTTGAGTTTCTCTAAGGCAATATGACTAAAGGGACAGAGTCCTAACTCTCCCTTCTTCGAAATCCAAGCATCACAGTGTTGGGGATGACAGGGCAGCAGCATCTGAAGCAGTGCAGTCCCTCTTCTGTGGCAGCACTGCCTGTCGCGTGCCCGCAGGCTTTTGCTTGCAGCAGCAAATACTGGGTCTGAGACAGATAAAGCATGCACTGAGCTGTGTGTGTTACTGAAAGGCTGTGCAATGCTCTTCTGAAGCAAGAGTGCTGCCGTGTTGCTGTCTGGCAAAGGTTACCGTAGCATTTTTATAGAGTGTTAGTAGGACACATCTCAGTTGTGCTGGAGAGAACTTGCTGCCCCAGCAACAGGAAGCTGAGTTGAGCTGGGTAATAGGTGTGTACTCGGAAGATGTGCCAACTTGCTCCTAGTAATTTAAGCATTAACACAACACAGTAGGAGCAGTGTAAATACCTGTTCCTTTCCCGTTCTGTAGGAAAGGGATTTTAGGCTGTGGAGCAGATTGGCCACCTTGTTTTTGCATGGAATGATGGGGTGAATTTTCCTACTGGAGAAAATCATGATTGTGTGTTCTCCAGAAACCGTTCAAGAGGAGAATTTTCTAATGAAACAGACCTAATGCATCCCTGCTTCTATAGGGACGTGGCAATGTGTCTGCAAAGTCTGAATTTGTAACTTTTTTCCTTTTGGTACATAGGATCGCTATAAACCAAACTCTTCTGAAACCCCGGTGCATCGACTTGTGATTAGCAATAAAATGTAGTATTGACTAGTGATACAACTCTTGATCAGAAAAGAAATAAACTACCACTTTTATACAGAAAATCTTACTCAGCCCTACATTTTTATAGGGTCAGGAGGCCGATATAAGTAGCAAAGATTTGCACAATCACTGTTTTACATAGAGGTAATCTGTCCTGTTTTTGTGGTGGAATACCTCGTTCGTCAGTATTGGAGGGCTTAAACATTCTGAAAGGACATAGTGGCTTTCTTTTGTGATTTTTGGTTTGTTTGTTGGGTTGCTTTTTTTTCCCCTTTTTCCCATGTCCAGAACTCCCGGTCTCAAGGTATAAAATGGTATTCTGATGAATGGGATAGTTGGCTTGAGAAAACCAGGATCTGTAAAGACCGGAGTCTGGTAGCTGCAGTTACTCTGGTCCAGGCAATAGGAATGAAATTGCACTTCGACATCTGAGCTTTCACGTAAGCCTCTGAAGTGATGTGCTGTGAGCAAACGTGGAGAAGAGCTGGCAGGGCCTTAACAAACTTGCCTGTTTTCTGTCAGAGTTAATTTGGTATTAACTTCTCGTAGGCTGGACACTACCTGTGTGTTACTGAAAAACATACTCTTTGTATCAATCTGCCGTTCTCTCTCAAGAGAAAAGGTCCCTGCCTTCAGGCTTTCTCCTCGAACTGCCATATAACTTAAATGCACCTTTTAGGTGCCACATGCTACCTGTGCTGCAAACACCTGGCTCCACAGCTTCATCCCGAAATGATGACCTAGATACGAAACAGCTGGATTTGGTTGGAGTGCTGTTGTTCTTGGGGTTGTTCTCAGAGCTGTCCTGTGTAGGGCCAGGAGTTGGATTTTATTGATCCTTGTGGGTCCTTTCCAAATCAGGATGTTCTAGTCTTCATTCACCTGCAGCAGGTTTTGCCACCCACCTTTAACAGTAGTGAGTGACTTTCAGGAGCTCCTATGAGTAGTATTTGTTCTGGAAGAGGAGCTTTGTTACCTGTTTTCTGCAGGCTCCAGATTTGCTCTTGTCAGTTGACTGCAGTGTGTTGGAAACCACTGCCATCCTGCACGCTGAGACAAAGGGCCTTCCCAATTTTCCTGTCAATTCTTGTGCTGCATCATTCAAATGGGAGCATATTGTACCTGCTGCAGCGAGGAAACTGCATTTTGGCTTCTCTCCATGAAGTTAAAATTGGTGACCCTGATGTCTGAGGGGTCTGTATTATTTGACTTTGCAAAAGCAGTCGGGTTTATGGCTTGAAGTATAACAGGTAGCAATAAAAGCTCTGTACAGAGCAGCTGTCTCAAAGGTACATAGGCTTTCCATTACTTAGACTTTTATTGTGTCTGGTAATTTTCTCCAGTGCTTTTTTTTTTTTCTTTTGGAAGTGTTTTTATCCCTGTTACAGCATCATTCCAGTGAGGGTGAGATGCTGCCAGATTATCAGCTAGGCAGGTGTTTCTTGAATGTGTTCAGTACAAAATCATGCTCAGTGTGCCCCACAGGAGCTCTGGTGGCCCTTTGTTAGGTCCATTGCATGTGGTACTGCAGGCAGTAGACCATTACTTCACTTTTCATGAAGCTTCCATCTGTGATTGGTTCAGGTTGGGCTCACAGGAAGCATTTTTTTTGTATAAACATATAGTGGCTTGCCCTTAATTCAGGATGAGCTTTGCAAGCCAAGGATAACTTTTCAGAAGATTTAAAAAGGTGACTATATTCTTTGTAAAGCACCTGATGGCAGTAATGTTTCTGACTGTGGCTGGACTTCTAGGAGACCTCTTTTCCATCAGCAGACCTCTCAGATGACTAGGGGCAGTATGTCAGTAGTAGGACCCATTCTCCTTGCTCCTTCTCTGTCTTCCCAGTGTTTTGAGCTGGGTTGAATTGATTCTGCACTGTTTGAGGAGCATAGTCACATATCCCAAGGCTTCCAATGCATCTCTGTTCTTCCATCCTTTAACTGGGCTCCTGTTGTCTGACATGTCTGCAGTTGTGCTTGTTTTTTTAATGCAAACATGGGATGAAATCAAGACTCTGGTAGCCTGTATGTTGTTTTCAGTTTCCTCAAATAATAAATCTAATTTCAAAACAGACAATCTGTAAACTAATTTAAAAACTTAAGCATTGTAACGTGGAAATTCTCATCATGCTTCTAATTTTTCTATTAGCATTATTCATTTCTAATACTCATCTCCTTAATGCTTATCCTTAGGAGTTCTCCGGTGTCTTTCAGAGGCCTAAGTGGAGTTCTGTTATTTAAGGACTCAGTCCAGCCTGGCTGTTCATGCCTGTTCAGCTAGAACAGGGATGGAACCACAGAGTCATCTCTTTTCACAGAGCTGAGACATCTGCAGCAAGAGCTGAGTTGCCTTATGTTCCCTCTGTAGCTGAGAGTGCCAGAGGAGGCGTCATCAGGAAATCTTACCTAGGTGTAGTCTCGAACCGCTCTGTTCTTTACTGTGGTGTTGACTCTTGCATTTCACAGTGCTGGTTAAGACTTGCTGAACTGGCAGTCGGGGAAAGGAGATTCTTCTACCTTAGCTCAGGGATTTTTGTTACTGATGCACCAAGTGACCTTGAGGAATTTGCTTATTCATTGTAGTCTTAATTGAGCCCATATCTTTAAAGCCTAAAGTTCCAGGTATTGCTGGAGCCAGCTTTTGTAGTTTGAGGGAAATGGTAACGTATCCTTTTCGCTGACAAATGTGTAGATCCTGTACAGAACCTTTCAGTGTGTGCACTTGGGTTAGTGTTACGTGTGTAGTATTTTCAGTTGAACGTGAACAACATGGGGTATTGCTAAAAGGCAAAATAAGCCTTTTTCCTCTTCTCCCATAATCATTCTTCATTTTTCAGCGTTGCTGTTAGAGCTGTTGAGCAGCTTTAGATTTCTCCCTCAGATGAATGAAGAATGCAACACTTCAGGTGGGGTTTGTTGCTTGGTTCCAGTGATGAGCATAGCTGAGGGTGTGTATCTGCAGTTTCCTTTGACCTCACCAGAATGGTCTCCAGAGGAATGGTAAACATTCACCTGATTGCTATCTTTTGAGGAACCTGTGGCAGATCCACGCAGAAACATTGCCACAGCCTCCTTGCTGCAGCATGACTCATGTGACAACTCCAAAATCAAAGCCATTTTGACAGCACCTAGCGAACGAGGGAAATGTGTGGGAAGGTACTGGAAAATTATTTAAATGATGTAGTATGTGTGTTAATTTCTAAACAAAACCGCGTGAGGTGAGAGAGCCTGAGAAGAGTTGTCCTCGTCCTGAAATTCTGTGTTTAAGAGAAGTTTTCACTGTTATGAATGGTTCTAGTGGGCTGTGAACACCTTCAGTACACGATGCAGGAGAGAAATGACACAGTCCTGCTGTCTGGGCTCTTCTGCCTCCCGTGAATTACTGCCTTGTGTACCCAGTGTGGGCCCCTTGTGCTGCCCAACACCCCAGGAACTGGGATGCTCTCATCGTTGTCCACGTGCTGGCTGAAGGAAGAGCTGCCTCCTCACAAGCTGTAGGCAAGGTGTGTGGCTGGTGTGCTGGGATGTTGTCATATCCAGGCTGAAGTCTTCCACGTAGAGTTAGGAGAAACCTGTCTTTACAGCCCAAGAATTTGTGCCAGCCAGTTTCATGTCCAAGCAGCTCCTTTGACTGCCCTGACATACAAGTCTGCTGTAGACCAAGGCAAACTACTTCAAGAAGTTCAGTGGCTCAAGCCACAGTCTTGCTGAATTTAGGGAGCCGTGGAGGAGTGTTGTACCCATGGACCTCCAGAGACATTTCAGACATGGGGATCAGATGGTTGTGAATGTGAGCTGATGGCCTTGGACTCTCATTTCCTGAAGTGCTGCTGCTTCTCTTGAATACAGTATCTCTGCACCTTTTGAGGTTAATTTTCTTGCCTGTCCTCGCAGCAGGGGTTAACTCAAACTTCATTGCTGATAGCCACAAGGAGCTAAAAAGAACTGACAGTATCCTGGGTGCAGGACATAGATGTTTAGTGTGGGTGGTGGGTGCTGACCAGCTGCCAGGTGCAGAGGAGCTATTAACTTGCATCCAGTTGCATGGTGTGATGCAGGAGAGCAAGGAAACTGGCAGTGAGGAGCAGCTCCAGCGAAGGGCTGAGCAGCCCGCGTGGTCGGAGCTGCAGTTGCCTGTGGTGGATGGCTGCCCAGGCCACTTGGCTCTGCAGCAGGAATGCGGCTTTGCTTGCTCAGGCCCAGCAGAGCCAGGGCAGGATGAAGAGAGCAGTTGTGTTGGCAGCCAGAGATGGGTCTGTCATGAGTCCTCTCTGACTCTCCCAGTTCCAGCTGGGTAGATGTTTCCAAACACCATTTAACAGCTGGTGTCCACAGGGACTGGCAGGAGCGTTAATGCTTTTATTCTGCCACTCTCCCTTGCGTAGGGAGCGCAGGCATCCTGCTTGGACCCTCAGCCATCATGCAGTGGGGCTGGGGCCAACCCTGCTCTTCCTCACTCGTTGGAGATGAAGGCTCCTCTTGGATTCCTTGTGGGAGCAGGGGACTGTGGTGCTGTCACCACCAGGGAGACCCCCAACTTGGCCCCTCAGCACTGTGCAGAGCCTGGTGAGGGGAAAGGGACAGAAAAAGAGATTTTGGCTCTTCTCCCTCCCAGCCAAAGCGGTTGAGGGGCTGCCAAGGGCTTTGCAGCAGGGAGAAGAAAGACAGCGTTCATGGGAGCTGCGTGACTCCGAGCTGCTGGGCTGGGAGCCAGGCACATCAGCACCTGATGGGCCAGCTTGAGGAAGGGCTTCTTGCTCCTCACCTTCTCCAGAGGAGCCCTTTGAAGGGGTCACAGTGTACTGAGGTCTCTCCTGCCCCACGGCCCTGCCTGTTCTGGGCTGGGCTGTTGCCTGTGTGAGGCATCACACTGCCCCTTTCCCTGGGAGCCTGACCGCTGCACTGCTGCCCTGGACCATGCTGGCTGAGGCAGCTGCCAGGGTCCCTCCTGCCTGCCTGTGTCCTCCAGCTTCTGTCAACTTGTGGGGGCAGCCCTGGAGGACCTGGATCAGTCCTTTGCACATCTGTGCAGCCTCCAGCTGTGTGCTGGCTCTGTGGAGGCTGAATGGATCATTCCCAGCAAGAGGTGCAGGGCTGGGACTGTGGCAGAAATCCCTGAAGGCTGGACAGTCATCACCTCTCACAGCAGATCCCCACTCCTTATGCCTGCCTAGAAAATCCTTCCTCCAGAAGCCACTGGACAGAAGAGCCCTTGTGCAGCCTTTTTGGAGGTGTGCCTGGTACCTGCGGAGGGAGACTTTGCCCTTCCCAGTGAACAGATGCCTGGCTATGGCTGGGCCATATGGTGTTTTGGTCTCACCCTCTCCCAATACAACCTGTCCTCCAGCCCTGCAAGCAGGTGAGATTGCTCAGGGCTCTGTTCCATGGAGACAGCTCCCCAGAGGCTCTGGGAACTGCCAAGGGTCTGGTGTAGGAAGAGGTGTGACAGGTCCGTGCCTGGAGTGTGTCCCTTTGGGAAGTGCTGCCCTGTCAGTGTGGCCTTGGCCCTGTGTCACCATTCCAGGAGAGGTTTGGCTGTGCAGAGGAAAGCATAGCACACGGTGGGGTGAGTAGATGGCACTTCAGGTTTGGGGTCAAGGATGCTTGTGGCAATTCTGGGGACACCAGTCGGGCTGGGATGAAATCTGGTTCTGCCTGCCAGCCATGAGTCTGTGTCAGAGCCAGAGTCTCTGTTTGGGGCTGGATTCATGCTGTAAGCCATTCCTACGTGAACTGGCACATCCCTCCTGGTTCCTCCAGCAGTGTCTCTGCTCTTTGGAGAGGTTTATTGGGTGGACGATTGCCTGAGGCTCAGCGTCAGCAGCCGTGCTCGCTCTCAGGCCTGTGGATTTGGGACATGCAGGGATGGGAAGGGAGGAGCTGACAGCTTTGCCCTTTGCCAGCACGTTTCAGGGCACAAGGCCAGCCCTCTTCCTGGCCTGGCTGCAAACTCAGCACCTTGCCCTTCTGCTCCTCTGGCTTTTCCTGTGGGCTGAGGGCTGATCCCACTCCTGCTGTGGCTGCTCTGCTGACTTGCCCTTGGGCTCCCTTGCTTGCACACAAAGTGCTGTTCAGCTTGGCAGCCTGGGTGCACTTTTTTTGTGGGCTGTCTGGGCAGCACCCCCTTTCATCATTGCTAGGGGTTCATGGCAGTGGGCTGTGAAACTCCCTCTTCCCCGCCCTGCTCCATCCCATGCACCCAGGAGGGATGATGCCTGTGGAGCTGTCTGTCTGGCCTGGCTGGGACAGCCCGAGCAGCGATGCTGTGCCTGGCTGGGATGCTCTGTGCCATGGTCTGTCCCCTGGCACCCCTCCACCATGGAGATTATCCAATAATTATCCCAACATCCTGTGCCAGTGCAGGATGTAGGGAGCTGGTGCTGCCTCAGGCACTCTGGCAGGGACCAGCCATTTCCATCTGCATAATGGAGAGTGTAGCAAAACAACCATCAGCCCACTCTGGGATATTTTTAGGCCTGGTTGTGCTGATGAGGGAGAGATGACAGGCTCACTCCATATCCGGACCACGCAATGCCTCTCCCAGCTGCAGCCACCTGGTGCAATGGGAGGAGCATAGGCCATTCCCTCAGGAAAGGCAGCAGTGGCTGGTGCTGTGGCTCTGGGCTTGCTGGGAACAGCTACTGGTGCAGGATACCGCCATCCTCCTCTCTCTGAACTCATGCAGTTTCACTGCTCTTGAGACAGCAGGTTAATGAATTCCCCAGATCTCACTGGCTTGTGACCTTGAGGGTATTTCCTGGCTTGCAAAGGAAAAGGAGGGAGGAATCTGAGCAGATGATGCTGTGGGACTGAAGCATGGACTTCAGCTGATGACACATGGTCACTTGCTGATGCAGAAATGGGGAGCCCCTTCAGCTAAGGAGTTTGGCTTTTCTGCAGGGCCTGAGGCTTGGAAAGTGATACAGAAGAAGGGATCAAAGCTTTCCCTTTTTGGCAGAGCCCTGGGTGGGACTGCAGCTGACAGAGTGGAAGGAGTGGTGAGGCAGAGGTGACTTGGGTGAGATGCTGGAGAACAGCAGATCTGGGGCAGGCTTGTCTGCAGCTGGTCCCTCAGCCCTGCTGGGGATGCCTGGCATGAGGCAGGAGCCCGATGCTCTGGGCACACACAATGACACAGTGCTGCTGAGAGGTGACAGTGCCAAGCCATGGATGTGTCCTGGGTGCTGGCAGAGTGGGTTATTGCCCAACACTTCCAGCAGTGCCAGGGTCTATGGCTGGGTTGGAGAGAAGCTGGGCTGAGGCAGGCTGCTCTGCTCACGTGGCTCCAGGGCTCACGTGCCAACCCAGATGGGTTGTAGGTGCTGGACTCTGAACACAGGACTTGCCTGGGCAACTGTGCAGTGTTAATCTATCCCATCCACCAGGAGCCAGTCTGTCAGGGAGGATGTCACTGGTACCAACACCTCGCTGTGGTTAGCTTCCCCCATCCCTGCGTTGGAAGGTCCAGCCCTGCTGCAGGTGCAAGCCTCCCTCGACTGGCTGCTGAGCCCTGGAAACTTCCAGAAGCTGCTTCTGCCTGGCCCTGTGGACCTGCCAGTATCCCCCAGCATAGCAGTGGTTCAGGTGATGGCTGCAGAAAGTTCATACTCCCTTGGCTGTAGCACAGGGAGTTGATTCCCAGGGGGTAGGGGGGGAATCTTTTTTGGAGAGGCTGAGGTCTGTCCCTGCCTTCTTGCAGCCAGGCTGGGAGGGGTGCAGCTGCCTCTGAGCTGTGTGTGGGGGACCTGCTGGCTTGGTTGTTCCCCCGTGGCTGCTGGGACAGGAGCAGAGTCCTCTGTGGCTGGCAGCTCTGCACATATTCTGTTTAGGACCCCACTTACTACACAAGGATCCAGTGTTCCCTAACTCCTGTTCTCACTTGTACCTACCACCATGGGATTGTGTGACTGGGGGTGATGTACCCGGAGCGGTTGAGGTGCTTCAGCAGCACCCCTCTGTCTGTGTCCCCTGCCTGTGGCTGGCAGCTGAGTCCTCATGGCTGCTGTTAGCCCATGTCCTGCCAGCAAACACAGCACAGCCTCCAGAGGCACTTCCCCCTGGCTGCTCTAACTCCCCATCATGCAAAGCAGCTGCAGGAATGCACAGGTTGCCACAAATGCTGAATCTCCAAAACACATCTCCAAAGCACATCCATGCCCCACAGCAGAGCAGGAATCCTTGGCCACATCCTGCAGCACAGGGGTCAGTGCAGTGCAAACCCAGCCCCTGCACCCTCCCACGCAGGCCCTGCTCTGCCCTATGGCCCAGGCTGTGCTGGGTGGATCCTTTCCTTTCTTCCCTTTCCCAAGGAGCAGGGCAGGCACCAGGACATGGCCCCTGCCAGCCCAGCACCCTGTGCCCAGCAGCTGCTCCTGGGCCCACAGGTGAAGCAGCTCCACCAGCAACACCAGCACCTCCTCCACCACCTCCCAGTGACTGGCAGGATTAGAGTTGATTGGTGCTTTCCCTTTCCTCCTGCTTCTCCTTCACCCCTGCCCTTGCTACCGCCCATCTCCTTGGTCCCTTTCCCGAGCATCATGCTTGCCCTGGTCTGGGGCGGGCAGGCAGTGGGATGCTGCCAAGAATGTCTTCACTCTGGGCACGTGGCCCTCCATCTTGCAAGGTGTTGATGTCCTTTGGTGCAGCAGAGGGTTTTGAGAGGGGCAGCCACCCGTTGCTCTGCAGACAAGACATACCCTGGGAGTTGGTTACCAGAGGAAGCGTGGCCAACCATTCCTCGGGACACGTGGGGAACAGATCAGAGCAATGCAAATGGAGAAGGTTTGTAAATCTGAAGTGGACGCTGACTCCAGCACTTCTGCTGCTCTGCTTAACGCTGTGGGTTTTGTCATCAGCTCACCTGGGCACGTGTGGGAGAGACAAGTACGAGCAACAGACCTGTTTGCTGTGTTGCATGAAGGTCGCAGGTGTGTTACTTGGGTTCTGAGGCTTCAGTTCACCAGGGACCAGGGAGCACTGGAGGTAAGAGAGGGTTCAGGTTGAGGAGGCTGTAAAGAGGAGCCCATGGCCACATGGCCCCATCACCACAGCAGACCAGCTGAAGGTGCAAAAAGACTGGCTTGCTCCAGTGCTAGTAATTCAGTACTGAAGCTCCAGGCTAGAAATGAGGCATTCCCTGGGTAAAGGGCTGGTGATGAGCACTGCTACAGGCAGTGTAATGCCACGGAGCCAGCATGGGCTGTCATACCTGTTTTTAGAAAGACATGTGCATGAGCTGGAAGAGCAGGTGAAGAAGACTCTCCTCAGGCTGACCCCTCCACACCCTCCCTACTGCCTTTTCCATCACACAGGAACCAGGCCTGGCCTCCTCTTTGCTGCTGGAGCTGTTTGGGCAGGGAATCAGGAGGGGTGAACCTGAGGACACAGACAGGTCAGAGCAAAACAGCAAGCACGTCCATGCAGCAGCCCTTCTTCATCCTCGAGCCACAGATGTCAAAAAATTAAAGTTGAGACCATCTAATCTTATTTGTAGGCTACTGCATGGTGGGGATGGCTGCCCCTACAGCCTTCAGAGACCATGCTGTACTTACTTTCAGGTTTGAGTTTTTCCCATCTTCAACTTCTCACCTTTGGCTCCTGCACTTCCCTTTGCCCATAGCAGTGCCCTGTTCCTCCTGGTGAGGAGACCCTCTCCAGGGGCAGTGGAGTAGCCTGTACTCCTCCCATCCCACACAGCTTTATTTGCCACACTTGCAAGCCTTAGTTTCTTTTTTGTGGTGGTGCTTCTCAGAATTTCTGTGCCTGTTCTGAAGTTGGCAGAGCTGGACCAGCCATCCAGTCAGCTTTGCCAGAGCTCTAGCTCTGCTTAGAAATCCCCTCCACGACCCTCTGACTCATGGTTCTTAGAACCAAGGTGCTGTGCTGCAGGCTCACAGCAACAGTCATGTGTGGGGACAGCCCTCTTTTTCAGCCTTTTTTCCTTAATTCCACCTCCCACCCCTGCTTTCTGGGAGATCCTCCACCCTGTGGTACAGCCTGTTCTCTCCATTCCCAAGAACCTTCGTTTGCAGCCCATCACTGTGCTGTGGATCATGATCATTTTCCCAGGCCTTTCAGCTCGTGCTGTAGCAGCAGGCAGCCTGTTCAGTATTTTATAATCCCCCAAATGTAATCCTTGACCTTTTCATTAAGGCAATTGGTTTTAAGAACTATTAAATGGCACTGGACCAGGATACTGTCACTGTGGGTCTAGATACACTCCCCATTGTTGATGTCTCCCCGTTAAGACTTGGCTCACCAACAGACCTCAGAATGTAGCTGTTGATACACGTAGTTGTTAAATTGTCAGTCTTATTAATTCTTAATAATACAGACTTTTAACTAAAATTCTATGGAATTGCTGATGGCAGTGGAGAAGGCAAAGGGTGCTCTATAGATGCTCCCATTCTCACCAGCCAGACCTTTCCTTTTGCCCAGGAAGGAATTTCCCTGCGAGATCTGTGCTGTGTAACAGCCTCAGGATGCCCTTAGCTGTGCTTTCACCTCCCCAGCAGCACTCTGGGGCTTTCTGCCATTACTCTGCCCATTACTTTGGCTCTTTGAATCACACTGGCCTCCTACCAGCTGACCATTCATTGAAAATTAACAGGTATGTTTAGGAGAGTCTGTGATTATGTCATCAAAATGTTTGCAAATTACTTGGGCCCTGTGGCATGAGTGTGACTGGTTTGGGGACCTTTCTCCCTGTGCCACTGCTCTGTCAAATTCCCTCCTCTCTGTGACAGCCCAGGAGATGAAGTCACTCCTGCCATTCCCGTTTGAGAGGAGGCAGCAGCTGGACAGCACCTGCCACCTCACCTGACTCTTTCACCTGTTCTTACGGCGTGAAGGGGACGGGGCAATGCCTGGCTGGAGGGCTCAAGACGAGCTTGTTGAGGTTCATGGCCATCACAGCTCTAACTGTCTCCGAAATTCAGGTTTATTCATCAAACATCTCAGAAACTCAAGGGCAGCACTCCTGGCTCTGGAGAAGCAGCGTGGCCACAGCTGGAGCTGGGCTCCTTCCAGGTTCCTGCAGCACCAGCACAAAGAAGTGCACTCTGACATCCAGTGATGGCACATGGGCTGGGCAGGATTCCCCATTTTACTCCTGGCTCTCAGGTAGGCTTCACTGGGGGTGCTGCTGGGGAGAGACTAGAATTAAAGAACCTTCACATAGCCTGTTATTTAAGAGGCTGTTTTCAAGGTGTGCAGCCCAGTAACTGGTCAGTGCACCAGATTCCACAGTGACTGCTGTCACTCCGAACAGGCTGGGTAAAATATTAAGAGGCATTGTAAAATATTTCCCAGACAGGACACTCAAACCAGCCTGGATGCCAGCAGGCACCACTTGGTTCTGTGCTCTGCTCTCTTTCACAGCACAGTGACCTACTGTGAGCTGGGATGTGTGCTCCTGGACAGCTCGCCGTGGCTTGCTCCCTCCTGCCAGGCTCAGCTCCCTAAGCCCCCTGAAATGCGGTACCCCTCTTCCCTGTGGTGCCTGGCTGGGTAAAACAACTGCTGTCCAGAAGAAAATCCCACTGGACCCTGCCTGCAGTCCTCAGCCCCCAGAGGACCTGTGGGCATGGTGCCCTGCATCATGCTCTCTGTGGATACAAGCCCATCTTTTCAGTGACTGATTTGTGATGCTGCTGGAGAGGCAGCCGTGACATCCACAATCCTAGGACAGGGAGCAGGCAAGGGAGGTGTGTGGGAGTGAAGGTGTCCTTGATCACCAAACTCCATCCATCAGGGTTCTGGATGTGCAGCTGAGATACAGCTGGCCAGTCCAGGTGGCTCTAACCTGCCAGCAGCAGGCCTGGAAAAGATTTGGGACAATCCTGCCTGAATGCTTACCCTGATGCTATGGCAGAAAGGACCAATGCAGGCCTTTAAGACAGAAAATAGGAAAAAGCAGATTTAATCCCTGTGTCAAAGCATTAGGGAAGCTCATTGTGGGATTCTACATCTTGAAAAGGATTCAGGAAAATCAGAGAGGCTGTGTAGAGCAGAAATGCAAAAAATGGCTTGAGGGTGGGAGGAAAAGCCTGGCAGAAAGAGAATTAAGCAACCCAGTATATTTAGCTTATCAGAAAGACGGATGAGAGGGGGTTTGCTTGCAGCATATGTGTAGTGTCACAAAGAGAAAATGCCAGGCTCTGAAAGGCTCTTTAATCAAGCAGAAGGCAGAACAAAATGGTATGTCTGCAAGCTGAAGCCAGACGCAGGGAGGTGGGATGCTCTTCTGAACGTGAGGGTGAGGGACTCCTGAAACAGACCCAGAAAGGTGGGAGTCTCCACCGCTTGTCTCCAAATCAAGCCTACCTCCTCACTTGGAAACTATGCGTGAACCAAACATAGTGTATTGGAATTACTGCAAGGAGATGAGCCGCTGAGCGCTGTGCTGGCCGGCTGCTCACACGGCCACTGCCGGGCAGGACCACCGGGTCACTTCAGCTGAGGAAGACCCTGGGAAACCGGGTCCAGTTGGGCAGAGCGCTCGGGGAGCCGACTGGACAGGCTCCAGGTGTTTACCTGCG
This sequence comes from Cephalopterus ornatus, assembly GCA_013396775.1. Lineage (NCBI taxonomy): Eukaryota > Metazoa > Chordata > Aves > Passeriformes > Cotingidae > Cephalopterus > Cephalopterus ornatus. Next base: position 415,512 of record VZRE01014222.1, read on the forward strand.
CCTGTAGTGGTAAGTGTGGCTCTTTGCTGTTGAAAACATCTGGAGGGTAGCAGAATTTTTGAGCCAAATTCAGACTGGTTTAGCTTGTTTTGTGTGGGCCGGCTGCTGCTGCTGTTTAACATTTCTGTTCTTAGCACAGCCAGAGCACCAGAAATGTAAAGTATTCTCCACAGGCTGATCACAGACAGAGTCTGCACTTAAGAATAAAGCATAATGAGTGTGTGAATGAAACAAGTTCGGTCGGAGAGATAAGACAAAATACAAGTGTCTTACAGCCCAGATTGCATTGCCCAAGCTTGTGCATCAGCAGAGGTAATCTCTATCTAGCCATTACTTGAAAGAGATCTTTGCTGTGGTATTTAGTGGTATTTAATTAATCATAAAATATTGGATTAATTAGTATCAGGTCTGATTTGATGACATGTAATTTGGGGAGAAGGATTACAGTGTGAGTACTAGAATGATAATTTTTATAGGGTAGAGAAGCAAAATGAGATTAGGAGTCTCACTATGGAGGAAGCCCAGAGGCTGATGTGTGTATGTTTGGCATTTGATGCAGATAGTTACAGCATAACTTTATTTACTGGTGGGAAAAGAAGCTGTAGCTGTTATTTACGTGTCCTTCATATAGTGTATGGCTCAGCCACCATGAATGAAAAAAGCAGGCAGGCATCAGTTCAGTGGGAACACCCCGTGGTGCTTAGCACCACACACGAGGGGCATTTGCAGAGCAATTTTGGCATGCCCCAGGTGGGCTCCTTTCAAAAGAAGGGCAGAAGGAAGCTTTGCTGATGGTCACCTGCTGTGCCCAAGTCATGCCTAGTCCAACATGAGCATCCCAAGCAGCATGCAGCACTGATGCAGGGACAGGGGGGTAGGAACCCTCACTGCCTGCTCTGAGCAGTGACCGGTCCAACTGCCCTGCGTTATGTGCTAATGCAGCCACCAGCTGTGCCCTCTGCCAGAGCCTTTTTTCCCCAGATCATGGCCAGTGTCGCTGCAGGAAATGCTTTGCAGACATGCGGGCAGTCACAGGCTCAGCAGGTTTGCCGCAAGTGGGTTTTGTTGAGCAGAATGGGCTGCAGCTCTTGCCCTATCATTTGGTCAGTTTGGCTTTGAAAAGCTCCAGAGCATTCTGGAAAGCGGCACAGCAATATGATAGGATTTAATCAGACTTAATTATTCCCCTGCTGTCTATCTCCTAGCAACATCCAGCTTGACATCTGCCTGCGAATGAAATGTGTAAGTTAAGTAGGAACATGCTCAGACTGAAGTCCTGCTACTTGAACCAAATCACTCCACTAATCATTGTGTTAATTCATCTCATGGCTGCTAGACAGCTGCCAGGCGCCGATACCTGATTTTCAAAGATACACAGTGCTTCTCTCATGAGTTTTTTTCTAGGCTGGCAAGAAGCGTGACATCATCCTGGGCCCTTTCCAGCACACTGACACCTGATAACGGGGGTAGGGTTTCCCGAGTGACAAACACGGGTTCAGGAGCAAGCCCCAGTCTTGTCACTGTTTGGCTTTTTGCTGTAGGTCCCTGCTTATCTCATCGTTGAAATCAGATCACCCGCTGTGCCTGCACACCGTGTGGTTCGAAGGCCGAGTGGTACAGCTGGGACAGTTTAGGTGAGGTTTGGGGTCAGACAGAGCAGCGGGGGCAGGCAGTGCAGGCAGCTCCGTGTCAGTGGGACAAGGGCCGTTGAGGCAGGGAAAAGAGACCCAGCTTACATGGATAGAGGGATGAAGAGGAGGAGAGAAGCAGGCCCAAAGCAAGTGTTTGTAAAGTAAAACTGGGCTCCAGTCAGACACGATGTGGCACAGGAGTCAGTGGTGCTACTGGAAGAAGTGAGCCCAGCAGCAGAGCTGGGGCCTTTGGAGGAGGCTGCCCAGCCCAGCTCTGGCTGCCAGCTTGCCATGAAGCTGGAGGGAAGGGAGCTGCCTCGGATGAGTGAGAGCAACAAGCATCCTGAGTGGGTCAGCCCTGCGAGCTGGGGGTTGTGTGGGCAGCAGAGGGAGGGCAGACCTGCAGATGGACAGGGCTGCGTAGATGCAATCGTGTCCCCTCTCTATGCACCTTCCATGGGGGAAATTGGTGCCAGTCATACCTGGGTGTTTGCATGAGTCTGATGGTCTCCTGTGCTGCATCTAGAAGTTGTTGTTGGTATCCAAAAAAACCTAATGGCATGTCAGTGTGACACGTGCCTCCCTTATGTCTCTGCAGAGGAGTGTGGCAGTTCTGCAAACCTGGCTGTGTGGGTGCCACACTTGCAACCAGCTTGTACTGACTTCATTTGTGTGGAACACAAAGTGGGGCTTCCGTCTGTGAAAGTGGGGCTGTGTGAGCCCCAACCAGATCTCCCAGTGACCTGCATGAACTCTGCCTTTTGTGGACTGCCAGGGAGCGGGCTCAGGCAGTGCTTGGGCAGTCCTGTGCTGCTCAAGGCAGTGTCTGCTGCTCGACATTGGCTCCTGGGCTCGCCTGCACTGGGAGCTGCCACCATGCTGGACACGATCCTGCTCAGATTCCCTTAAACTCACGTGGGGTTTGTTTTCCTTCTGTTACTCGTGACACATGGAGGGTCACTGGGCTGCTGTGCTGAAGATGCAGGTTTATTCCTAACGGTTTCTTTCCTTTCAGACGACTTTTCCCCACATGACTATTAATTTCCTTTCGTCATTCGGTCCCCGTGCTGCCTTATACTTGAGTTTGTCACTTGTCCTTTGCCTATGGAGCATCAGGAGTTGCAAGGCCAGCACTAAAGAGGGCAGTGCTGTGGGAAGAGCGAGGTGCAGGCTGGCCCCAGCGCTGCAGCGCTCGCAGGGCAGCTGTGCAGCGAGAACGCGGAGCCCCTGACACATCGGGCAGCGCCCGGGAGCTGCACTGGCTGCGTGCTGCCAGCTGTGCTGTGCCGTAGCGGGGCAGCTGATGGGGTCTGTGCCGCCCAGCGTGGTCCGTGCAGCCTGCCGCGGACCAGCGGCGGAGGCTGTGCCGCACTGGGAAGCCCGGGGAGGTGGCACAGTGCCGTGCCGTGGCCGGGCAGGACCCCGCCGGGTGCGCAGCGCACTCGGGATCGGCAGGAGCTGGAGGACGGCGTGAGGGCAGTGACTGGGAGTGTGCGGCACGGACAGGGGCCGTGGGGCAGTGACGGCGGCGAGGCAGGGCCGG
>VZRE01014223.1:0-112151 GCA_013396775.1 Cephalopterus ornatus
GATTCTATGATTCTATGATTACAAGCAGAATGGAAAAACTGTTTCCTTTCTGTTACTTTTTACTCACATTGTCAGGAGTTTTATTAATATTGAGTTTTATAAAAGTAGGAGTGAGTTTCTAATCCTCAACAATGTTCTTGAAAATCAAAGACCTTCTTTACTTTTTTGGGTAAAAATTAAATAGCACTTCTTTATCTTCCCTTGACTTTTCCTTAAAGCTGGTTGAGAGTGAAACAGGTTGTGAAGAGGAGATTGGTGGAAAAATGTTCAGGATTTCCAATCAGAATAATCCTGTAAACTGTCTAAAACAAAATAATTTGAAACCATATTTTCTTATTACTCATGTTATTTGTCTTTTATTTTATTCATGTTTCCAGTTATGTTTTAACTGTTGTTTTGTTCCACTGTGCTTATGCTCTTTAATCTGTTGCGTATGAAAATTAGTAAAAATATTTTGGATTATTTAATACCAGCATCTGGAAACCTACTGAAAACTTTTCATGCATTCTTAGAGAAAAACTTAGCAGTTAGAAAATTACCCTTTTTTGGGGGGGGGGTTATCAGAATATGAGTGCTATGTTACTAGGCAAGAATAAGACATTACTGGAATACTAATTGCAGACCTGGTCATTCATTTTAATAAAAGTGATTAAACATGCTTAGACTCAGAAGAGGTTGCCGGGATATATAGAGGCTATGTTAGAAGAGTACATAAAAAATGTTGCTTCTTTGGTTTGCTACAAGAAAGCTTGAGGAAGAACAAAACTGCTTCCCACAAATGTTAATAAGTAGTTTACATGTATCCTAAATCTGGCTCTGAAAAGGGTCTGTGATGTACTTCCGAAGGGATTTCATTATGCAGGTCTATGAAAGCCGTAAAAGGGTCCAAGCTTTTTGTCTAACCCCTACTTTGTGTCAATTTAATTTACCTCTATAGCAACTATGCATTTACTATTTATGTTCTGTTCTGCAACTTAATCTTCCTTTCTAACAGGGAGGAACTATTCTTCTTACAACCTTCTCATACTGTGTACTCACTTTCCTACCACTTGGAACTAGCAAGTATTCCTAAAATTTACTTTATTTATTTAACTTCCTTCAACAATGCTTCTTTGTTACTGTTCCATGGAAGCTGAAACAAAGTCTTCTATGATTCTAATATTGTGTATTTTTCCAAGTATAATCTATAAGTATTTGAGTGATTGAAAGCATGTAATGGGTGTTCAGTAAATAAATCCTATGAATCAGTTTTCTTAGTAATAAAAAAAGTGCTATCTTGCTGACTTTAAACATGCATGGTATTATTCTCTTTCTATTTAGAGATCATCAGTTCTATAGTCCTTGAAAATGTAAGATGGTGAGGATCTGTTTGCTTCCTCTTCAAGTTTGTTCATTAGCATATGAACATCTGCTGCTCTGTAATTACTGAATGTAAAGAAGGTGGAATATGTGTAGTGTATGTCTAATTTGATTTTACCTTTATGAGTATTTTTTTTTTAAGTGTCCTATGTGTTTTTTAGATTCAGGATTTTTACCATTAAAAATAGGTGTTCATTACTTTTACAAACTGCAGTTTAAAGGCGCCCAAGTTTGTTGAATATGCTTATTGCATTTGAAATTTTTCTAGTTATTTTTGTTTGATGATTTAAGAAAAAAGGTACAGCTGAATCACCCTTCAACTTTATGATAGGAACAAATTGAACTGTACTCCGAGAGGAATGTAATGCTCAGTTCTTTTCTGAAGTGTTGATACAGAACTCTGGGGAGAAATCAGAACCTATAATCTAAGGTTAATATTGTGGTGTAGAGACCATGTTTTCTATGATAGTGAAGTCTCACTCAATATAAAATTAATCTTCATGAATGCAGTCAAAAGAGAGATTCTGGTCCCTACTGTGTTATTAGTATAAGTCAGAAAATTTGTGTATAGCACAATACAGGTTTAGCCACTCTTCTTACTTAATATTGACTTCATACTTTGAAATTTCTATTTTTTTGGGAGAGAAATAGCATTGCATTTTTGTAGTACTGTTCAAGACAATTGCTCTGGCTTTTTGGTGTTGAGATTTCAATTTGGACCTCCACAGTGGTGCTAAAAAATGAACAGAAACCCAAGGGAATTGCTGACTCTGGCAAAGTAAATTCCTCTTACAGTCCTGATGTACTTTTCCAGTGACTTTAGAGAAATCAAGATAAGAGCCAATAAAAAGGTAACAATAGCTATGACTTCTTTTTGTGTCAGTGTTAAGAAAATAATAAGGTCCTACTGAGGGCCAAATTATTTGTGGTGCATCTGCAGCCAGGGGACACTTCCTTTTTGAAGATGCAAGAAGAATGGCTTAAATGCCAGAATGACACACTGTAATCTTTATGTGGGTATTCAGTTTTGCACATGGTAAAACTATCTTTCTTGAATCAGAAAGAGAACTCTAGGAAAATATACAGGTCTCTCTTTTTTTTTTTTTTTTTTTTTTTTTAGTTTTCCTAGTAACAAATGACTGATAGGAGAGGAATGCCAACAATGAGCCATTATCCCTGTTTATAGAAAGAAATTCATCTGGGGACAAGAAAAGTAGATAAAGATTGTTAAATTAATTCTTAGAAGTGAATATATTTACCTGTCTTACAGAGCACTGAATGCCTGTCTGAAGCTTGCATATGAGGAACATGACCAGTTCTGTTTTTCTTATACAGGAATGGAAGAAGGAAAACACTTGGAAAACAACCAGAAAGGAAACTTAAGGTCAAAGAGGAAATTCACACTTAAAATATCATACCACGAAAACTATCATGGAGACATTAATTTCTTTTTGCTATCATCTACTACAGGAAGAAGAAGAATAGGACCACCAAATATTTTGACTCTGTTACATACCTCCAGTATTTGCTATGTTTTTCTGTCATTAAGGATCATGTCATCCATTAGAGATACCAGAAATCAGATTATGAGGTCAGAAAGTTGCTGGGAACTGCTGCAAAAAAAAGTGGATGGGGATTGGTGGGGTTGGAGAATTTCTAATCTCATGGTATGCTCCAGAAGGAACACCATCCTGATACAATGATAATTTTATATAATGGCCTGCAAAGTTGATTTTTAAGTTCTTATTCTGAACTCAGCATCCCAAATTACTTACTGGCATTTCTTTTCCTTCCTTTTTAAACATACACATTCTCTATCCTGTTCACACCCTCGCAGAAATTCTCTCATGGAGAAGAAATGACAGAATGACCTTTCCTCATGCATAGGTAATTTTTTGTTCCTGGCTTCTCTGTAGTTATTGCCTTGACATGTTCCATGCTGTTATAGAGACAAGACTTCTAAATCATAGTTTTCTTCTCAAGATGGTTGGGGTTTTTTATCATTTTATTACTCTCTCTTTCTCTCTCACAGAGCAAGCCTTCTACACTGGATTCTCCAAAGGCATGACTGGAATTCTTATCAGATGAGTTGGGAGGAGAAAGATATATTTGTATATATATATATATGTACATAAAGACTTTAGTATTTTTTGTAATAAATCTACCAATTCCTGCATGGCTCCTGAGCTGCAGATTAGCAGTTTCCAAAAGACATTGATTTAGATTATTTAATAATATCACAAGGCTTACACCTCTCTGGAGCTCAGTGCCAAAACTCTCATTGATGTCAATAGTTCTCAGGGGTAAGCATGGTTTTTTAGAACCGATATCTTTTATTTACAAGATGTTTTGTTTCTGCTACTGCTTTTCCTCAAGAGCTGTAGTTTATGTACGATTTTTATTATTCTCACTTAAGGGCACTGATGGACAACAGTCACTGTTCATGAATGGTTCTAGCATTGTTTCTATGGGAAAAGAGACATAGTTGGCATTGTTGGTGTGGAATCATGCTTGAGCTTGAAACAAAAGACCCTGTTTCATCAAATATCAGCTAGAAACTTGCTTGGATTTACAAGTTGCAAATGAAAATGGCAAATAGATCCAGATCGGTAGTTTCAAACTTAATCTTTTTGTCTGATTCCATAATGCTTATGATATCGGCAGCCCAGCTGGAAGGAAGACTGAGGGGAGACCTCATTGCAGTTACAACTTCCTTGTAAGGGGAAGAGGAGGGGCAGGCACTGATCTCTTCTCTGTGGTGACCAGTGGCAGGACATAAGGGAATGGCCTGAAGTTGTGTCAGGAGAGGTTTAGTTTGGATATTAGGAAAAAGTTCTTCACCCAGAGGGTGTTTGAGCATTGGAACAGGCTCCCCAAGGAAGTGGTCGCAGCACCAAGCCTGACAGATTTCAAGAAGCATTTGGACAATAGTCTCAGGCACCTGGTGTGACTGTTGGGGATGGTCCTGTGCAGGGCCAGGAGTTGGGCTATATGATCATTGTGGGTCCCTTCCAACTTGGCATATTCTTTAATTCTGTGAAGGAATAAGTGGCACTTTCTATCCTAAAGCTGGAAAGAAAAGCAAATGCAGATGAGTGCTCTATCTACTTGGTTTTTTTCCTTCTTTTTCTTTTTTCTTTTTTTTTTTTCTTTGTGAAGTACCCATATTATGACTTTGCTGAACATATAAAGTTTTCTATTTATATCCATTGTGTAACAAGGTACCCTACTGTTGTGGGATGTGAGCAAGTAAGACAGTGAGATTCATCTGCTGTTTCACTCAAGATCCCAATTTTTGTCTTTTGATAATAAAGAAGAATCTAGACAAATAGATTTGATGTGTAAACCCATAGTATAGATGTCTGAAGTTAGTTCTTTCTAAATTCTTGGAGAGTTTAGGGTAGAACTCAGTGCCTGAGTAGGCAGTAGGAAATTCTGCTACATGGGGGTGGCATTTGGCTTAGATGCTGATAGTCAAGGCAAGCAAGTTGCCGATTTAGGCATCTTTAGCCTGAGGGTGTTGTTGAAGGGATCTTTCTAGATGCCTTTCCTGAACCCAGAAATTAAGTTTTTACCTAGATTTGGTTTTCATTGTGAAAGTATATAGTACTGCGCTTGTTGAAATTCTTATCCTACTTCATTTTAAGATCATAATAAATTACCTGTATACTGGAAATCACACCTGTGGCCATGTCATCGCTGCTGTAAATTGGAGATTAAATTTTACTGACATGGGTAGAACTATTGTCACTTATACCTGTTATAAGTCTGTGTAGCTGTATATAAATTGACCATATCTTTGCTGATTTCCATCAGAGAAAGTTCTATCATGCTGAATTAATTTAAAGTTTAGTAGGTTCTGTTGAATTAGTAACTGTATCGTGGTAATTGCTGTGATTTGTGTGATATGTAGAAGCTGCCAGTATACTTAACACCGATTAAAATGCAATGCAATCCTAGATTTCTTTTTGCAAATGTACAAGAGATGCTAAATTTGTTTGTTTTGTTAAGACAACAAAATATTTATCACTGGTTCTGGAGTGTAAGCTAGTTGTTATTGTTCTACATCTGCTGAAGAAAATCGAGGTTTCATTTCATACATTAAGCTGGGTGAATCAGATTGCATATGACACCTCTCCTGTGTGACAAATGGGTTTGTAAAGTATTACTTGCACAGCATAATGGTAATTTGTCTACTTGGTGGCTGTAACAAACGCATTACATTTTTGTTTAATGGTTATAATTCATCATTTCAATACACAGAATACTTTCTTTCTCAACGGGGATAAATAGGATGTCAACATTAAAGTTACATTTGTTTCCCAAAAGCAGCACTACTAATTCATTCTTGTGCCTCCCCATAAGTAGGAGCCAGGCAGTGCCTGTGGGATCGCATTTTTGAGAACAGTCGAAAAATTATACTGAAGATATAATCGTGCTGCATGACTTCTCCGTGCTCATTTAAGCAAGTGTAACACTATGTGGAGATGTCATAGGACACATTTATTTTTAAGTCTATTTGAGAAAGGAATCATGACTGCTTTATCTACATTTGTTGGTACAGGCTTAGATAATATCTACATACCTAAGCAAATCTAAATTATTAGATCTCTTTTGCTTTGCACAACTCCTTAGAAAGTTTTGCTTGTCCATGTCAGATTAAAAAAAGAAAAATATCTTTAGCTTCAAGAGACCTCTAAAAACACAATAGAAAGTCCCAGTAACAATATTTAAGGTAAATAGAGATAGATACACCAATTGTGCCTTTTCTGTACTGGACATATAAGAAATATTATCATTGTAATCTGTGATATAGAACAAATATATGGTAATCATTATTAATCTCCTTTAATGTTACTCTGAGATAACTTTAGATAGATTCTAAGATCTCAACAGGTTTAGCACAACAGTGGTCATTTTTATATGAGTGAGCAATTAAGATTGGCAGAATTCTGAAGAGGATTTCTTCCAAATTAGAAAATGAGAAGTAGATTTAGTATTTTTTCAGATGCAGTTTGTGTCATTAACCTAAAAGACAGAAATCTAGATTTTCCTCATACGTTTGGTGTAAAATGGAATGGACTATTTCAGTTGGAAGGGACCTACCATGGTCATCCAGTCCAACTGCCTGGTCAATTCAGGGCTGACCAAAAGTTACAAAATGTTGTTAAGGGCATTGTCCAAATGCCTCTTAAGCACTGACAGGCTTGGGGCATTGACTAGCTCTCTAGGAAGCCTATTCCAGTGTTTGACCAGCCTCTCTTCAAAGAAATGCTTCCTGATGTCCAGTCTAAACCTTCCCTGGTCAACTTTAAGCCCGTTTGACATCCAAGGTAGCATTTCTGATTATATTTTTCTTCATTACAATAAAAAATTTAAGCTCACTGATCACTGATTAATGATCAGTGTAGCCAAGATAGTCACCTACAGTCACATAACCCATAAGTCTTTCTCTATTCAAAAATAAGAAGTCTAGGAGGACCTCTTTCCCAACTGACTTATTACATTCTTGTGACAAGAAATTATCTTCAATAAACTTCAAGAATTTCCTAGATTTGATCACGACAGCAATATGATGTTCTCTGTTATGTGTGGGAAGTTGAAATCTCCCATAAGGACAAGGGCTTCTGATTCAGAAATGTTTTCTAGTTGCCTACAGAATAACTCATCCTGCCTGGGTGATCAGTAGTAGGCAAACACTATGTCATCTCCTTTGTTTTCCATCCCCCTAATCCTCACCAAGCATCTCTCAACCCCATCAACCCTAATTGTAAGGGCCATACAGTCAAATATCTCCCTTACATACAGTGCAACTCCTCCACCTCACCTGCCCTGCCTGTTGTGTGACGTTAACCAACTGTATAAAAAGTGCTCTACTTCATAAGAAATTAACAAAACAATATTTTTTTTTTCACAATGGGAGTATTTTTTCATAAATCTAAAATTTTTATTTCTCCACAGGTGGCTTTTAATATTAGTAAGACTTGTTTTATTTGTAAAAAAAAGGAAGTTTTTCTAAAGAAGTAAGATTTCCAGTCTATTTCTCCCATACCTTTATGCAGTGTCCTCATAATTTTTGCTCATTGTTCCCACAAAGAAAACAGAAGAACCTTATTAAATGCTTAATGGCTGTTTAGTAACATTATTTATAGATGTTTATAAAAAATATGTAAAATAATTTAATTCTAAAAATAAATATAAGCTTAACTTCATGAACAGGAAGGTCATGATTCAGTCATACAGTAAATCTTTTTTAGAGCTTTCAGTACTGTATCAAAAGTGTCATGACAGCATGATACAAAATGCTGATCTGATATAAATGCACTCTGTTAGTTGAAATCCTTTCAGAAATTTATGGTAAGTTATCATTGTACTGTTAGGTTTTATGCAAGATCAAATGTTGTTTGTTCATGATTTTTTAACTGTATGCTAAATCAGGTATAGGCTGTCCTCTTGCAGTTGACAAAGAGAACAAAATTGTTAGTATTGTATAAACTCTGGCTATTTCAACAGAAGCAGCATGGATTAAATGCATGCTGTTTCCTGGAGTGTTTCAACAGTTGTAGGATTAACAATCATGATACAAATCTGAGACTACCCCTGCTCTGTGACACCAGTAAATCTATCTCCAACCTATTATGTTATATTAGCATGTGTTTCTGCAAAATTAAAGTTTAATATGCTGCAATCAGAGTTAAGGGCAATATAATTTCACACAGCAACCGATCTGAGGATGGCAATGGCCTTTTATAAAACTGCTAAATATATCAAACAAGAAACTGTGTAACAGTTACGTGTATATTTCCTCATTCATGTTTATTGGGGACTAATAAAAAAATCTATTGCATATGATGAAGGAATATGGGAAAAGGTCTTTAAGGAAAAAAAACAACAATTTTGTCCTAATAGTGTCTGTCACCCCAGCTAAGGCAGAGAGACTTTCCAAAGAGATTTTATTTGCTTTTATAACTGTGTGACTCAGTTTAAAAATTAAAAATGTTGGGTTTATGATTAAAAAATAAGAAACTATTTGATTAAATTGAAATGAAACTGAGTGATGGAGAAAAAATACAATTTTATAGCATTAAATTTGTCAGAGACCTTAGCAGTCAGAAGCCCCACTGATTTTTATACCTAGAAAGTAGGCTACAGAATTTAATATTAAATCTGAAGTTCTACTTTGTTATGATGGAAATAACATGAAAATTACCAGGAGAAAAAGACATTGCAAGGGAGAGTAAATAAGCATATATAGATCCCTATGTGGGCAAAACTAGAGAACACTGACACACTGCTAGCTGTAAATGCAAGCTATTTAATTTTGTTAAAAAGTATTGAAAAATTTCTAATTAAAAAAAGGGTGTGGTGGGATGGGGTGTGTGTGAATCAGTGGAATGTAAAGTGTAAAGCAAAATATACATTGGTTGCTAGTTAACAGAATTAGGTGCCAGACTTTTAAAACTGTTGATATTCAAAATTTCATCCTGATCAGCTATCTATCTTTAATTAAAGGTAATATTAAAAATATTATTTAATATGTGACCTTCACTCAGATAATTTACCATGTCTTTGTGGACAACGGTGTAGAAACCTCTGATTTATACTGATGAACTGCTGGGAACTGAATACAGAAATACATTCTCGTGCTATACATATTAAGTATAGATCTCTCAGGATAGCAAAATTGGGATTTTATGTAGCACTTCTTCTGATGCTTCTTTTGCAGGAGAAGTGGGATTTGGATTTGGGAAATAAAAATGTTTTTCTTCATTCTTGTCTAGGTGTCTGAATTCTCTCAGCTCCTTAATTCACGAGGGCTGCAAATACATTTTCTCTCTGATGGCTCCACAGAATTATGTAGGGAGGTAGCCCCAGTAGGCAAGGTCTTGTCTGCATCCATGCTGCAGCTCCTCTAGGGCATCACAGTGCATAATGCAAAATGAAAAATAGGATGTTGGAAAGGGAGAGCAGTTTTTAGGGATAAGTGTATCTTACAGTTTTCCATGGTAAAAATTAATTTTCATGTCTCCAAAAAATTAGAAGATACATTATGTTTTTAAATTACCAATCTAACAAGATGTTGTCACTCATACTTGTATTTGATTATACAGAGAGAATGAGAAGATATGGACACACAGAGTTCATATGTAACTTTTTTTTCATAGGCAATAGCATACTATATTTATTCCTCAGGCATGAAAAAAAAAGTCTTCTATGACATATATAGGTCAATACACATGAATGGCAAGATTTTTACATCATATCTATACCATGGTTCACTTTTGCATGGGACTGCTGCCAATTAGTCCTCTTCCATGTCCAATATAACCTTTGAAAATACTTAAGGGCTATTCTATGTGTGCACAGTCTGGAAATTTAGTTGTAATAAGCACAAATACAGAATATTCAAAAGAGTTATAAAAAGATGAAAAATATTAAAAAATTCTATAAATTGTCGTTTTAGCAAAGGAAAATCTGATATCTCAGAATTTTTTGAGAGTTAAAGTGCTTCTCTGAAATCATGTGTTTTAGGTTGGAAGGGTCGTGGGATCATATGCCTTAAAAACATACCACATTTCTAAATATGGAGAAGTTGTTTGTGACAGAACTGTACATCAGTGACCTGAGGCAGTATAGTGTTAGGTTTGGGGTAAAAAGCTTTATTTAGAGGAGGAGAAAAGGTGTCCAGCAGAGTCACAGGAACAGCAAATCCTATTTGGAGCCCTTTTGGGTCCTAAATCAAGTAATGAAAAATAAATAGGAATTTGATAGATGTTTATGTGTAGCTCTGTTATCCCTATGAATGAAATGCAAATTATGTTTACAGAGGTTGTTGAATAGCTGTACATACAAGTGAAGTCATTAGGAGGAAGTCTTTCTCCAGCACCTTCTTCTTGTCCTGAATTTGCCAGCCTATGTGGAAAGGAGGGTAGTACTTTCACTAGTTGCCTTTTCTGGTCAGTGCCAATGAAGAAGGGTCTGTTGAATGGCATCCAAAACATCCAGCAAATTAGAAAGTGGTTGGCTGGAAGTAGCCAGTGGGATAACTACCTGGTACAGGCAAGTTTTGTAATTCCAACCTCTTCATTTTCTCTATATTTGGCTGACATTTATGTGAATTTGTTTTTGTTTACTTGAAATTTACAACCTGTGATCCCTCTTATGTAGACTTCACTGACAGTATTTTTTAAAAGAATGGATATTTGTGCTGTGATAGGCAGAGAGGTGCTCATGCTGCTGTCCCAGTTGGAGAAATGGGAAACCCCAGGTGAAGTTCCTTTTCAGACTTGCTAGACTGAAAGTCAGTATCTTGGATCCTATGCTAACTTGGATGAGGGAATTGGGAATTACTTCTTCCTTTTGTAACCGTGCCACCATGCAAATAAATTATGTATATCTATATGTAGTCTATATAAAACATGTTTAACAGGGGCGAAGAGAAACTATATAAATGAAAATACATTCTTCATGAAAGGGTTGGAGTTCTGCCCAATATTTGATATCAAATTTATATTTAATAACTGAACACTTAGAGATATACCACGGAGATAAGGAACTTGCTTTGAATAATTCTGATGGTGGAAAAACAAAGCAATGAAATATTGCTTGGGGAATCTAAGGAGCCTTAGTGAACAAATGCAGAGAAATAAAATACTTGATAGTTTGAAAAGGTGAAAATTGTTCAGGGAGATTAATTCTGAAAGTAAAGTGAGGGCTTTTTAGATTGTTACTTCTTTGCTCTAGACAATAGTGATCATACAGAACTATTTTCTTACTAATACAAAAAAAATCTTCTTTGTATCTGGATTACATCCAATTTAAATAGCTACGTCTCCAAGTGGATGCAGCGACAAATTTATGCTGGATGGGCTTTTTCACAATGGATATATGCTTATGATTAGTGTTCTAATAGAACAAAAGGAAACTCTTTCAATGATAAGACATTAATTAGGAGCTCTGTGTATCAGCCATGCCAACATAGAAGTGCAGAATGATGGGGATATGAATGCAATTTCTACAAGAAATTCTAGCTAAATTTAAAAATTAAACTTTAAATACATAGATAATTGTCTTTCTAAGTCCTCTTTCCAGTTTATCTGGAAATATTCTATTTCAGCATGTCTGATATAAGGACTTCTATTTGAGAAACACCTGCCTAGCACAAGTTGATGGATGAACATGATATTTTTACATCTGATGTATTTATTCTTTGAGCTGAATAAGAATGAGAACATGTCATACCTGACAGAGAGTTTCATTTGCATTTAGGGAGAAATATATTACATTCCTTAACACCTTTTATCTGATTTTCAAAAAAAGAGGTGGGGAATAAACAGAGGATTTATTTTGCTTTTTCTATTTCAGCAATGATAAAGAAACTTAGTATTCTTTCTTCTGATGTAGTATAATATAATATTTTATATATATATATATATATTTGGACCCTATTACGCCACATTCATAAAAGTACCCCACAGTTTATGCAAATAGTTTTGAAATAGCTCCTGTAAAATATAAGCAAAGAAAGGGCGAATTAGAATAAGTGTAACAAGAATATGTTGAAAAGTGAGGTATTTTTGAGAAAACCTATCCCTTATCTAAATGTTATATGTAGGATATTGATAAAGCATTAGAACAATCCTTTCTTAATTTTAAAACCACTTGGAGGGAATATTTTTGCAAGGACAATTTTCTTTATTAAGCATTTTTTTATATTCATACACATTATATTTGTGTACCACCAGTTCTAGTTTAGATGAGAAAGGTATAAATATCTCAGGCAGAGAAGGTTCTTCAGTCCTCTCGTGTACTAGGTAAATACACTAAGCAAAGACAAGACTAGTGTTAGAGGGACCAAATAAGCAAAGATTCGTCTACAAAAAACCAAAGCTGTCTAACATTCCCAAATGTGCTCTTTGTGTTTTCAAAGAATAGCTCCTATGCATCTTTCATGAAAGTCAATATCCTAATTAGTATCAGCAATCAGTAAGTTGGAAAATTTAAGTGAGAGCCCTTTGGCAAAACATAAGAAAATACAAGTATACAATAACGTATTTCTTCTCCCTCGACCATGTCAGAATATAAAAGGTATTCTAGTTAGTTGTGTTTAAGCCATTAATAATTTAACATTTCTTTCTTTAACAACTAGATAAACCCAAATACCTTTTGGGGATCTCATTCTAGAGTTTTGCCGAAGGGCTTTTAATCTCCCTGAATTAATAAAAATCAAAGCTAATTTTAACAGCTTGACAAGATAAACTAGATTTGACTAATAGATAAAGAAGCCGTATAATAAACTGTTTTTCAGTTCATATTTGTGAGACCTATAAATTATGTATTGCTGTTTTGAAAGTCTGTATAAAAATTAAAGTAAGAGATCATTTCTTTGTGGACAGGAGATAGCTCTAAGCTATTTTGCAATGGGATAAAGAAAAAAAATGAGAATAGAGAAGAAAAGACCTAAGGGGACTTTAGTTTTATTTTACATGAAACCTGATGGGGTAAGCATTCACAAGATTTCTTGTTTTGTTAGATACGAAAAATTCTTACTTTCAATAAATTTTTTTTTACCTATTTAATTTCTTTATCAAATTTAAAATCTGGAGGTAAACCAATACAAAACAGGATTTTAAAGATGTTGGAAGTCCAACATCAAAGCCAAAATGAAGTGCTCTGACTGCTGCTGCTGTCATGTCAGATATGGGGCTGTCATTTCTCTATTCCCCTCCTTACCTGTTGTGAAAACCAGTTATGTTAAGTGGCAAGAGTCTACCAGCTTGGGTCTGCCATTGAAGTGAGGGGGTCAGAGGTTTGATTTTTAGCTCTCTTGGGGTTGTTCTTTTAGAATGAATGTATTGACTTTGCCAATGTAAAACAGGATTCCTAGAAGCATGTATCAGGATGTAAATGGTAGTTAAAACATATTTGTGAAGCAGCAACAGAATTAAAGAACCTAGTAGTTGCCTAAACTATAAATACATTTTGAAAAAATATCCAAATTGAGTTATATTAGAGCAAAAGATCCAGGGAATCTGCCTGAGAGAATTTATGTCTGCAAGCAGTTTTATAATTTCAGATTTCTACTTAAGGATCATAGGTATTCTAATGTAAGATCTCCATACCCGAAAAATTCAATAAACCTTTGGCAAATACCAAGTGTTAAATGATAAATAAAATTTTTATCTCAAATTTTTGTTTTCATAAATACAGATAAAATTAAGTTCTACTCCTTGACAGCATTTGCTACACTTCAGTTTAGTCTTAATATTGTAATCCTATACTCTTAACTGTGTCATAAGTACTTCCAAATCCAATAACTAAATATATTGCTCTTTGTTCACATTGACACACTTAATATGAACTGGTAAAAGCTCTAGTCTCTTATGGATCAAAGAGCAGCACCACACTCCTAGTTCTGTTCAGGCAGATTCTTGAATTTTGAAGCTTTTTTTACTGCTTGTTTTCAATTCCTTTGATATTTCTGTAATCATGAATTACAGAATTTGGTTTAAAAGTTACTAATAATACTTAAAAAAACATAAAATTCTTTAACTGGACTTATATTTATGCTCAAAATCCATACCTGACTTTACAACCTAAATTATACTATGATCAGAGTACAGATTCTTCCCATGTGAAAATTGGCAGTCCTGCAGTTACAGTCATTTAAAAGAGACTAGCTCATGAGAAGTCAGCTGAGGAACAAGTATCATTACAGTATTCAAAGCCATTCTTGAATAGTCAAGGACAGAACTCTTTACAGTCTTAGGTTATTACAGTTTATTTCCTATTTATGTGGAAATATTTTCATACCTGGACATGAAGAATCATGCTATATGCTATGAAAAGAGTGTGTTACTTTTGAAAGCATCCTTCATCTGTTTTCAATGAACTCGGGTCTGTTTGGTATGCATTTGCTGTATACTTTTCAAAATAAAAAGCAAGAAGACTCAACACTTTGTATCCAGGCTCTGACAACATATGTAAACTGCCATTAAGCAAACTTTCACATAGCAGAATTACTTTCCTTTCTGGAGAAAAGTCATGGAGAGTGTTTCTAGAAACCCTTAGTCATTCATTACAATCCTTCCTGAATATAAGATCATTTTTATAGTATTGACTTTGCCTTTGCACATGTTCATAACATTATTTCTCTTTCATGCTGTTGATACTACATTGCCTTTATTGATTTAATGATGTATGCACCTTTTTGATTTAATATCCACATGAGATGGTTATCCTAATTTTACTGTAGTTTAGTTAAGAACACACACTGTGTTCTTCATAGAGTAAAATGAATACTCTGTGATATTTTACCATTCAGCTTTCTGTTTGTGATTTGATATTTATGTCTCAAGTTTTCACAAAAAATAACCAAAGTTTGAAGGATTTTATCTCCCTCCTGGATGTCATTAAGAAACTTAAGCAAAGATGCCAAGGAAAATAATTTTCCTCTTGCTTAATAAGTTTGCTGAAGCCACCAAAATAATGAAAGAATGTACAGACATGAAGCTAATCATAATTGTTTCTTGTAGTGTGAATGGCACAATATCGCAATCATGACCAGCGAGGAGATCTTCAGTGGAGCTGTTGGAGATTGTGTCAGTCGCTACCTTCTATTTTAAATTCTCTTGCTTCAATCTAGCAAGAAGGTAAAAGTATTTATTGTCAGTCCACACTTCTTCAACCTCCAAGAGAAATTTTGCAGGTTTTAACAGGTTTCACAACCTCTATCCCGCAGCCTTGTTCCGGTACATGTGATAGGCTCCCACATGAAGCCTTTGTACCACTGGCACAGTCTGTTTGCTGCGTGTTTATGGTTGGTTTTTTAGACTAATTTCCAGGAAGCTAAACTGAATATTATAGCTGCATGCTATAAAATGTAAATCTCAGTTCCTGAAAGACAGATCAAGTAGAACCTACTTTTACTGCAGCATTGTATATGATTTCACCTTCTGACAAATGTGACTGCATAATGGTTATATAAGGAGTATGTTAGAAACAGGCCATGGTGATATGCTGACCAGCTGAAATGTATCGTGTGTGTGGGGGTTTCTATTTTTCTCCAAATTATAAAGCTGAAAGCACAGTGTACTGCCCCATTTCTACCAGTTTTATCCTGCACAGGGCCTCTTCAGACACAGTCAGTTACATGAAGTCACTCAAGGAAAATTTTCTTCTGGAATGACTTACAGTGAGAACTTCAATTTAAGTAGTGATATCTTTTACAGCCTTTGTATTTTTCAAACCTTTAAGAGATAATAAACTAGTTGGTAAAGACAGTGCTCAAATGCTTCACACTGTGACTTGTTCCATTTACCACTAGCTTCCTTCCTGCTACCCCTAGGATATTCAGGGATATAAGTCCTATAGGATCATTACAAACAAATTTAAAGTCTTCAAAGCTTTCACCTTCTTCTGGGAATGGTTTCACTGACACATACTGAAGGTCTACCTAGGCAATAATTCTTTCACTGCCAGCAAAAACTGGTGATGTTGAAGCACAGTATACGGGAAAGGGCTGATGTACAGTGATAAATCCATCAGTAAATTCTTCCAGCACCTCAAAATCCAATTTGTATGGATTTTATGGATAGAGACAGCATGATTATGCTTATTAAGCACTGATAGTTTTCTCTTTCATGAATCTTGCTTGTCTGATAGTATGTTTGCTCTCAGATAACATGATAATTTTTGTCCTAGTTCCTGCAAGCTACAAGAGTTCCGATACACACTCAAAACTTCAAGAAGAGTGGGGCTTGGTAATGAACTAGAGGGTTTGGATTGGCCAGTGAAATGCTAATATTGCAGCTGATGCTTTGCTGTGGTGTTAGAAATCTCTATTTTGGAGACATGGTCTTCCAAATGAGGCTAGGTGAGCATGGTCCTGAGGCAGGCGGGGTAGAAAGTCTTTGTTTGTCCAAGGTCTCTAGAAAATCTCCCACAATGACTAGTTAAAAATTATTCAGCTAATGTTCAGCATACAGCTAGGCCCTTTAAAATGAGCTGATCTCAGTTATCATAAGTCAGCAGTGGGATTCACGCTTGTAATGTGCCAGATAAGTGAATGGTACTTTGCCAGGTAGAAGATTGAGAGGTAGATGATATTTATTGCCATTTTCCATATTTTCTGTCATCAATATGACTAGTGAGCAATATGGAAGTCCTTCCTGGTTTATAAATAATACATAAAAGTACTGCAAATAATAGAGCAGTTTTCAGCTCTAGACCATAATTTGACTTTCAGGATAATATTTTAAACATTTTACGGTATTTTAAAACTTTTCTAGTCTATAATAATGCCTTTATACAGTTGTGTTTATTCTGTTTTCTGTGTAGGTGTTCTGGTTTCAGCTGAGATAGAATTAATTTTCTTCTTAGTAAGTGTGGAAAAAACCTCAAGTTAAGAAAATATAAAGTAGTAGATAAACTCAAGAACTGATGAGATACTCAAAACTACTTTTTTTTTTTTAAGATGAGTAAATTGAGACATATATCTAATAATAGATTTTCATGCTGACAGTCTTGTATAAATTGTTGTTCTGCAGCGGAGAGATTTTGTGAAGTGGATTGGGACTATTTCAAAAAAAGATGCAGGATGTATATTCATGAGCACAATACCAAGGTAGGTTTAGCCACTAAAACTATTTAAAGTAAAGAGAAGCTAAACAAAGGAACCTTGGTTGGCATTGTTTGTTTGTTTGTTCATTTTATTTTCCAGTTGTTTAGATCCATATTGATATACAATATCAGCACCTACAATAAAAATCAATACTGTGAGTTCATACCTCAGACTTTTCTTGCTGAAATATCATAATGCTCCAGGTCTCACTTTTAGCACTAGCATCCTGGTAATGAAATGCTGAACAAAGAACAAAATATATATAGAATGTAAAATCTAAGTAGCAAATGCTTGCCACATATGGGGACTAGTATATTTTATTCCAACTGCGCTTTGACTGCATGTTCAGTAAAATGTGAATGTAAAGAATTTGAAATGTTTTATCGAGTATGCACTTTCTAGAATGGTTTCAAAACTTCGAGAAAGGCTGAAATGTGATGAAAATGTCTTTAAATACAAGAAAACCCATGACTCACAGGACTGGAGAAGCCTATATGATTATAAGAAAAGTTCTTCAAAACTATGTAGTAAAAATGAACGGGGAAACTGGGTTCCTTTAAGATTAAGACAGTTTAGGAAAATTAAAGATCCACCCAACCTAAAAGGGAAATAAACTATCACTCTTTTTCAGACAGTATGTGTTGTTCAGCATCTGGATAGAGTGAAACAAGAAACAAATGAGTGAAATATTACATGATATGTAATATCCCATGATTTTCTGAATTACTAATTCTGCACCTCTCTTTTATGGAAAGATATTTCATTTTCCAGAATCACCTTTTTAGAGGCAAACTACTGTATGTATGATCATAAAAGTCTATAGGTCACTTTTGTGTAATGAATATAAAGAACTTAATGAATCTTTAAATTTATTAAATCTATGTGGAAGTTGCTTCACCTTTGGACTGCTAGAAAAAACGTGTGAAATATATTTTTGAGAACACTGATAGGTTATAAAAAAGTCTGCAGATAAGACTACCTTCTATTCCCAAACCTTATTTTCTGAGGATAATATTTTATCCCATATAGTTATGACAGACAATATATATGGTGTTGATAAGATATAAAATTTGCCTAAGAAAACTCAGCTTTGTGAAGAGAAATTTTAGGACATGTTTTCTATCTGTTCCAGATTTGTAGCCACCTATGCCCAAAGCCATTAAAATATCAAAATATTTCTATAGTTTCTCAGTATTTAATAACTGAAAAGTGAACTATTGACTTTTTAAGGCAATGAAATTTCATTATGATTATTTGGAAAAGTATTAACATATATGAAAGTGTAGTAAACCCAAATGTTTTGAACTTTGACACTGTGTCCTTGTTTGTAGTTATCAGGCCTAATATTAAATTCAAAAAACATCATTCTGTCTTTATAATACCAACAGTAAAATGAAACTGATTATTTTCTTTTTGGTAATTGCCTAGATAATTTATCACATGATAAAACAGACTATCTATAATTCATTACTTGGTCTACATAATAAAAGTTGTACATTATTTTTCTATATCTTTCAAAAAGGAGCTTGCAATCAGAGAACACTTCTGAATATTTGGAAAAGTTGAGGTATTGTCACACTAATATTTTTTCCTTGATATGCTCTTGTGAGAACTTTAAGGTCCTCTGTGTATTACAAGGCGTTGTCTTTAATACTAGATGTCTCTTACTAGCATGTGGAAGTTTATCAGAAAAGATGAATAAGAGACATTTTTGGTGACTATTATTCTTATACGTCGTGCACTGTACTAAAGGATTGATATGTACAGAGAATGCTAGCTTTATTACCCAATATATTCCCTTTTATGACAAATCATTGGAAGTAATTTGTTATTTATTATTTGACCAAAAATGTAGTTCTATACAAAAAACACATATGGCAAAGCAAAAACCTTTCAGAAAGGATCCATAGCAGGACCTGTTCTTGGCACTGGTGAGGTTGCACCTCAAGTCCTGTGTCCTGTTCTGGGTCCCTTACTACAAGAAAGACATTGAGGTGCTGGAGCATGTCTAGAAAAGGGCAATGGAGCTGGTGAAGTGTCTAGAGAAAAACTCCTATGAGGGGCAGCTGAGGGAGCTGGAGTTGTTTAGCCTGAAGGAGGCTCAGGGGTGACTTTATCACTCTCTACAACTACCTGAAAGGAGTCTGTAGTGAGGTGGAGGTCAGCCTCCTGTCCTAGACAGCTAGTAACAGGACAAGAAGACTGCATCTCAAACTGCACCAGGAAGAATTTCTTCACTGAAAGGTTTCTCAAATGTGGGAATGAACTGCCCAGGAAGGTGGAGTCACCATCTCTGGAGGTGTTCAAGAAACGACTGGATGTGGCACTTAGTGCTACGGTCTAGTTGACAAGGTGATGGTAGTCAAACTTTGGACTTGATGATCTTGGAGGTCTTTTCCAACCTAAATGATTCTATGATTCTGTTTGCATTTTAAATAGCATAGCCAACAAAATTATTGTAGCAGGTAAAATTTATCTCAATATGAATTACCTGCTCTATTTGTAAACAAATATTAACTCTTCAGAAAGTCATACTATTTATTAAAAAAATAAAGCCTGAAAAAAGCTTATGAAATAAATCGTTTGGTACAGGGTTTTTTTTCATGCGTCAGGAATCCTGTCAAAGAAAATGACAAAGTGTTCTGTCTTCAGATCCTGTGTTTTGCCATTTAATGAAGTTCAAGAAATTAGTCATATCTTAGATTTAATAACAGAATTTTTTTTTTATACTTGAATGGGAAATTTGCTTTCTAGATGTTGACTCTTTAGTGCTTGAGCTTCAAATTGAACATATAAATAGTCATTATTTATTGAGATCTTTCAATAAATCTTTCTATTATATTCTCCCTTGATTTAGCCAGCACTGGTTTATTCTAGTGTATACTCTTGAATAATTAATGACAAGATAGCCGTTGCTTATGGAAAAGTTACCTAGCTGTGCAGTCAATTATCACGCTTCATATCAGACATATTAATGGTAGGCGAGTGTATGCAGTTCTTTTTAGTTCCATCCATCCACTGAATTTGTACTTAATTTGTTTTCTCAAATATCTGGACTGTTCTGTTCTGCGGTCTGTTCTGCTTTACAAAACAAATCAACACAAAAGAGTCACCACAGGGAAAGTGCCTCTCTAAATCACTGTTAAAGTTCACTTTTCACTTGTCCTCCTCTGGCACCTTCAATTACTGTCACATCTAAGTGTTTGTCACAGAAACAACATTTTGAATACTTTGCAGAGGAGTTACTTTTTATTATCTGCTGCTCTGAAGGGTAGCTGAGGAATTAGGCTTCTTTGATCTTTTCTCTTTCATGGTTATCAGAATCTATGTCCCTTCAAACTAGATCAGTTTAGCGCCTGGCCATCTGGGGCTACAGTTGGTAGTGCATGCCATGGCATTTGCAGCTTTGCTGTCTTCTATTTGCTGCCATGTGCAACCAACACTTTGGCTTGATGTACCAAAAGGAATTACAAACTTTCTAGTGATGTACATCTCCAAGGACACTCAGGATTCAAAAGTTTTTGTCAGTCCCCTGATCATACTTTGCCATCTGAAAATTTGGCAGTGGATGTCAGAGCGTTTTTTCTAAAGCATGTTTGAGTCTCAGATTTGATTTGCTTTGAGAATATAAAGCTGAGTAATAAGAAACTGTGCCAGGCCCAATTGATTTTTTGTTAGTATTTTGGTGTTTGCTTTGATTTTTTTGTTTTACTCTGTGATCTGAAGTCTACTACTTATACTGTTGTGGAGGACAATTCTTCAGTTCTCTTTCTTCTGTGTACCTTTGAAGCAGAACAGAAATGAAGTTAGTGGTATGAGTATGTGGACAGATTGAAGGGCATCTCCAATACTGACTCCAGAGTAATAATAATGATAATAAAACTAATAAAGAGCCTTTATCCTCCAGTAGAATCAAAACCTGAAACAAAAGCAGTTGAAGATACGTGTATGTTTGCCTTTTTCAGCAGTTAGTGTTCTGAATCAAGGCCTGAAGGAAGAAATATGTAGGCGCATTTACATCCATAGAAAATATCTAGAAAGAGTTTCATCTGAGAAAAATTAAGTAGGACCTTTTTTTAGGTGATTCCTTGTGTTGATTTTGTCTCAAAGACATTTAGGGAAGTTTCAGCTCGTCTTTGCTCAGCTTTGCAAGCATTTCTTGAGGTCAGGTTGCAAAAAACTTCTGAGAGAGATGAATATTTTAAGGATGTGATTCAATAAAAAGGTATTTATTAGAAAGTTACTATTCTCATTTTATAGTGAAATCCACTTCAAGAATATCTTCATTCAACAGATCAGTCTGGAAAGGCGGCTGTCATTCACTCCCTTAAAGAAAGTGCAAAAAGTGTCTAATGCACAATTATAATGCTTATCAAGTTTCCAATTTTTGAAAAATTACATAAATATTTGAGAAAGGCCATTGTGGTTAAAATTAAGTATTGTGATTATCAGTAGCAGTATCTTCTGGAATTAAATAAACTAAATAATTTTTGTATAAACGGTAGAATTTTGAGGTATTTCCAGATGCATTCACCTGCTTTAAAACACAGAACCATTGACTATGGCCAAACAGTATCAGTCGCATAGAAAGAAACTTCGTATTGAGCCCATAGGCATATCACTGGTACTTGATACATGCTGTGCCAGGTGGATTTGCTCAGAAGTTTGTCAAACTGCTAAGTTTCCATAAAATATATTATTGTTGTTAATCAGTATTTGAAAATCTGACATCCACAACCAACACTGACATTACCCAGCTTAAAATCTTCTTTCAAGTTAAATGATCTTTATAGTCCTATTGTAAATTCTATAGGGACACATCCAAGTTTCCAACTTCCTCCTATGCCTTCTCACGTTTCCTTGGATTTTTTTCCTTTTTTTCTTTTTTTTTTTTTTTCCCTTTGCTTGATCTAGCACAAAGCTCTCAAAATGTGTAAATTATGCTTTAATGTTTCACAGAAGAGTTTTTTCTAATTTTTCAATTATGATATTGCAGTGTCACGGTAGAATTTGATCACAAATGAACACAGAATAGACATCACCACCCCAAGTTGTCAGTAAGCTTTTCCTTTAACTGGCGTCTGATTAGCACTTAAATTGTTTCACACCATTAGTTGCCTAGGATTTTAGGGATCATTACTGGGTCTGAAAATGAACAAGATAAAAAGAAGCTTTGTTTTCAATTCATGGGATGGTTTGCTTTTTCCATGCAGGGTCATTTGCCACTAAAAAGGTGTGTGGTGCTGATTAATGTTTAGTTTTATGCATCATTGTTTTCTGTTATGAATATTAATGGTATTTTCAAGTTAGGCAGGGTATTCTTTACTTTCTCCTCTAAATATTGAGCATAGTGGTGTTGTGCACCTGCATAAGTTGGATACAGCTTATTTTAACAATATTGTTCACATTCATTTCCACTAAAAGCTGCATTTCAGTGCTCTGGGGATATTTGTGTCTACACAGAACATGTATATCATCATAAACCTCTACAAAATGGATGGTACAGTATCACACTTGTATTACTGATACATCTGCCTCTGAGGTATGGTGTGGTGTACCCCTTATGGAATCAAATCATTGTGAGGTGGGATATTACTGACAAGAGGGCTACACTGAATTGTAATTAATATATTGTCTTCACTGTCAGTATGAAACCATAGTGATCCAACAAAATGACAATTAATATGTATTTTTAAATGAAAAAATAAGATACAGAGATTAAATTACTTAAGGAAGTTTTGAAAAAATCAGAAATTTGTCTTGAGGCTTGTTATCTGACAGAGTTCAACGTATGGAAGAAAACCTAAGACTCTTCCTGAGTGACAGCATTGTGATACTGGAGTAACAATCTCAAATTGGAATCACGGTGGTGATTAAATATAACCACTCCCTTCTCAAAACAGCTTAAAAGAATTGCCTTCCAACAAATAAAACAAAAATAGTAGGGCACATATATAAAATTACTTTCCAATGTGAATAGGAGTGTAATTTTGCCATAATGCATTCATTTTGTCTTTTCTGGGGCGATCACAGAGCCATTAAAGTTACTTGTTGGTGGCTTTAATTTCAAAGTTTTTAGAGCAGAATATGATTGTCAACAGAATTGTCTCCGCAGACATTTTTTCCATCTGCGGTGAAAGAGATGCCTGTGTATGACCTAGAGTCTTAAGATTATCTTATTATGCACCACAGCACCACAGCACCACTTCTACATTTCATATCCATAAAAAAATACTGCTATAATTAATTTTCTAGTTGCATAAAGATTTGATTTGATTTAAGAAGTCCTGTGCTGAAGGTTAGGCACCTCTATTTAAAGACAATTTTCGCTTGCCACTGTTGCTTTGATCAGAATCATTACTAAAAAAAGGAGCAAAAACACTATTGTAAAATGCATGCTTAATTGTGACATATGCCACAATATCTCTTTTGCAATTCCCTTTTAATTGCTGAACAAGGTGCAATAATTAAGTCTTGAACTTGAAGGCCTTCATTTAGGTTGTACTGTTTGTTAAAGGAACGAGGTTATAGCACTACAGTGAGCACAAGATTTTCTGCAGTCATGAACGTTACTTTGACTTCAATAACAATTTTGAAGAAGCACTACATTTTTCATCTTTTTCTCTCAGGTGAAGAGATGGAGAATTACTTTCATTTAACAGTGAACCTATCTCAAAATAACCCTAATTTCTGCAGGCTAAACAAATACTAGAGGAAAAAGAGAACACAGATAGTAAAACATTTTGAAAGTCAGAAGTAGAGAGCAAGTTTCAATTCCTTCCTCCTAACCTTAGTCACTAAACTCAGAAGCTGTATGTGATAGTCTTGCTCTGTAAGGAGAGACAGGCTCATTCAGTGGTGGCTGAGACTACTTGAGACCTGAATCATTCTGTAGAAGCCTACCGCTCTTTAATTCCCACAGGAAGGATAGTAATTTTCTAGCCAGGACCTTTCAGCCTATTGTGATTTAGCACAGAGCTGAGCTGATCCAAAAGCACATAATTGCCCAGTGATTCAATCCCTCTGCCTCTTCTGTGTATTCTCAGATAATCTTTCCTATTTCTTTCCGCCTGCTGACACTGGAAGGGGTTTGATTCTGAAGTGATTTAAGTCATCAAACATTAAAGAAATATTGATTCTTTATTATAATAGCTTTTGATGCCTTATGTCTTTAAACGGCTTCAGTGCAGAGTCACATGACCATCAGGGGCCTCTTATGTCCTATCCACTTGGTCAACAACACCAGCTTTTTCATGAAACCTTATTCTTAGCTAAAAGGTGAAAAGGATGATACAGGATCAAAATCTTACCTTGTGTGAAGGGAATTTTAGGTTTGAAACACATCTGAATCTAAGCTAAGATAATATTGCATATCGAAGAATTAATGAGTTATCAAATGGGAAGAGAAAGCATTTTAATAGGGTTTATAAACTAGGGTTTATTATCTGAGGTTAAAACTGACAGACATCATTCTCTGATTATTCCTGACTGATATTTGTTGAGAATGTCTTTTGCAACTATAAAGATGAGAAAATGGCTTCTTAGTTTCAGCTGAAGATAAAACTGTGAACTTCGACTTGTCACTTTCATAAAGAAATGCCAGTCAATAGACTGACACAGGCAAATTATCATGCCATGTAATTCAAACAAAAGTTTCACATAGGTCATGTAATTTGCTAAATGTTCTGTCAGTTTACTAAGGGAACTGGCAATCTATATTCAGCCTTTTTTTTTTCCTACCATGGACTTAAATAGCGAAGTCAGGAGTTATACATTTTCAACAAAGTTCACTTTGAAGCCTCTATTCTAACAAAGAATCAAGAATTGCAGAAGCAGAGTACGTGTAGAAAACTGTCAATTTGATATGCTGTGTTGACATCTCTATCTCATATTTCCTCTGTGATTACACTTTCAAAAACAACTTCCAAACAAATTTGAGATCAAAAGAACATAATTCAAACTTTCACTTACATTTAAAGATACAATTTCCAATATTCAGGCAAATTAGTATAGTATATTCTAAAAGAACAGAATATTTTGACTGAAAATATCTTAGAAGAAACAGAGAGGCTTTTTTGAGTTCATGAGAAGTTTGAAAATACTGCCTGTTTCACAAAGAACTCATTTGTTTACAGTAGTTTCAGGTCAAATTTGTAAAGTCATCATGTTTGGGTGGCTTGCATTGAGAAACTGGAACTGTAGTAGAATTGAATCTCCGCCCTTGATGTTGATATTGCTGTTCTCCACAGCCTCCAGCTCATTAAAATTTTTATAGATTTCTCAATTGCACTGGTGAACACAAAGCTTTAATGTGAAAGGTAAGAGCTCACTGAACATTATTTTGGTCTGTTATTATTGTTCTTTGTTATTATTTATTATCAGGGTTTGTTATTATGACGTTAAAAAATCAAGAAGAAATATTTTGCTGTTAATGCATCCAGCTGAGCTAAGTAAAACTAATGTTTTTTTTTAAAAAATAACATTTCTACTTTAGAAATGATGCTGCTTCTGACAATATACCTGAGAGTTCTTCAGTGTTAATGAAATATTAATAGACTTATTATATTACCTCACCATGAAAAATCACAATGAAATTCACTAGGTGTCTGGTGCCCAAAGATTATTTTATTTTCTCCTGTATTTGCAATTAAAAGTTTCAGTCTACTGGAATGTTTTTAATACAGATTTATCAGAATAATCATGGGATAGTCCCTGCCACAATATACTCACCAGAGAGATATTTGTGAGGATTAAAAGCTGACCTTTTGCTTTTGAATATGGGCACTGAGAAGCCTGGTAAGGAATGTTTAGTCTAAAACATCTAAAATCTCACATATAAAGGAAAGATTTAGTTTAGACAGACTATTCATAACAAACAGGCTTAAATCTTGGATTGGAGGAGGAACAAACCATTAGGTATGTTGAACTTTTCATTTTCAAAAGAGTTTCTCTTTTAAGAACAACAACCCACTCCAAATGCATGTAACTTCAAAAACTTCATCCACTAGTCATTAATATCTGACATTATTATATATATCTCTCTCTTCCGGAATGAGAAATCATAGTAATGATTGTCCCTCCCCACCAACTACCTTTGCTTATCTGATTTCCTTCCTATTCCATTTTTGACCTCTCAAAGATTCTTCTGTTTTATCTGCCATTCTACATCACCTAAATAAAATGGTGAGCTCTTTTTTTAAAAAAACCAGACTGCATGAAGTCATAAATGGAGGATAATTTAGGAAATCAAAAGCAATTTTAATTGATCAGAAATCAATCTTTACGTACAAAAACACCAAAAATGAGCTCCAAGCTACAGAACTTAGTTTGTACACATCTTAATTTTTTATTCCTCCAGCCTAGGTGTGAGATGCTGGCTTGGACAAAAATTCTTGACCACAGCAAGAGACAACAAAATCCTTGGGGAGGGTATTGGGTTCATTCTTTTTTCCCCATATATGTACAAATATAAATATATTGTGTATATCTGCATATAGTCTAAATGAGATGCTTTAGCTCAAGTGATTATAGTAAGAAGAGAAAAATTTCTTGACAGAGTCATTGAACTCTGTTTCATTAACATGGTCCAAGACAAGTGTATGTAGCTCACATCTGGGTTAATAGTTTTCACAGATTACTTGATGAAAGGGTGTGAAACAGATGTCACAGATGTCAAAAGGATTGAAAACATTGGAGGCTTTCTTTTCAGTCACGCTTGTAGGTTGATATCTTTCTAAGATTTTCCTGGGAGACTACAGAAGAGGTTGAGTTTGACGAAGAAAGAACAAGTATGGGAGAACAATCCAAATAGCCATGGAGCGCTTATCTTAAATTATACTTTATTAACTAAACAACATAATTTGAATCACTAGCTTCATGCTCTTCTTTCATGGATTATTAGATTGAAAACTATGAGGGTGAATACTATTTTACTAGCATGAACTCTTGTTTGTTAGCAATCTCTTGCCAAGGGTTTCCTGTTTCCAACTCATAACATTTGGTGAGTCAAACCTACATTTTTAAAAATGTAACCTACCTCAATTCAGAGTTTGCGTCCAAATAGAGATGTGTGAGATACTGAAGGTAGTTATAATGGTTTATTAGTGTACCATACTTCTTCAGGAATGCTACAATTTCCTATTTCAGTAGCTGTCTCTAGGTTTAGCAAACTGTGAATTGCCTACACACACAACAAAGCTTTCTACACATCTCTTTTAGTGACTTATCTTCCTTGTCTCAGGAGTCTGTATCACTATTCTATGACACATGCATTTCAGTAATTTCAGAATCTAATTACAAACTAAATTAGATTGTTGTATTATGGTCTCATCCTTCTCATCTTACTTATCAAAATCCCCATGTCTTCTCTGCTGATATCTGAAACACAGTTGCACTTTATAGAGATGAAACCTGTATTCATAGTTTTCAGGTGAATGCCTTTTCATTTAAATACATGTATGAATGTGTCTTAGACAAAAAAAATAACCTGCCTTTTTTGGTTACCACTCCAGCAGTGCCTGCAAACTTTATATGTTTTGCTAGTGCTGTTTTCTTTCAGATTGTTGACAAAGTTTTCATTAGACACAGTCAAAAGCAGCTTACTGTATATGGCTACAGGTGGCAGTTCTGTTTATGGTTATCTGAATAGCAAAGCAGATCAGGTGAAAATCTCCAAATCCTAATTCTAAGAGGTTGCAAAGCAATGTAAATTTCTGAACAGCTCTGAGCAGAAAGTACTGCCAAGAAAAGTCACAGGCAGGAACAAAGAAAAATCAATTTGCCTTTCTGGTCTTAATGCAGGAAGTTAATTTCTTAATTTTTTAAGTAAGATCATTTTAAAATGGTAAAACTCAAGTGTTTTGTAGTAAAAGTGCCTATTATGAACAAAAAAAATTTTGTTACTATGACAACAAAATTCTTTAAATCCCACTGCCTGATATAACTTTTTTAACTTAATCACTTTCACAAATCAAAAAATTTCAAGTAATAGTTTGCAACAATCAATCCATGTACTTCTGGGGAAAAAAGCCCACAAAACAAACCAAAACAAAATGCACTTTAGTATTAGACCAAAAATCTTTTTCCAAAGGATTTATACTTGATATAGGTGGACATTCACACAATCATTGATTCAATTAAGTACCTGTGGACTGCTACACACAAAGGCTATTTAGAGTTTAATTTTCCAGAAAAGAAGACTTGTATTGGAGGGAGGTATTTGGTTTTTTTGTTTTGTTGTTTTTTTTCTGTGTTATTGGAGGGGAAGCACAGAAACATATTGACAATAAGAGCTAAAAATCTGGACCTGAACTTCTGCCTAGGCACGGTTCCCAACCTAATAAGTTTTTCACATTTCCTGTGAGAGATTTTTGCATCCATGATGGTTTATACAGCAAGGGACTGTGATTTCTGTCCAAATTTGCAAACAGGAAGGAATTTATTTTGAAGTTTTAAGAAAAAAGTAATCTAATAACAAAATTTCTATTGCAGCCTCCAATTTTATCTGACAGAGTGTAGGTTCTGTCATCAGACAGAGGGACTCTACATAAAAGATTTTTAGTGAACTTGTGAGGTTCTAGCAGAGAGACTGAGTGAAACTAACTAGTGTGATTGCAAACCTACCAGAAGGCTCTGATAACTGAATTTGGTTTTGCATGCCTTTTAATGTTGTAATGGTTGTCACTGTTAATAAACCTGGCTCAATCTAGTAGATAATAGCGTGACTGTACCATAATGCCTTATACATTTTCCAAGACGCACATAAAGCTAATAATGTCATACTTCGTGCTCTTACACAATGCAGAAGGTTACCAAGAATTTTTGTGACACTCACAGTTATTTAACAAACTAACTGGATTATCCAGCATGGGGAGTCTTTTGTTAGCTGAATTGGTTTGGCCATGTAAGTATTTACAATAGCAGATTCCTGCAGCTGCAAGCATGCTGCTGTGTGAAAGGAGAGAGGCTTGGGTAGCCAATTAAGAGATGCAGTGTAGTGATTGCTCCAGGCTGGCAAAATGTCAACATCAATTTCAGGTTCCTCACATTAAACCAATCAGCAACAGACTTTGTTTCAGCTTCTGCTCTCTTGCAGGTTTTTGCTTAAATTAAATTTTATAAACAGGCAAATTGAACGGAGCCCTTCACCATTCTGAAGCAGGTTTTCTGCTTGTGCAAGTGAAGGTTAATAGGAAATGCAAATATCATATGCATACCAATAATTCTTTTAAAATGTTTCACCTTCTGCACTACCCTTCAAGTCAATTTCTTTCCATGTAGAAGTGCTTCACATTGAGTTCCCCAGAGTTTAGCCATTTGAAAATATATAGGCATCATGAATACAAATTGTATTAAGCATTTCAGATTTTTAAGTGATACCCAAACAAGATGCGTTGTCCAATCTCATTTAGCTACAGAGATTTGATAGTTTCTGTAATTTAATCTTGTTTCAGAGCAACTTCCCCTCCAACACAGAGAAATAACAGTTTCCAGCTCTTCTATTAAACTCATTAAACATCTGAGGAAGTGTTCTTCTCAAAAAGTGGCATAGATATTCCCTTTCTCCTAATACATGTGTATAGGGTATAAATATGGGCTTCAAGGGTAATTTCATTATTTTTCTAGATGAACACTATCTCCCAAGTAGACCTGTTTCCCATTTCAAGTGCTCCGTGTGCTTTTTTAGCCCTAATGGTGGTTTCCTGAGGAAACTGTCAGATTCTGCTTTGGTGCTTCCTAGCTCAGATTTCTTCCATGGTATCCTGAAAGTGTGAGTCCAGCTTTTCAGTGTGATAAAGCTGAGGGGAAGATAGCACATTCTCCCTACAATTTAGCCCTCAGATAAATTTTTCCCTCCCTACTAAAGAGACAAGCCTTTCAGGCTGATCTAAAATCTAAATCATTTGGATGAATTTGATCCAGTCATGTAGCAAGTCTGTTCTATCCTTGTGAAAAAAAACCCAAAAAAACAAAGGAAAAAGGACTTATCCGTTATATATTATGACAGTTTCAGGTCTTTGAACTATAATCATCACAACTGCTCTGATCAGTCCATGGATAGGTGTCCTCAGGAGTTTTACCACTAGAACTACAAATGAGTACTTTTGCATGCTACAGATGCATCAGAGAAGTTGTCTAAATAAACATGGGTAGCATCACATTTGTCAGACAGAGTCTTTAAACACTGTCCATACCTCCTGGTGCTGTTGGAGATATCACAGGATTGAAGTCTTATTTGATAAGGCTGGGTACAGATTACTTCTGCTTTACACAGTTCATCAGATTCCTCCAGAATCAAAACATATAAAGATTTATTTAGATTCTTCATCAAAGTATGATCAAAGATTAGACACATATGTTCTTCAGTTCTTAAGTGTTGGTCTACATAGAACTGTCTGAAATTTATGTCAGCAAAGTATTCTCAAATGAATGTTCACCCAATTTGTGTGTGAATGCAGGTAATTTTCTCAGTTTGCTGCTTCTTCTGGTGCTATGGCAGTCCATAGCAGCTTAACAAAAGCTTAATGCTGGACTTGCCATTGTTAATAATATCATGTTTTACCCTGTTCAGTTGCACCAAAGTAACTAAATCCACTAAGATCATGTTTACTTGAGAGAAAATAACCTTTTGAAAATGCTTTGTTTTCTTGCTTACAATATGCAAGTAAATGAAAAAAAAATCCAATTAGAATTTTGTTTGTGATCAATGAGTTATGCTTTTTTTTTCACAGAAAGTAATACACCTTTTGCACTCTAAGGAGCCCTGCCAGGTAATTATCTGATTATTTTTTGCAATACTTTGGAATATGTGATCTGTTTCCTGCATTTGTATTTTAACATCTTGGTATGAATGCAATGCCAATGTTGCTCTCCTTTGGCTATCTTAACCATTTTTGCAGTCTGAGGATTTTGTATTGATCCGTGTGTATTAGCTGCTAGTTGCAATGACTGAATGCTTTGCCAGTTGAAAGTACCTTATACTTTTCTAACAGCAGGATATATCAAGGCTTAGAGGTGTTTATTGGAAAAATATTTATCTACTTCTGAATATAATGAAGATGTTCCTTTAGAAAACACAGGCACATCTACTTCAAGAAGAAAATCTTGCTTCTTATTTTGTTTTTCTTTTCTGAGTTCCATTTATAATTTCTTAAGAGGAGAAGAAGAAGACAAAAAAAACAAGACAGAAGAGTCTTAAAGAACTTTTCTCATGAGTTCAGCGTTATCTTATTCTTTTGTAGGGAAAGGAGCTGTATGTACTCCAACTAGTATAAGCTATCCAAGTTCAAGACAAATGGAATAAGAAGGAATTCAGGCCAAATTAAGATAATTAAGTGTTCTGTCATTAATATTTGAGAATATCTTGATTGGTCTACAATAAGACCACCCTGTGTGGTATGATGATTCTGAGGGTAAACAGGATAAGATGCTTATGGTTTAGTTAAGGAAAAAATAATCATTTTATATTACTCAGCTTCTGGGAGTCAGAAGTTCAAAGCCTTTTAAGTTGAAGGCTGCATCTAAACTATTTTATTTAAACATGTTGTCTAGCAATAGACATTGTCCTTTAATATCTGACATGTTTTATTGTCTTCGGTATGCGTCAGTAATGCATTGCACAACATGATCATGCTATGCATAAGAAAATAGAGGGCTTCCTTCTTTTCTGGCTTGAGATTTCCTTTTCATTCTCTGCATATCCTTGGAATATGTAGACTTCTATGCCTCCTGGGCTGTTCAGGAAAGAGATCTGATTTCTTGATATTTAGTCTGTCTATTGAATTTTAATAATTCACTTGCACAGAATGCCTCATTCTCCCTGATAGTATCTCCTCACCTTTCTAGTTAAAGAATTTTTGTTTTGAAATGGAGCAACCAGAGCTGTGCATAATATTCAAGTTATGTACTTACCAGCTATTGTTAATATCACAAAGTTGTTTTCTGACTTAGTTCCTTTCTCAATGATTTTTCACACTGTGTTGCTTTTTGACTGCTGGGGAAAACTGAGCTGACATTTTGAGAGATAAGCAACTGTGGCTTTGAATTCTCTTTTACAAGTGATAATATATAATCTAGAGTCCATCGCAGTCTACAGTTACAGTGATTACTAAACATATCTTTAAGGTTGACCCTTTTTAGTGAAAAATAAGAACGTCCCCTCCCAAATTTCTCTTCACACCATCAAATGATGACTATGTTTTATTTTGCTATTATCAATCACTAAGAAGTTAATTTTCATTTTATAATTTACTACAGTAGCAGAGTGGTGTGTGAAATAACTGGCTTCTTTGATTTGTCAAGAAGACAACAGACAATTTCAGGAAATGGAAATTAAAATGAACTACATAGACTCATTGCACAATTAAAAAGGGTATTTATTCAAACTGTGCATACCTAAACATCTAGAAGTATTGAAGCATTATCCAATGTTAAGTAATATATATTTTTTTTAAAAAAGGCAACTTACAAGAACCCATGGGAGGAGGAATTTCTGTACTTTTGGAAATAACTTTTAATCAACTATTAATTCAGATCAGGTGAATCTCATAACCTGAGAAGATATTTTGGCCAAAGATGAAAAGCAGTCTTGACATACAAAATAGTATGCATGCAAGCTTTAACTGAGTTTAGACTGTCTTTCTCATTCCCTACTTTTAAATGAAAAGTGAGAGCTTGAATACTCAGGCAGAAAAGGAATATAAATGAAAAACACAAGTCTGTGATATTGAAGTTGATTAACCTACCCAATAGGATTTCAAATAGAAGAACAATTGAAAAGCCAATTGTGTTGTGTTTTAAAGAAAATAAACAACTTTAGCTGCCTTGGAAGGAATAGGAAAACATCAACCAGGGGTAGGAGATTTCTGAGCACAGAAACAAATTTCAGGGTCTTACAGGTAAATGAGTATTGCTGATGATACACAGCAGCAATGTGGACATTGCTCCCATCATACTATTCATAGAGGAATTTAGTAACATGGAGGGAGACAAAAGTGAACGATTTCTCTTGAATGTTCTCACAAATAAAGGTAAACAGAAAACGAAAAGAGCCCTAGGTTAAGTGGTAGAGGGATAAGAGCCTAAAGTTAAGAAACACGGGGCATCCATAACAAAACACTATTTTTCTTGTCTCTAACAGAAATTTCCTATTTGTTAGAGTCGTAAAGAAATTGGAAGGCTTAAATCAGTCAGGAAGTTGAAGACTTGGGCCAGGGTAGTCACAGTTCCATAACTTCCATATGTCAAATCTTTTGCTGCCAAATTTGAAAAGACCCAAGCAAAACCAGATATACAGATATTTAGTGATTCTGCATACCAATGTAAAGTAAAAGACAGAGATATGTGTGGGTTCAAAATAATATGTCATATTTGATATAACTGAATTGTGGCAGAATTTTTCTTACAGGTAGTAAGTAATTACAGTTGGAATACTATTGGGCTATGATAAAAAGAGGGACGAGCATATTTGCATTGAATATAAGATTACTTCACAGATGATTAAGGATCAAAATACCAAAAAAAATTAAATATCTAACTTTTAAAACAGTAAGTACTATAATCCTCTCAGAAATGCTAATATATAAAGAAAGTCTGCTCCTTAAGAATCTATCTATTTTGAATGCTATAATTCTGTATATGCTATTCTACATGAGTTACTGTGGACATTGTTTGTAGAATGGTATTGTCAAATGGTATACTAGGTATAGAAATTAATAATTTCTTACAGCAAGTCTTGCATTCAGGAAGGCCATTTTAGTAGTGAACTTTTTGGCAGTCATCAAAAAGTTAACTACTGATATAAAATTTGCAATTGCTTAGTCCAAATTGATTAGACTCTTGATCCATACACTTGATTTAAATGAAGGTAATGTGTACACATTTACATATGTATAGACTGACCATTTAATTCTAACAGTTTTAATAGGCTGCTACAAAATATGAATTTTACATATCTTATAACACAAAACAATGAGTTAGCTCGGATCAGTTGACCTTTAGTTAGGCTAAATAAGTTATGGGATTAGCAAACGTTGAAGATATGAGAACAGATATTAACTTGGGCCTCCTAGGGGCCCAAAATTTAGCAGGAACAGTTAGAGTACTAACTGGCAAACAAATTTAACCTTTGCTTTGTTTAGATTGAAATAAGATTATCATATCTCACTATTTTATATAAATTAAGATGTATTACTAGGATTAAAAAAGAAGTTGCAAAAAAATCTGACGGAATTCCTCTGTATTTAAAACTATACTTACAATCAAGACTTCCCTCCACAGATCTCAAAATTCTTAAAAGACAATAAAATTTCTGATGCAGAAAACAATTTTCCATAAGCCTTTTTAAAATTATCTATCTTTTTTATTTTTGCTTATCTACCATTCCTCTCTTATACTTTTTCTTTCTTTTCTTGTTTGTGCACATTTTGTATCACTGTACCAAATGAATCTGCCATGTTGTAGCTATATTTCTTTATTCTTTATTTCCTCACTGTGCTATGTGATGAAATTGTTGAACAATACTCACTTTATCTGTTACTATGAAAGACTTTCTCTTCATAATTAAATTACTTGAGCTCAAGTGGTTTGCAAGGTCATGGTCAACAGAAATGGTGTTCTCTATGAATTTGATGTTAAGGCACTAGATAATATTGTAATATGTGCATATTTTATGTTTGTTTATACATATATTATGTATACATATATACAAATATATATATAGCGCTATCTAAATATACAGCAAATCTCTGTTCTGTGTATATATATGCTTTAAGAGACAATTGGTGCTGATATACTTGATCAAAATAATTAAAATGAAAAATTATTTAATGAAAATGGAATATAAAAATTCATGGATCTGTAAATTATGTGTGTTTAAAATGCACATAATCATTTGGAGAAACAGTTAAAAAAGCTAAGAATTTTAAATATGTTTGAAGAACAAGTGACATCACGGGTCATGTATATTCATTGCTAGATACTGAAAACATTTCAGATCTCTTTGCTAAATGTTTCTATGCAGCATCTGAATCAACACAGGGAAGTATAGATTCAATATGATGCTGTATCAAAGAAGTAAAGACATCATGGCTAAAATTTACAAACTCACTTGTCCATATAATGTGTGCTGAAGAATCTTAAAAGAGCATCTAATTCTCTGAACCTCTAATGTGAGTTATTAACACAGTGTGGAGATCTCAAGAAATGCTGAAGAATAAGGCACAGGGAATGACTCTGGAATTAGATGCCAGTTGGAATGTCACATTAGTCCCTAAAATATACTAACTGCCATGTGTTTTAAGTAGAGTAACAGATTTTTTACTTTTGCTGCACTTCATTTCAATTAACTGTTGGAATACGTTGCCTGGAGACCCTGTGGAAACCATCTTTGGAGGCTTTCATGACCTGACTTGGCAAAGATCTAAGCAACTGATCTCAATTCAGCACTGACTATACATTAAGCAGAAGGTTAGGCTCAATGACTATCTTGATGATTGCTCACCCTCTCTCTATACTTACTTGCTAATTTGTAGACTGTGTTAAGGCAGAGGACATTTATCAAGATGCTCTTGCTAAGGAATGTTAGGTTTGGAGAAAACCTATGAAGTTTGAAATTAGGCTCATGAAATTTGGAGGAAAGCACTTATTCACAATATTCAAAACCAACAACGTGGCTAAAAGTGTGACACTGATAAAGAAACATAAAGTAAATGCTTAATCTGTTTGCATTAATGTTTTGGTTCTGTAGCAAGTGAGTACATAAGTGAAACAGGAGACCAGTGCATACAGTATCTCCCTCTTCCAGTGACAGCGCTAATCACTGTGGAACTGTTTAATCTTAAAATCAGAGAGCTTTTCTGATCAATCTTTCAAAAGACCTGTTATAGTCTTTCTTAATGCGTATCTGTTTGGGGTCCTGCCCTCTTTTTCTCAATAGACTGCACCTCCAGTTAGGCTCTACTTGGAAGAGCCAGAAATATCCTTTGAAATCTTCCTATCTCCAGGAAGATTTTAAACTTCCATCCCAGGTTTACTTAAACACTTTCATATCCAAGATGTATTCTGGTCATTCATCTTTACTTATATGGCTCAAATGCTTCTTTGTGTCATTACCTACTTAATTGTCAAAATCTCTGTCTGTGAGGCATGAAACTCTCTCCTTCTGCCCCTATTGCTTTTGGTAGTTTGCACATCTGTTTGTTTTTCAAGGCAAAAGTCTTTGGAAGATTCTCTCTGAATCACTGTGGTCTTTAGCAGTCACACTTAATGCCTTTAGCTTGATGGAATAAATGCACTTATATAGATGAGGCATATTGTCTCATTTTTACACCTTCATGTAAACGGTAGGTTTATTTGACTGAATTTCAGCATCTCTTTCAGAGTTACTGTACAGCAGGAAAACAGCTTTGATAGTTTCCTTGTGTGCATCAGGTTTTAAGTGTAAGAAACTTCTTGCAGATGCTGTTTTGTGTGCCTGTTCACAGCTATCATTCACATTTGGCAAAGCATCTTCAGAGGTCCATAACCATAATTTGTTTTGCTATTTGGATTGCTCATACAATGCAGTCTCTGATTTGCATGCGAAAGTCATATAGCAATATCCCTTTATATAGCAATATCCCTTGTTATCATTACTGGACTGCTTTGGCTTGGAGCATGACAAATAGAACAAGTTTGCTCAGACTTGAGCCAATGGTTTGGTAAAAGACATTGTCTAAATCCCTATTAAGAAGAATAAGTGAACACCATAAGGAAGTGTAAGTGTTCAAGGCAGTGAGATAAATCTTCCACTTTTCCTCAGTAACAAAAATATATTTCCTACAACTCTCCATTAACTCAAGGCAGAGATGTTACTGGCTTATTAATACACACTGGGAATTCATGTGGATGGCGCAGTTTTTTCTTTTCAGAGTTAAAAATGTTTTCTTTAATTTCAATAGCGCTTGCTGTATCAAATGATATATTTTTAAGATATGCGTATCTGTAAATCTTACATATTATATATTATTTATGCCACTCTTATAATAAAAACTAGTTCGGTATGAATACGTATCCACTTAAAATATCTTTAATTTCATCTCAAAACAGAGATATGTAATTTTAATTGCATTTATGTTGTCTTTGGTAAGATCAATAGCAGTCTTAATTTACTAACAGAAAACTTTAAAAGACTTCCCATGAATATTAAGTAACACAAATCAATATGAATTTGTAATTCATGACTTGTTCTAGACAACCGTAACCATAGTTTTAATTTCTTGAAGTGTCTTTCAAGTTCATGAAGGAAAAAGTATTCTGTTTATGTTGTGTTTACACAGGATTCTACTTCTAGAGGGAGGGCTAGCAAAACCCATCCCCTAACAGAAATCTTGTATTTTTATGTTCTTAAGGATATGAGGAAGAATTAGTTAAACAAAACCATAGCCCTCCTTTTCCTCTATCACATAATAATAGAAAATGATAGAGGGATTTAATATAGTTCAAGAATTTTGTTTGTAAGAAATAATCTTCTACAGGAAACTATTGCATGGTTGGTCTATACACAGGAGTAGGTAAAGGTAGTGTTTATCATATTTGCTTAGTTTCCATCTCAATAGAAGTTAGTATTGAATCTTGCCTCAGACTAAGATCTTTTCTGGAAAGGAGTCATTACACAGATTCCAATCAGTCATTCCATTGTAAATCTGGATTGCCTCTATTGAACTCACCAGCGTAACTGCGGAATTACTGCAGTGTAATTTGGCACACGCAGTATAACAAGATAAAAACCCCAGTGGCATGATACAAAAATATATATATGCACATAAAAATCATAATTCTTCCTGCAATACATTTAGCAACTTGGTGTAAAGTTCTTTGTAAAGAAGTGTGCCAGAGAAGCAGGTTAAATGATATGCATAATGTTCCAACCTACAACTGCAGGAGCTGATTTTTCTGCAGCTGGTCTTGATATCTGCTCACTGCACAGTAGGCAGAAGTATAGACAGTCTGAGAATGACTTCAGGGACTGCAGGGTATAATGGAAAAAGTCCTTGTGTGCAAACATTCTGTAAATAACTTTAAATGGTTGAATCAGGTAAAATATTCCCAAAGCTGCTCTTTAATTTTTTCATAAATCTGTTTATGAACTTGAAATATTTGTTTTTGCCATCACTAAAGCTGAAAAATACTGTGATAAACTCCAAAGTCTTCATGGATTGCATTTCTCTTTCAAGAAATGAACATTTCCTCATTGATTCTTATGTTTTTTTAGTCAAAATATATATAGTTGTGTGATAGGATAGAAATATTACTCACATGAAACAGGATGACTACAATTCACAGGAGAGGCAAAATTGCAGGTGATTTATACAGCTTACCCTTGGACTGTGCTTCTATAAAGTTTTCATATCACATCTTATCTGGTTTTATATTTGTATATGAACAAAAATTATATTCTTATAAGAGTTTCTCTAAGTAAAAAGGTATGTTAACACACATGCTCTAGTTCCTGTTAATCATGTTTGTAAACAAAACAAAGCTATATGGAAAACATCCTTGATTTAGAGCCTGAGATAGACCTTACGTATTTAAAAATAACACTCAAGAAATAGATTCGCTTTTTGTAAATGCAATTTGTTTTAGAAAACCTTTTTTGTGTTTGAGAGAGGTCACTGACAAGTCAGACAAAGAGATTCCCTTTTCTATGCACTTTGGCAAGACAGTATTTCCTGCTAGCTTTGGGAATCCTACCTTGAAACCAAGGGAGAAAAGATACCATAAATGTATGTACATGAAGATTCTGGGAAAAAAATGCACAACTCTTATGAAGTTAACTCTAACTACAGTAATATAAAGCTTTTTACTAATTCTCTAACTATAAAAAACAGATGAACCTCACTAGACAAACTGAAGTCACTCTACCAAAAATAAACAAATTCTAGAACACTTACAATCCATTAAATATTAAAACCCATTCTCGTAGTCTTGAAATCTGCTGTTCATTACCTCCTGCCCCTGTGCCAAATGCAAATATGCACAATGTTCACTGGCCAGTGTCCAGCATCCCAAACAACTATCCACTTGTTAAATTATATGTGGCATTTTGAAACTAATAGTCTTGTCTCTCCAGTCTGCTTCTAGGAATCTGTCCAATAAAATATGTATTCAATAAGAAAATATTGTATATTGTGCTCTAAACACAGTTCTCTTCAGAACAGGGGAGGGTATGTAAATGAAAGAAATGAAAAATATGTTGCTGTGTTGTACATGGAGATGGTGGTACATTCCAGTCGAGGCAGAAATAAGCAGCACCTTATTTCATGATCTTTGTTTAATAGGAAAGGTATCTATTCACTCAATGTAAAGTGCATTTCTCCATTCTCATTTGCACACAAACCACTCTCCTATTTTCATCAAATGCTTTATATAAGTATTTAAGGATAAAATCTATTTTTATTACAGGGCTATAGGGCCTTGCCTATAGCTAACGTTTGCTTCAGTATGCTGTTTGACAGAAATCGATGGAACCAGATAGTGCAGTTTAAAGTGGTTTGCTCTTTTAGGAAAATAAATAAAATCTATATACTCAGATTTGTGATACCTCAACTGATTTTTCAGTTTCCTCCTATTTGAAATTATTGGAATTTTGACAGCAAGAGACAGACTTTACAGTTTTAAAACCGTTGTGGGGATTTTTTTTGTTTTGTTTGGTGTCCCCCAGGAATAATGAAGTTTTTTGGGGGCTGCTTAACAAAAAACCATTATGAATAAACTACTTTTCAAATTTTCATCACCCTTTAAACCAAAATATGATGTTTTCAATAAATCCAATAAATCAAGAGTAATTGGTTTGCTCAAACGCTTGACTGTGATCATCATGATGGCCTAGAA
The DNA here is from genome assembly GCA_013396775.1 of Cephalopterus ornatus. Classification (NCBI taxonomy): domain Eukaryota; kingdom Metazoa; phylum Chordata; class Aves; order Passeriformes; family Cotingidae; genus Cephalopterus; species Cephalopterus ornatus. The sequence continues at coordinate 39,851 of VZRE01014223.1, forward strand.
AAAAAACAAGCTAATGAGAGAGACAAAAGCCTTCACTCCAATCACTGACAGATGTTTGAAAAGATTGCATCTGAACTTTGTAAATCATGCTGCTTTTTCCTTAAAAAGCCTAAGCTTTGTTAGACTATCTGTAATAAAATAGACAGAACTTTAAATGTGTTGGATGCACACCGGGGCTGTGGAAAAACTTTGCAACTTCCCAAAGTTAAATGTGATGCAACTGATGTATCATTAGAGATAGAAAGTTGGAAGTTAAATTAGTTATTGAACTATCTGCAGACTGATACTGCAGATGCTGTTGTCCTTGGAAACACTGTTAAGACAAAAAGGCTGGGTTTGTTGAGACTGGCTTTGATTCTTTGTTTTGTGTGATTAAATTCTTGATATATTTTCTCTTTCCTTTTTTCCTTTTTTTTTTTTTTGTTTTAAATGGCATGCTGTACAAACAAGGTAGAGGGTAACCTGGAACCAGTCTAAAAATTGCTCCAGTCTGCTCTTTTTATCCTAAGACAAAAGTGATGTGGCTTATCCCTGTTCCACTCATATCACTGAGAAGGAGACCTTTCATATGGGTAATAACACAGTGAATAGTTAACTTACGGTAAACCCACTCCGTACTTGCCACTTCATACTTGCTCAAGTTAGTAAACTTGGAATGATATTGAAACTGGTAAAAGATTATGGTTTAATAATGCATTCTGGGTTAGTTGTTGGCCGTGTTTCCTATGACAGATTCAATGGTTTGGTAGCAAACACTTTTAATAATGCATTCCAACACAGTTATCAGCCTCGTTCTCTGTCACAGACACAATGGCTTAATTACTGTCACTTTTTAAAGCAACATTTTTTCTACATATTGCAGTTTGTGTACAGTGAAAAGAGGGTAGTGTCCTACAGTGCATCTCCAGATAAAGAAAGCCCATTGACTGCATAAGTTTATGAATAATACAGAAGTTTTTACTGTGCCTTTCTCAAGAATTGTCATTTTCTTACTACTTTTTATCAGTCGCTTACAGATTTTCTTATACTTCTTTAAAAGATACCTATAAACATAAGCTTGCTTAATATACAGAAACAAGACAAACATCTTTCTGAAAATGCTGTGTCATTATGTGCTCTTCCTTCTGAAAACAATCTTTAATTCTAATGAATGATACTTGGGAGATAGCTTTATTACGATATGCAAGTTGATATACTTCAATTAAATTCCTTTCTGACAAAACAAACATTTCAAAATCTTTCACCAAATAAAAGACTATGTCTGAAAATTAACTCATATAGATTTCTGAGAAATCTTGCAGCTGTCACAAATTACTACCACAACCACTGGGATATGGTAAAGTGAGTCTCTGGCTTCAAATAAAATTCTAACTTTTTTCATGTAAGTTTTCGTGGAAATGGCTAGCTCTGAAAAAAAAGAAAAACTTTGATGAATTTGATTGTTTAATACTATTTTAATCCATATAACTCTCAGGAGAAGTGCAAATGGTTCAGACTGGTTGAAAAACTGAGCATGCAAACTACATATCAAGTACAAAGCATGAAGGATTTATTAGTGACAAGTGGAGCATAAGATCATGAATTTCTGCAAACATCTGTGCTTGTAAAGAAACACAACATCATGGAGCTCTTTCTTCATCTTCTTTCTTGAAAGAAGAATCCGTGGGAAGGCAGGTAAGAGTGTTCCACTTTTCTGTGCCTTTCTCTGGTAATTGCAGTCTGCCATAACAGCATAAGTAAGATTCTAGTGAAAGAATATGAACTTAGCTGCCATTCAGAGAGAAACATGTTCATTTTAAGTGATATTATTATACAAAATAGTCCAGCTACACGGCAGACTGAAGCTGAACACTCATGTTTTCTTTGTTCTTAGCAGGAGCTGAATGTTTTTGCTATCTAAGCTAGCATTCGGTTCATTCAAACACCTATGTGTAGAAGATTATAGTCTGGACATAACTATAACAGAACAATAAACTTGGACAAATTTACATATCAGCCAAGTCAAAGATCAAATAGAGATAAGAGTTTGAAGAGCTGTGAAATGTTCTGAGTGGTAGTAAGGAATATTACTGTATAAATCTTATTTTCTTAAAAAGCAATGTTCTATAAGGTGATTTTTTTTAATTGTTCAGTTTTACTATCAGTAATTTACTGAATAAGCAAGATAAAGTATAGAGTAGGATTTTTATAGCTTCTTTTGAGGAAGTTTGTGTTTGACAAATTACTTATAAGTGTATGTGAGTGTGTGGTGAAAGGGACAAACTAAAAATGCTAATATTGCAACTCTAATTCATATATTCTTTTTCATCTGCATCATTAAGTTTATAATTAAAGGTTTTTCAGTTCCAATTCCAGTATGGAGTATATATTTTTAATGACAAATTAATCAATTTATGAAAAATAATGTAAAAGGAGATTTATATTTTAAAAAATGATATTATTTCAGTAATTTCTTTACCCCCTCCAAAATATTGTAAAAACTCATGGATGCTCAATGTTGTAAATGAAACTGTTGTTTTCTGACATGTTTTGTATTAGTAATTTAAACTACAGCATTGAACAATTACATTAGCTTACTTTATTTTCTATATATGGTGTAAATTATGATTTATAAAACCCCAAGAGTGACATATTTTTGCTTGGGTAGTGTTTTCTTTTTCCTTATTGAGAAGCTTTTTTCCATTGGCATCTTCTTTTCCCTGATAAAATAATAGCCAGTTTAATGAATGCTTTCTCTCTCAGCTAAAAAAATCTGCATTTTTGGGCCTGATCCAGAACGAAGTGAAATCAATGAAAATCTTTCCATTTGTTTCAGGGAGCTTTGAGTCAAGCTTTTAGCTAAGCAGCTGTTTGGTACTTCTAATCAGTATAAGTCACTCTTTTGGAGGATATGCATTTTTCTGTACTATACAGCTACTCTTTGTAAATTTTGGATTCAATATCAACATGTCTCTTTACAGGTGACATCCTGTTTCATCATGTGTACCTGATCTGAATATAGCTTGTAATAGATAGTTGTTAAATATGATAACTAATTTGACTATATTAAAAAACAAAGTCATCAAACCAGAAATGCTAAATAACACCGTTTCCAGGAAGCAAGTAACATTGGTGACATTGCCATCTATTCCTGTAAAAAGCCATGATGAAAATGAAATATCTCAAATACAAATTCATAAGATTTATGTCAAATGCAGCCTTTGAAATACTGTCAGGATAAATTAAAAATGTGATGTCATTTGCAGCCAACTGCACATCTACCATTAGAAATACAGTTGAGGTTATAAATAGCTATTTTTTCATAAAGCCAATACTATATGTGAAACAGCAATTTAAGTTTTCTCCCATCACATTTGGCCCTTACATACAGTACACCAGGCAGAGATTTTAAAATGCAGCACTAATACACTTGAAGGGGTAACAATACCTCCATTCTTGAAAATATGTTGTAGCAGAAGAACATTATGTTATTGTGTTGTTAATAACATTTGTTCTCAAAATGGTGTCCTATCCTGGATGATCCTAAATCAGACAAACTATTAGTCTAATACTCCATGGGGTAATAAGTTCATTGACTAGCACAAAGGTTTTGCCATATTAACATAGTGCTAATCTCCAGAAATAGGGAAATGGTTAAGTCCCAAATTTTACATATGGTCTCATTCTGATGTAGGTCTGGTGAGATACTGTATTGCTTCCCTTCTGCTCTTGCATGTGGGTTGCTTTTCTCTTCCCATGTCCTATTTCTTTAATATCCTCACCAAAGTTTTGGCACAAAATTGCATAGATCTTAGCAAATGCAGTGCCTATATTGCAAGTTTTAGTCCTTTTTTAAATCAGGATACTTCAGACACTATATACTATGCTAAATATTAATCTCTGGTACCCACTGAAAACAAATATTGCAGTATTCTTAAACAATGTTTGCAATTAAGATGGCATGCAGAACATTGTTCCATCAAGCAAATTATGGTCTGGGAAATAAACTTTTCCTTTAACTGTTTAATAAAGTTCAATAGTAATATTTTTTTAAAAAAATCAATGACCTATGTAATTTTAACTTATAAGGGTGCTTCTGAAATTCTGAAAGACCCTGCAAAAACTATGTTTATTTTTTAACCTCTTCAATGGGAAATAAGATCATCTAATTCAGCTGATTTAAGAGTGACTTCTTTGTCATTTGACAAAGTCAGTGAATACTAGTAAAATGACTGACTAAGGCCATCCTGTAGAAGAGGGTTAGAATGTCAGTTTGGCTTACAGCTATGATCAGTGTCCCTTCTCTATCATATATCTTGGGTCACAGACAGGATGGCTGAGGCTGGAGGCATCTCTAGAGATATTCTCATCCAACTTTGTGCTCAGAGCAGGGTCAGACAGGGCAGGTTCCTCAGGGCTGTGTCCAGTCAAATTTTGACTATCAGCAAAGATGGAGGCTCCAGAACTCTGGGCAGCCTGTTTCCAGTGCTAGCTCATATTAGAGAAGTGTTTTCTCGCACTCAGACAGAGTTTCCTCTGTTTCAGTTTGTGCCCATTGCCTCTTGTCTTATTACTGAGCACTGATGAGAAGACCCTGGCTTTGTCTTCCTTACTCCCCCAGTAGGGTATTAATATGCATAGATAATATTTTCCTGAGCCTTCTCTTCTAGATGCTGAGCAGTACCAGCTCTCTCAGCTTCTCTCTGCATGCCAGATGCTCCAGCCCCTTAGTCATCAACAGACTACAGGGCTGTTTCTCATGATATTTCTAGATAGTATCACAATAAATACTGGCACACAAATGAGAAAGGGTCAGTCAGTGAAGTAATATTTCAGCAATGTCAGAAGCAGTCCTGGCAAGACAAAAGTATCACTTTATGTATGCCTGTTTTTCAAAAATAGCATATCTCCAGACCCATATTTATTCCTGTATGACCTACTTTCGGCAGTAGCTCTTATTTCAGTAGCAGAAGATTGGGATCTGTGAGTAGCTCATACTGCAACTTAGTTAAGTGCCAGCTTCTCATAATCACACAGAACACAAGCAACAAAATCAAATGTGCTTGTTGTAAAACTCTAGTGTATTCATCTCAACACCTATTTTTTCTGCTTGCCCATTGCTAAGGCTTAGACCTTTCTGAGTCACTAGGAAAACTGAACCTGATAGGCATAATTACTGAAATATCTCCTAACAAAAAAAAAGGAAAGGGGAACAGAAGACTGTGCAATGAAAACATTGAAAATAACAGAATTTTCAAGAACCGCAGGCTGTGTAACACAGATTGGGAAGCATTCACAATAACAAATTTGGTTTTGGTTAGATGAATAGGAATGACTGACTCATTTGATGGCAGCTTTCAAACTCAAATTTGCAAGGGCTTTTTGGTTTTGATTTTCTGTTCTGTTCCCTTTTTTTTATAACAAGGTAAAAGGACTTAGGGCAGATGGGATCCCACTAGAAACTGGGTAAATGGTTTCTCAGAGTATTCTTCCAACTGTTTCTATTTTCTTCTACACATTGACTTAGTTCAGTCTTTTTAAAGAGTAGCCAAACAAGAAGGAACATTTTTTTGGATCTGTTCTTAGGAGACTTTGTTTTTCCCTTTGGTCCAAATTCAAAATCTGCAGATCCTTTCCTCAACAGCTGCAAGAAATGATATAATTTGAGCATCAGTATTTTTAATTTTTTAAAATGAAAATATGTTACTAATTATTTTTTATTACTTCTTTCCTAGATTGATAAAATATATATTGATAAAAATATTGATCACACTGCTGACACCTATTTTACTTATATATGATATATGCAGGATGTTTGTCCTATGAACTTTTTCCTTGAATTTTTTTTTCAGGCCATATATATACATATTATCACTGAATATACTTCTAATATTAATCAAACTTGTTAAAAAGCCTAAAGAACTTACTATTCTACTTTGTTATGGATTGTCGGAAAATGCAGCGGTCCACTGTATCTTACATATACAGTCTAATTACTCAACACTTTTCTAATAGTAATAAACACATGAACTATTTAAATGGCTTAAAAATATAATCTTCTTGTATTTAACGGAAATTTCCAAAATGAAACTAAAAAAAATTCCATTAAAAGAATCAGAAAAATATGTAACTTTCCAATTCCCTACTTCTGTGACTTCATGGTGCATATATGTATATGGTATCATGTCTCTAGAAATAAAAGGCAGGATAAGTATCTGAAATTTCAACATGTTCTCTAAACCGTTAGAAGTGCAAGAGACATTATTTTTTTCTTTAAAAATACATCATCTGTCAGTGTGTGGTTATATGGGCCATTTTACTCATTCATTATGTAAATATTTAAACGTTCTTCATACAGAGAAATCGGCATCTGTATTTTGTGAGAGGATAATTATTGAACACTAGAGCTATAATGCAGTTTTGAGGGATGGTTAGCTACATATAGACTTACTGAATTATTCTTTGTTTAGTTAGTGTTAAGGTAGGCTAGAAAAAACATAACTGTGGCTATTAAATAGATATATTTTTTTAATGAACAAATTATTAGAAACTGGTGTATTGGGTCTGAGAAGCAAGGTTTTGGCAGTGGGGTGGGGAGTCTAGCAGTGGGCTTCTGTCAGAAGCTTCCCCCATGTCCAACAGCTGGCTCCAAGATGGACCCACAACTGGCCAAGGCCAAGCCAATGATGGTGGTAGTGCCTCTGGAGTAACAGATTTGAGATAGGGGAGTAAAAACTGTTGCACAGAAGCACCTGGAGAGAGAAGTGAGAATATGTGAGACAAACAGCCCTGCAGACACCAAGGTCAATAAGGAAGGAAGGGAAGGAGGTGCTCCAGCTTCCAGAACAGAGATTCCCCTGCAGCCCGTGGTGAAGAATGTGGTGAGCCAGGCTGTCTCCCAGAAGCCCATGGAGGTCTGTTGTGGAGCATATATCCACATGCAGCCCCTGGAGGACCCAGAGCAGGTGGATGCCCGAAGGAGCCTGGGACCCTGTGGAACGCACATGGTGGAACTCCTATTACAACCTGTGGACTTGTAGATAGAGGACCTAATGTGGAGAAGGTAGCAGGTTTGCTGGCAGGACATGTGACCCCACAAGGGACCTATGGGACTGGAGCAGTCTATTCCTGAAGAATTGCACCCCGTGGAAAAGACCTATGCGATGAAGAACTGCAGACCAGAACCGTAGCTGGAAAAGTTCATGGAGGTCTTTCTCCAGTGGGAGGGACACCATGCTGGAGCTGGAGAAGAATGTGAAGAGTCTTTCCACTGAGGAGAAAGGAGCAGCAGAGACAGTATGTGATGAAATGACCACAGCCCGCGTTCCCTGTACCCCTGTACCACTGAGTGGGGAGGAGTTAGAGAGAATCGAGAGCAAAGTTAAGGCAGAGTAGAAGGGAGGGGTAGTGGAAGGTAATTTAAGATTTGGTTTTATTTCTTGTTATCATGGAATAATCACCACCCTTAGCCAAAATTTGCCTTTTGATGTGTTACATAGAATACAACATTTAGTCTTTGTGCCTTGGTTGTGGCCAGTGAAATAGATTTACATAAAGCATGAGAGTTATACTACCCTCAACAACAATTAACACATTAATTATCATAATAGGAGTTGACTGTGATTTCAGTAGCTACTGGAATTGGTGCAGTTCCTGGTCTGCTTATACAATTTTGTCTTCTAAACTCTATGTCTGTCTGCCTTTTTGTCAAAACATGCCTTTGGTAATACAGCCTTTATATTCAGGATGTAGTGAAAATGTAGGTGTGATTGCAGTGCTGAGCATTACATTATCAACAGACACGTATATATGTCCATTGTCCATACATATACATGTATGTATGTAAATAATGCAACATCTCTTCTGAACACCAGTTCACAAATTTGTCACCTGCCCGATATACCATTCCAAGTTTCCCTAGCAACACACCAACTCTTTGCAGTAACAATCCATCTGTCTGTTTTACCAATCCAACTGTTCACAAGAAAACCCAAAATCTTTCCAGGATCAATCAATCTCAGTATCCTGCCAAGCTATTTTCTCCTGCATGTTAAAATGACACAGGTTCTTATGCAATAAACTACTGTGATTTTTTTAGGGCCAAATCTGTTGTGGTCCACTGGTCTTCAGACAGTAATGTAGCTCAAATTTCAGTTACAAAAACTAGATAACTAAAAAGGACAGAGGAAACACAAAGTTCAGCACTTGTGCCAGAAAAAAACAGAAGATTTTTTAGAAAATATATACTCTTACAACGCCTTCAACACTGGGCACATCTCCATATGGAGGTACAATGAATAACTTCGAACTGAATTGAAAGGAAGATAGTTTTCTGCAATTACAGAGCACATTTTACACAAGAAAATATGCAGTATTTCTTTGGGTGAGCATTGAGTACTTCATATATATTGCAAATTTCTAAACATAATTATCTGTATTCATTTATCTCTCTCTGTCTAATGCTATGAAAATAAAAATTTATGCATGTCATTTACCTTATTTCCAGTCTTATTTTTTAAGCTCCAGTGACACTGTGGTTCCCTGTGTCATTTTTCTTTATCTCACAATACAGGGTCACAGCATATTTCCAACACATAGCTTTGTTTTCTATGGTCTCAAAGAATAAATGAGGCTGGCAGAGAACTCAGGAGCTCTCTCGGACAAAAGCAGGGCCAGATCTGGGGTGAGACCAGATTGCTCAGTCCAGTTGCGACTTTCAATCCTCCAGGGTCAGAGATAGCACAGTTTTCAGAGCATCCTGCTCATCTACCTCACTATCCTCACAAGGTAAAAGTTTCTTCTTTTATCCAGTCTGATAATCTCTTGTCTTAATTTACACTTGTTGTTTCTTGCCCTCCCTCCTTGAACTTCTGTAAGGAGTCTGACTCCACCTCCTTGATGACCTTTGGTCAGCTGTGGGATCTGTTGAGTGCATTGAAGTTGTCCCTTCTCCAGGCTGACCCAGCCCAGCTGCTCCAGTCTCTTCTGAAAGGGCTGGTACTCCAGCCTCCACCACCTGGCAGGCCTCTGCTGATCTCCCTTCAGTTTGTCCAGGTCTTTCCTGTCATAAAAATATCAGAAAAACTAGATGCAGTATCTAGATGTTATCTGAAAAATGCCATAAAGCCATTCTCTCAATCTACAGGCCATGCCACTGTTCATACAGTCCAGGAGATTGTTGGCCACCTTTGCTGCCAGCAAACACTGTGGACTAATGTCAATCTTGCTGTCCACCTCCACCCCAGGGCCTTTCCAACAGACCTGGTTCCTGACCTCTCCCTCTCCAAACAATATTTTTTTGTTGCAGGAGCTGGTATTTCCCTATAAGAGGAAAAGTTTCTTGGTATTTGGAGAGTTTGAAATTTTTCCCTTGTGTTTCATAATGCTCTTGGTGGCTCATTTCTTCAGTCTGTTTGGGCTCTGTCCTTGAGTGTATTGACTTGTGCCCCTCATTTGGCATAATCTGCAAAGCTGATGAGAGTGTGTTCTGCTGCTGCTCATCACTGATAGAGATGTTAAAAAAGAAAGGTCCTAGTGCAGATGCCTCTGGTAGTCCACCTATCACAGGCATCCAGGTAAAGTACGACTTGTTAACCACTTTCTGAGCCCCATATTTGATCCATTTTCTTGTCTAGACATTCAGACTGTAACATTCCAATGTAAATATCATGGATGGCAGTGTTAAAATCTTGCCAGAGTCTGTGAAAAAACTTCAGCTACTATCCCTATATCCACAAATCTAGTTATTTGTTATAGGAGACAACCAGGTTGGTTAAGCAGTCTTGGTAAATCCATGCTGGTGACTTCCCATTTAACTGCACATGCCCAGAAATGTGCTCCAAGAGGACTCAGTCCATGATTGTTCCAGAAACTTGAATAAGTCTGACCATCCTGTAGTTGCTGGGGTTAATGTTTTGGCCCTTTTTGAAGGAGACTGTGACATTTGCCTTTTTCCAGTCAACATAGACCTTTTCCTTCTCAAAGACCATGAAAAGAAACTAAACCCAAATTGCTATTTTTAAATCTTTTCAAAGCCTGCACATTTGTCATTGAGTACATATTTTATTTTGTTGAATAACAATAGAAACATTGAAATTACACATCTCTTCTTCAGATGGCTTAACATTTGATTTCAGCTGAAGTCGTATTCATTTTCATGGTACATAAATTATTCTAGGTATGAATGATTGATATAAAGATTCTGTCTAAAGAATATATCTTGGAAATCTTTGAGAGGGTTATTGTGTTGGCTCATTATCAAGTGTACTGTAGCTTGTAAGATGTCAGGGGGAATTAGACATGTATGGACATTAAAATATGAGCAACCAAGCTGAGGAATTTTTTAATGATTCCAAATGAGCCCACTCTTCACTCAAAGGAAAATCAGGTGGTTCAATAAAACGGTCTAAAGATTATTTAAATTAATTAAGAATGCAGGCTTGAGTACACAAATTTGCTAATTGCAATTAGAAAAGAGTAGTATTTAAATACGCTTCCTGAGAGTTTATAAACTCTTTTTGAATGGTTTCTGTTGCTGTAATTACTGCAATTCATCTAAAGTTTAGTTAATTCATATTCTTTAGGTTACTGATCTTCTAAAAAAGGTTGACACCGTATTTACTTAAAAAAATTAAATTGATGGAAAGAAAGCCAATATGTCATATACTAATAAGTTACTTCTCTTCCTACATAGTCCACTGTACATAATTTGTCTTTTAGATTCATCCTTAAATAGATATGACTTTTAAATCCCATTCACCTGCACAAGAAGAGGTCTTTGCACTGCTTTTTGTAAGCAGAAAATTTTATTTGTTTTCTCTTCTCCTTTTACTATCAGCATAAAGTAGCTGGAGTTTCTGTTTTATGGTCTCCTATTCAAAAACCTCAGTATCTGGGAAACTAGGTAGGACTAGGTTCATTTCTCATACAGGAGTTTTTGAGGTGCCTGTGGAGAACACTGGCAACACAAGAAAGCTAATATAATTCCATTCCTGCTGCTGGATAGTGTTATTAAGTGAGGTTTATGCTTTATTTTGCTTTACTAGTGTGTGAAAAACATTTTTATTTACCATTGTAGCACAAGTAGCATATCTTACTGTTTCTACTGGCTTTTAAAAATAGTCATCTCCTTGTTAAATAGGTGAATTTCAGGTCGGCTTTGTTTTTGATGTCCAAATCGGTGCTGAGATGCTGGGAATAATATGCTTCTTGTCCTTCATGCCAGTTGCTTCGTGCATGTATCTGTACTTATTCATACACATGTACTTTTTTTCAGTGTCCAACATGTCTTTAAGAGGAACTAACATGCTAAAATATGGATCATAGATAATATGTAGGGAGGTAAAATATAATTTGAATGCAAAAAATAGCAATGTTAAAGCTGGCTAAACTAATCAAATTATTACTGTAGGTCCCTAGATATTCTTGGCATTTTATCATGTAGAAAGATTTCAGTCCAGAGAGGTAATCTAATACTCCTGCTCAGTATAATCCAGCTCTCAACAGACATCCTTATTCAGACGAGTTGCCCTGTACATCCTGAATAATTAGATTGTACATGGGTGGCTTGAACTTCATTTCTTGGTGCAAAGAGCTGACTAGCATCTCTTCAGGTCATGTGAACTTAATTTGGGATCTGTAACGTAATGGAGGTTAGGCTTTGTGAACAATTCACAACGCCAGACTAACAACAGGGGATTCACAGGGGTGATAGGGTTCAACGGATGAAAGCACTGCTCTATCACAGAGTCACACTTTAAACCTAATTTGGACACAGAATTTCACCTTTTCAACTCTTCCCTACATTCAGCCACAAAGCACAATTGCTCAGATTTTATACATGTCACGACTTTGGCCCTGCAGCCATAAGCAGAGATGTCACAGTTAGTTGATCTAAAATGTATATCAACACTAGACACCACTTAGGAAAATGTTTAAAAAAAAATAAAACTAAGTGCTGACTGTTCAGAAGTTGGATACTATGTTAAATTGATGAGACAAAATGTGTTACAGAATCTTCTAGGAAGCAAATGTAGGAAACAGCTGTAGATCTTATACTGTAGACTGTTCCCCTACCTGGACCAGAAAGAAATAAAAATAAGGGACATTTGATTTTCCTTCTTTGGTTTTACAGGTGATTATATTTTTTCATATTTTTAATTTTTTACTGTAATCAAAATAAAAGTGATACCATAGTTACCCTTTTCTTTCTTCCTTGCTTCTACAACAACAGGGGATGTTTTTAGTGTTTCTTATGCCCTTCTCAATTATTGAAGGGTAAAGAACCATATGGTTTTAAAATTTAGAACGTGCCAGACACGGAAAGGTGATGTAAGAAGGAAAATAAAGTTAGACTGAGGGAAAAAAAGGGATCCAGTGACCCAGAAATAGAGGCTGATTTCATACACTGAACTAAAAACAGTCAGAGTAGATTTCCTATCACAGAAAAATTTGAAGTGGGAAAGTAATAAAAAAATAAAGACCAGGCATTATACTACAGGCATTCCTGCATGTGATCAGGCTATTTTCTATCTTTCTGATGAAATTGAAAATGAATGCTATAATAATAATATTTTCAGTTAATGAAAACACGTGGTATTATTTATTTTGTTTTTCATTAGAAAAGGCACCAAATGAAGAAAGGTTTTGTATTTGAGATCCATTTCCCATTTCATCCTCATAATCAAACTGACTTATCTTGTAGTGATAGATGGAACACAAGTAGATACTAGAGGACAGAGGAAGAGGAGCACATTGTGACAAAATCTGACAGGAAAGTCTTGTGAAATTAAGTAAAAGAGTTTGAGTGCTTCATCTGAAAAAAACCCAAGAAATCTTATTTTGAATCTTGATTTCTGCTTGTCCTAATTAGATATATGTTGGAAAAAGTTCATCAAAATAATTTTTGTATATATTTTTAAAATTATAAAACCATTCCTTATGATAATAAAAAGGAACCATTTTGAGCCTGAAAATATGATGCAAATTACTTTACTTAGCCTATAGCAAAACGATCTGCATCAAAGAGTTGTGTTAACTGAAGCAATAGTCAATGTTTAAAAAAAAATAATTAATCCAGAAAATAAAACTTGAATTTTAATTTTCACAGCATGTGGAAACTTGTATAGTTTTATCTGTGGAGTTACATTCTTGTCCTTAAATCCACATCAATCTTTAGACTTTGATAATGATATACAGCCCACAACTCTGGCAGATCTGGAAAAATGAACCAGAAGCAATCAGAAATTGACATTTTTATAGGTTCAAATGGATGTAGTAGGCTTACTTGTGAAATCGTACATTTGTATAAAAATTAGAAGATTTTCTAAAAGATTCACAAAATCACAGATTGGTTGAGGTTGGAGAAGGCAACTCTGGAGGTCATCTGGTCTAATCTCTATGCACAAGCAGAGCCACCTGATTGTCCAGGACGATGTCCAGATGGCTTTTGAATATCTTCTTGGAGGGTGACTTCACAAACTCTCATTGCAACCCGCACCAGTGTTCAGTCACCACCACAGTAAAAAAGCATTCCCTGATGTTCAGAAGGAACGTCTGGTGGGTGCCCTCTGGCCTCATCCTTCTTGCACCCTCCCTTCAGGTATTTATATACACTGATGAGATCCCTCCTGAAATTTCTTTAGTCCAGGCTGAACCATTCCAAGTCTCTCAGCCTTTCTTCATAGGAGAGATGCTCCGGTCCCTTAATCATATTTGGGGCCTTTTTTTGGACTATCTTCAGAATGTCCATGTCTCTCTAGCACTGTGGAGCCCGCACTGGACACAGCACTCCAGGTTTGGCCTCAGCAGTACTGAGCAGAGAGGCAGGATCACTATTCTCCACCTGCTGTCAATACTATGTCTAATGCAGCCCAAGATACCATTCTTCTTCCCAGCAGGAGCACATTGCTGGGACATGTTCAACTCATGTCCAGCAGGACCCCCAGGGCTTTTTCTGCCAAACTGCTTTCCAGCTGGGTGGTCCCCGTCATTGGTGCCCAGGTTGTTCTTCCCCAGATGTAGGACTTTGCACTTGCCCTTGTTGAACTTCATGAGGTTCATATCCTGAAGGAGAACCCAGTGACTGCTGCAAAAATGTCTGCCTCACCCGGCTGCCTCTATTGCCTGTGCTATTACAGAGACACCTCAGAATAACCTGCTGCATTGGTAGGATAGTTGAATTGTTGCAGCACCCTCTGCAGGCTGATTAATTCTGATTAGAAATAGGTTCTCACCTCGGCTGCGTGTTCCGTCTAATGTGGCCATCCTGCTTTACAGTGCACTGTGTAGACATACATGATTTCTCAGTGCTAGGTTATATTCCTGCACAGTAATTCTGTCACTGTGGAAAGATATCATATGCAGATTGCTTATAAGATTATTACCTGCCTCCTATATTCATTCAGCTTTCCTTCAGCTTTCTAACAATCACTCCAAATAACTAGTTACTAATTGTAGGGAGCATTCGATTATTTTTTTTTTTTACAGAAGGAACAAAGAGCTATTGTATTTTTAATGTGGCGCTTTTTTTTAATTTGTGTATTTTGTAATTAAAAATTATTTTAAAAAATACTGATAATGCATGCAAGGTTATGAAAAAAAAGCAGCTATTTAGGTTTAAGACTTGCAACAATTGTTTGGAGTAGGGCAACCTGATTCTTAAGGGTATGAGAAAGGGTTTCTGAAGGATTTGGTTCCTCATTTGTATACGCAGTTTTATCCAGTAAAACTACGTATCTAATTATAAAAATAAGCATGAGAAAAATTGTAGAGGCCATTCTAAAATGTTTCCTTTTATTATTATTTCCACACTAACAAGAAAAATTTTTCTTAGAAACCATCCTCACTTAGATTGACCAATATATTCATATTTTGTTTACATGACTTGGACAGTAGTTCTTGTTCAATCTTCCTGTTTCCAACTTTCTGTAACTGTTGTCTAAACTCAGTTCTTTATTAGAACAGCAATGATTTCAATGAGACTTATAATTACAGATAGGTTTAACATTAAACACAAACATGTGCAGGCCTGTAACAGCAGTTACTTTTTAAAAAGACTTTTGTTTATTTATTTAAGCAAAATAGGGAATTTATGCTATTTGTTTTTAATTCCAAACTTCTGACTTCATTTTAAAAGATTTTTTTAAATTGGTGAGGTTTGATAGACAAAATTTTCCACAGAAACAGGCCCCACAAAGAAGTGTGTATTTAAAGTTTATTTTTGTTAAGCTGGAAAAAGAAAACAGGGGATTTACTTGTTCAAATCTTCCAAAGTATGCAGGAGTAAAGATTCTGAATGCCCTTCTAGACACTGTCAAACAGAATAAGTTTTGCTTTGGTATTCCTACTAAAAGCCTGCAAAGAAAAAAGCTTCTCTCCTTCACACCAAATGAGTTGTTTAGGGGAGAACATTCGGGTAAAAGTACTTCTTGGATATAGAATAACCCTATTGCAAGCTTGAATGATTTTTACATTCTTAATGTATTATAACTCATTGTCCTTCTCTTACAACCTCTATCATAAGCTGACTTTTCCCATCCTCTTGCTACTCAAGTAAGAAAGGGAAAAATTCTTTAATAAAAATATTAAAAAAAAATCTAACAAAATTGCAGAGATAGATATTAATGGTTTCCTAACCCCTTTTTTGTATAAGAACTGTAACATGCTCTTCCCTTACACAATCAAATGCTCCTTCTCAAGTAATTTATTCTGTCTTAAAACCCTAACCCTCATGTGTGTGATATGTTTCACCCTTTTCTTCACATAGAAGAGTTAGTGCTTCTAAAAAAGTAAGCATTGGCTGTACTGAGAAATAGCTGATAATTTTTCTTTGCTCTTCTTTGTATTAGAACTCTGTGTTTTTGAGTGCTCAACATCGGAGATAACTCCAGCCTTTAAAAGAATTCTTCCTTAGAGACAGGTATCGAGATAAACAACGTCTTCAAATAGTATCTACAAAACAGGGGGAGAGTAGCCATTACCACACACAGAGACGAATCTTATGACTACTGAATTTTAGATGCTTTTTAAAGATAATTTAGAAGTCATAGATGTGAAATATCAGCACTACATTGTTTAACTATGCTGCTAGTAAAAATGTTGTCCAGCTAAAGTACACTATTTTTTTCTGTTCTAGGCAAACAGGAGATCCACCTTTTTATTCAGGTACCATCTTTCACAGTGAAATTTTGGAAGTTACAAGACATTGTACATCCTCTAAGGTATCAGTCTGAATACAAGACCATTAAATCAGTAACTTACTTTTTTTTTATTTATTTCAATTCATTTAACATTCATCTAGAAAAAAATGAAGTAATTCTTAGTGGAAAAGTTCATCTTCCATTGGACCAAATGAAATACTTATATCTTTATGAAAGTTATAACTATCTGTAACTATCTTTATGACAATTAAGGTTATGAGAAAACCTACAAAACTGGATCAAAGAATCTTTGAAGGAATAATTGACTTCTGTGATGGATTATATCTTCTATGGTAACACCATTTATAAAAATGTAGTCCAGCTTTGTGTATAATCTCCAGCTGATATACAATGATCTGGTGATGCAGAGTAGTTGTAAACATTCACAGAAAAGAAAAAAAGAAAAAGTCAGCGAGAACTACATTTTGGCAGTTTTAGCCATAGCAAATATTTTCCTACTCCAGGAGAGGTTTCACTTAATTCAAATGACCTCATACTAGTAATCCATGTCTACTTTCTTCTGGTGTGCCTCTTGAGCAAAGTACTTCCCAGTCAAAGTGATAGCAGTTGATATCTGCTTTGCTCAACTGCTCAAGAGAATCAAGTCCTTAATAGACATGTGAAAACCAAAATGTCTAACACATAACAGAGGAACTGGTTTTACTGCTGTGGATTGAGGCTCAATTTTAACAAAGAATCAGCAAAACTGAAGAAAGTGTATCAAAATATAGTTGGAAGACTATTCCTTTTAAGAATTTTCCGTTACAAATTTCAGAAACCAGTCTTGTGTATATCATATAATTGGGTGACATATCTAGTTGTATTCTCTAAGTAACATGATGCAGGCTACAGACTGGCAAATGTTCAAAAAAACTAGGGAAAGAAGATAACTAAAGCTACCAGAAAACCTTGATTCAAATACAACACTGATTGTTAGAAGATTTCTCTCAAACTTCTGGTAAGAAAACTTTAAAAAATTACTGTAAGCAGAACTTACTTATTTCTATCTACTTAATGTGTAAGTTTGATGTGCATTAATGTTTTAATAGCTTTTCTCCTTATTTCTTACTTTATATAATTTATTAATAATATACTGCAAGTTTTACAAAACTAAATGCATCAAAGAGAAGGAACAGAGGAGCCTGGCACAACATCTCAAGGGAATCTGGAATCAAACTCTGGTGGGGTATTTCAAGACTCCCACATTCCCCTCTAGGAAGAAGATTTCTAAAGCAGTAGATTCAAATGCACTATACTTTTTTAAAAAACATGGTACTACAATATTCATTTTAACAGAATTTCCTGTATTGCCAATCCTGGCAACCCTAACAAATTACACTGTAAACAGCTGTGTTGTGCCAACACTCTTAAAAGGAAATCCTGTTTCTTATCCAATATGAACAATTTTGTTAACATTATTTTCTCTCTTGTTTAGTTTCTGGAATGCAACATGGCAGTGTGATGGAGACAACTGCAAGTCATGATTAAGTGTATCATTCATGATTCCCCCAGAAATGTTTCAGGTTATTACCGAACACAAAAGAATGATGCCATGGAGAAGATGAAGGATATTTTAATTCTTCATTCCATAGCAATGAAAAAACTGTGAAGCCCTGTAAGGAGCACAGACACATCATTTAGCAGTAATGTATAAAAAAATGTATATTTAAGCTTACTAATGTTGACATTTCAAGATCAAACTTCTTTTGAGTAGGGATAGATCTTGCAAAACACAAACACATGAATGAAAATAAAAATTTGAATTGAAAGCCTAAGAATAAATTTCTAAATAAGGGTACTGAAAACACACAAATATTTACAATAAATAGTGAGGAATTTTGTGTTGGTTTTCTGAGTATTTTATGTATTTATATCACATCTGATTTTCTTAATGAATTATCAAAAATATTATCTTCATTCTATTTCAAGATTATCTGAAGTTTTACCATGTTAAAGGATATTTTTATGAGTTTCATGAAACTTGTTGAAGCATTGCAAATTTCCTCAAAATGAAACCTGAAGGCTAGGAATGCCTGAATGGTGTATCTAGTTCCATCTTTTATCAGCTGAGATAAGTACTACCTTTCACATTACATCTTGGCATTCATTTCTCTGACATTTTCATCCAACATCATATAAAAATTACTCCTCTGGTCAGTGGAGATGAACAATTGAGGTGTAAATCGAAATATGACAAATCATTTGAGTGGGGCCTCTCTCTACAGTGCCTATAGAGGGAGCCTGGCTGCCACAATCCTAAAATTCTGCAATTAGGTGAGATGAAGTCCCATCCTTCATATGACGACATGATATATAACCAACGATATATTCCAGTTAAGCAAGTAACTTCAAATATCTGCATCCCATATTGTATGTAATATGCAACATAAAAATAAGGAACATTTTCCAAGTAACGGTGCGTATTATTAGGAAAACAACAACAAAAAAATGTGTATAAAATTGTTGTAAGGTAATGTTAAATGGTCCATGAGTTGAACATGCATGTTACATATGCTTAATTTTGTCATTAGCTGTTGATTAATGTAACACAATTAGGCAATGAGAAAATTGCAGAGTAACAAGGTTTGGGGACACCTCTCATGGCCCATTACACTAGAAAGTTCAGATAAGACTTTTTTCCAGACAACTAGAAAAATTATTTTTAGTATATAGCAATAACAAGGAGATAAGTAATATCAACGTGGTTTGTCAATAACAAATTATGCCAAGTTGATTTAATTTCCTTTCATGATAAGGCAACAATTTTTTAGAGAAGAAACAGCTGCCACATATTTTGAATTTCAGACCTATTCTGTTTTAAGCCTTGTAAGCAAGTGAGAGAAACAGAAGAGTCGCTAATTACTTGTATAAAACTGAAAGGATGTATTGACTGATGCTACTCAGCATTCCCTCTTGGATCTCGCTTTGCCAGCTTTATCTCTGACTTGCTTTCTGTTGTACTAAATTCCTAGGTAAAGGCAGATTAGGAAAGACATTAGCAATGCTGGAGGATGGGACTGAAATCAAAGAGATCCTGACAGATGTAAGGTAAACATTGGAAACAAAGATTAATAAGCAATTCAGTCAAACGATATGCAAAAGTCCACCCTTTTGTTCACTGTAAATGCGGGAGGACATCAGCTATAGAACATTTCAACAGCTGAGGAAAAGTTGATGTCACTGGTATTATTTAGCCTAAAGAAGAAAAGCTTGAAGTAAAATGAAGCTGGTGAAGGATCTAGAAGACACGTCTTTTGAGGAATGGTTGAGGGAACTGGGGTTGTTTAAGCTGAAGAAGAGGAGGCTCAGGGGGAATCTCATTGCTCTCTACAAGTACCTGGTGGTAGTAAGGCCGGGGGCAGCAAGTGGACAGTTTCTTCTGCCATGTCTCAAGTGAAAGGATGAGAGGAAACGGCCTTAAGTTGCACCAGGAGAGGTTCAGATGGGCGGGGGAGAGAGACGAAAAGGGAGAGACAAGATCTTCTCTTAATTTTTTTCCTAAGCTTATGTGATACCATTACTCTTTACTTTGGAAGTCAAACTTTGTGAGTCATATTTCTTACTTGTTGATTATTTTCAAAATGGAGTTGTGCATCTTGTAAAAATATAACTTAACTGGTGAAAAAAATCTTCAAATTTTGAACTATGATAATGAGGTGATCTGTCTGCCCATTTATGTTCGTGTAGGTTAAAGCTGGATTGTTAAATCGAGGGAAAATACACATTTTGTAGCTCTTCATATTACTATTTCTTTGGACAGTTATGTTTTCCTTGAACTATATTGGAATATAGGATGACCTATAGCTCTTTTTAAATGTTAATCTTAGAGGAAAGGAGTCTCTTTTTGGCTCTAATTTAGAAAAGGTTATTTCTAAATTGAACATAAACACAGTTTAAAATGGAAAAGCAAGGAAAGCTTTTTCCTTTTTTGGACATAATTCTGCCCATAATCACATTGGTGGTGATTTAACATGGACTTTGATAACAGTACAATTAGACTTATTATTTGTTATTTCTGAAGACAAGTTAATGGGGGTAATGTGCATTTGAAAACAACTGATGCTATGGCAAAACCACCATTAACAAATGCAAAATCAAATCCGTAGTCTCAAACCTGGCACAAGGTTGGTTCTTGGAAGCACATGCAGAGCTTCTACTGGTTTAAAAGGAATCATACAAGCATATCTAAGATTTGAATTTTTTGCCAACAGAGAAGAAATTTCTTCTCTTTTAGGAAACAAAGTCTTTACTATGAATTTTTTCCATGCATTCTCTGAAAGTAAGGATGATAATTCCAAAGGTACATGGCAAAATGAAGTTTCAGAAAAAGCTTCATAATTATTGCTATCCAGTGGTTTAAAATGTCTGTTGAGATACTGCCACTCTCTCTAACAACTGTGAAAATTTAGGCCATGTCTCAAGTGAAAGGACGAGAAGAAACATAGTTTATATATTCTGCTATTAAAGGGAAGTAAACTGCTCCATTAATTGCAAACAGAAAACATGTTTGCTGCTACATTATGTTGGTGAGCATTTGGAACTTGGCCCTATGTAATCTAATAGCCGTTTGAAAAGAAAACAGAATAAATCAGTTTTATTTTGTCACTTCTTTGCCTTAGATCAAAAGTTTAAAATCTCTGGGTCAAAGACTGTCGCTGTGAGACATATTTATGCTATTGCTTCCTTTGTACTGCTATGAATAAAGAAGATGCAAAAATAAAATTAAAAATTTAGAAAAAATGTATGCAAATATAAAAGCAGATTATTTATCCTGACATAGCAGTAGAAAACTTGTATGTACGGCAAATTTTTAGAAAAAAAAACCCTGAAAGAAAACCAAGCCTTAGGTATAAGTAAAGCTCAAAACTTACAGCAGTGTTGAAAGCTGATTGAAACAATCCAAAGTACTATCATGGAGGTTGATTTTGTGTTTAATTGTATGCACTCTCAGTACTCACAGAAAAGTCTACTTGGAGTGCTTGAGGCGTGTGCGTAAATGTTTACAATAGCAGGGCTCAAAAATCAAAATGATATGTTCCTAATAATTTTATATTAAGAAAATAGTGGCGTAAAAGTATAAAGTGCTGGATTTGTCAAAATCTGAGGCATCTATTTCCTTGACTAAAAATGACTACTTATAGGGTGTCATGCATCTCCAGCAGAAGAAAGCCATCTCCTTGACCACTATATAGCTGATAGAGAACACATTTTAAAGCTTCTTTTGTTGATTTCTTTTGGGTTAGTTTTCTTTACTAATGTGGAATGTAGGAGGAAACAACATGTCTGCAGTCTTTGTGAAAATAGTGACACTTCAATATTTTGCAGAAAGGGAAAAGATAGAGCAACACTTTACTTTGGCTATGACAAGCTCAGCAAACTTCATTTTCTGAGGAAAAGAAATAGGAAGAAATGTCAGAAAAACCAATGATAATCATTGCATATAATTTTTCTGTCTTTTAAAAATTAACTTTGAGTATTTAGAAAACTAACACTTTTTTAAAAAAAAAAAATTGTTTAAATCAGCAAGGATGACATTGCATTTTAAAATATTTTATAGTAATGGCCTAAACTTGCCATAGATTTTTAAAACTGTTTAAGTATAAAGACCTCTGAATATGCTGAATGGTGAATGATCTTCAGAGGTGTGTGTGTGTGGGCCATGTATCTCTAGGGATTAAACACCTCCAATTGAGTTCAAGCTCTGAAATGCTATGTATTTCTAAAAGAAAATGTGGTAAAGTATCAACATTGCTATAGTTGAGCATGAAAACATCTCTCTGTACCAAGGTCAAGTCTCTTTTCTAATCAGATATTAACATACTTGTTCCTATTGTATTGAAATCCCTTGTCCCTCAGGGACTGCAGGATAGGCTTAGTAACCCTTAATTATGGTCACGGAGAAAAAAGTCATTAATGAGATAGTGCCCTTTGGCTCACATACAGATCAAAAACAGATGCAAAAAAAACCCCTAAACCAACAACAAAATGACAAAATATAACCAAAGAAAGCACAAAATAAACAAACAAACAAAAATGCCTCCGAGCCTTTCCAGATGTAATTAATTTGGACCCAACATTTACAATTTTGGGGAATATATATACATATATGTATACATGTATATATATGTATATACATGTATATATATGAATATATATACATATATTTATGTGTGTGTGTATATATATATATCAGTCTAATAAGGCAGATGTCCCTCCCATGTTCTGTTTTGTTCTGGTTTGGGTTTTTTTGAAGATCAAGGAAATAGTCTGACTTAAGGCAGCAGGGAAAAAGACACATTACGGGGACCCCAGAGAAATGTTGAGAAGTAAGACAAGAAGTGTACTGGGGCCATAAATTTCTGCTGCATTCTAACAGAATTTGAGAGACCACTGGATAGACTATGGACCAACAACAAATAGAACAATTTGTAGTGTTAAATATTATCCTCATTGTAGGGAAAAAAGGCATGAAAAATATATCAGATGTGGTACTCTTGCTATAAACACTAAAACTAAATTTTTGAGTTTGGGGCTTACACAGATTGCTCCTGTTTAAAAGTGCTCACAAAATTTGTGTTACAATAGAAGACATCATAATCTGTCCATGAGTGACCATATTATGCCTCTTCAGAAGCTCACAGAATGGTTTGGATTGGAAGCGACCTTAAAGATCAACTGGTTCCAACCCCCTGCCATGGACAGGGACACCCTTCATTAGACCAGGTTGCTCAGAGTCCCATCCAACCTGGCCTTGAACATTCCCAGGAATGGGACACCCTTAACTTCCTCAGGCATCTTGTTCCAGTGCCTCACCACCCTCATGGTAAAGAAATGTTTTCTAATATCTAATCTAAACCTACTCTGTTTCAGTTTAAAGCCATTCCTCCTTGTCCTATCACTACATGCACTGGTAAATAGTCTTTCTTCATCTTTCTTGTAGGCTCCCTTCAAGTGCTAGAAAGCCACAGTTTGGTCAACACAAAGCCTTCTCTTTTCCAGGCTGAACAAATCCAATTATCTCAGCCTTTCCTTCTGGGAGAGCTGATCCCTCCCTCTAATCATCTTGGTGGCCTCCTCTGGACTCACTCCAACAGGTCAGTGTTCTTTCTGTGCTGGGGTCCACTATGCTGGATGCATTACTCCAGGTGGGGTCTCACCACAGTGGAGAAGAGGGACAGAATCCCCTCTCTCGACCTGCTGGCCATGCTGGTTTTGATGCAGCCCAGGACAGACTGGCTTTCTGGGCTGCATCCCCTCATCCATCAGCACCTCAAAGTCCTTCTCAGCATGGCTGCTCTTGATCTGTTCACCCCCTAGCCTGTGTTGATACTAGGGGTTCCCCCACCCAGGTGCAGCACCTTGCACTTGGTTAAACCTCATGAGATTCCCATGGACCTACTTCTCAAACTTGTCCATGTCCCTCTCAATGGCATCCTGTCCTTCAGGTGTGACAACTACACCACTCAGGTTGGTGTCATCTGCAAATTTGTCAGGGGTGCGCTCTATCCCATCCTCAATTTCACTAAAAAAAGTCAACTAAACTACTACAAAGACCGTAAATGGATTTAAAGCCAGTCTGACAGCAGGTTCTAATTTGTTTTTTTTCATATAAATAATTGTTCTTAATCTTTGTAACAGCCTTCTGATTCACATTCCAAATTTAGGCTTTATCCCAGCTAGAGTCCAAACTCTCACTGAAGTTAAGGTCACAGGTTCAATTCTGATTGTCTACACAAAGGTAACTAGTGCCCTCTGAGGATATGACACAGGACTGGAAGGAAACCTATACCTTTCTGTAAGTAAACACAAACCCCAGCTAAGGCAATTAAAGTCAGGCCATACTGCACTAAATGTTTAGATGTGGGCAAGAAAATTAAACCTCCCACCAGGTTTTTATAGTTAGATGCAATCCAGAAAACAGTTCAATTGACAATGAAAGGATCTTAAATGCAGAATTCATATATATAGGCCCCCTATAGACTTCTAAATTTAAGCATTTGAATGTGAATGTGAATAAATCTCAGCCCTAATACCATCTTAAGTATTTTCTAAATGTCAGTATTTTTCTCCCTTGTATTACAGAAAAGGTATATTTGTAGTTACTCCTGCAAGAGATATGTTTTATTCTAGCAGAGCATTCACCAGTCCTTTAAAACTTTTTTTAATTTGGGGTTTGGTAAATTATTACAACTAGCTATGAAAATATATTTATTGAATAAAAATTCAATGGATTTTTTCCCAGCACTTTTTATACTGAATTTTAATGTCTGTATAAGCACAGCTTGACATATATATTACATCAGTTATCATCATTTAGTGTATTCTAATATAATCAAAACCTGAAGAAAATAAGCATCATGTTAAAACATCCAGGTGCTGTTCACCAATGGGCACACTATTGAGAGGATAACATATTGCAGGCAATATCACTCTTGGTTCTTCTTGATGGGTTCAGTTCTAATTCTTGTTAAAGCTTGAGTAATCAGTTTTAACTTCTCGTGTCCATAGCAGCTGTTTCTCCTGGGACAACATGTTGCCTAGGGCCATCAAGTGAGGCCCCTGATTGATAAATGCAGACTGTCTTTTCATTAGCAAAATGGAAAACTAAAACTATCAAAAAGAAACAGAGGTGTAAAAAATTTGAGTCAATGTTTTAATGATTATATAATAAAAGAAACAGACTTTAAGGAATAAAGCAATTTATATAAATAATTTATCAAGATTTCCCTCGTCAGTGACAATTTTACTTTTGCTGGGACAAGTGTTCAAGCTGTTTTGACGGTTACAGTCATCTTTGATGAGCAATTCTCAGTGATTCAGTCTCAAGAATAGGAATTAAAATCCTTGATCCTGCAAGATGCTTGAAGCGGATGATGACACAAGTACCCATTGGGGCACACAATTTTTTTTTAAGTGTACATTTGCTTATACAAGCAGACCATAATGAAGAACTGAATATTGGCTAGATAACTATGTAAAGAGAGGCTAAAACTGAAGAACTCCTGAAAGAGACAGAGATGAGGCAATTTTTTCATACTATAAATATTTTTAAAAAAAATTTCAAAGACATATGTCCCTAAACTCCATTCAAAACCTATTATTATTCTTTTATAACAAAATATTTAGTAAATCAATAATAAAAAGTGATACCATCAACTAGATTGAATAAGTACTAATTCTTTCACATTGGAGAAAATAGTACAGGGACAGAATTTTTTATATAAAGTGGACATTCATAACTTGCTGACATGTATATCTTCATATAATATATATATGCCCTGGATCTGATTAAGAATTCTCTTGAAGGACTAAAGAAGACATGAATGCTTTTTGAAGTCTAGCTTGTCAAGAATTAACTTGAGTGTGTACCTGGGACTGAAGCAACACACACTTTTAAATTGCTATTTTGCCTTTCTCTTATCCCAGTAAAGTTTTTCTGAACTATAATAGGAACTATGTTTATCTAATCAGAATTAGGGTTTGCTTCTACACTCATTCTAGCACTTCTTAAATGTTTGAATAAGTCAGCTCCAAGAGAAGAGGAAAAATAGACATCCAAATCAAATGAACTATACAACCTTCTTCATCTACAACTGATATTTTCATGTTCATGTTCTGAGCTTTAATACTGATGCACATCAAACCAAAATAGTCTTACACAGTAGAACTGAAAATGAATTTCAAAAGAAAGTAGAGAAAATTATCAAGTATTTTAAAAGTTACAGAGCTGGTTCATGAGTCTTCAATATCAACAAATCAGATTCCGCAAACAATCCTGACTGTTTTTCTAATTTTCAGAAGTGGATAGAATAATGCTTCAGTAGCTTTTCTGTTCTTTCTAACTAAACAAACAAAGAAAAACACTCCCAAGATTAAAATGCATACAGAGCTCAAGAGAAATTTAATTTAAACAACTTTACAGCAGGGACATAAAAGTAGTTTACTGTCTCAGCTTAAATAAAATTGTGTACAATGAAGAACATTATCAAGAGTAGAATAAAAGAAAATTGCATCTCCAAGAAATGAGCGTGTGCCACTCTGTGTTACTCTCAAAAGCTCAGGGAGTGAATACAGCTGGGGAATGGGAGAAGGATGACAACAAACTCTCTTCCTAATTCTGAGAATCCTCACAACAACATACAGAAAATCTCTGTACAATAGGTCTGCATTCTTTCTCTTCTCATACACAAATGTAAAATAATCTCAGCAAAGTTTTCCAGTTCCTAAAGTATATATTGGATATGCATGACAGGGGAATACATAGTTTTGAACAAACATGAGCAGATTTGTCAGGTGAGCACCAGAAAAAGGCACTACATAGACTGTTAAGTGGCTGGTATACCATTATGGGCTGAATAAATGAACAAGTTGGGCTACCACAAAAGTGTTTCTTCAGGTGATTCTATTTCTCTGCAGAAAATTAATTAACATGTAATACCAAATGGTTTTCCATATGGTATTTTCCTTTTTGTTGATTACCAATTAAAAAGCTACTACAGCAATAATCCACAAGATATGCTCTACACTCTTTGTGTGGCCAAATATCTTTTTAACATAATGGGATTTGTAAGAAAAGATAAGAAGTAAAATGCTGGTGAGAATTTTTTTTGTGGATTTTTTTCCACAAGATAGTGCATCACATCAAAACCTAGAGCTACACAAAATATGCTTAAACTGCAACACAATTTTTCTCTGAAACATTTTCCTGTTCAAAATCAAATTTTAGATAGAAAGAAGTGGGCAACAGGAATTAACCTAACCCCTCACTAACCCAAGGGTGAAAATATGACTCACCTGTAACACTGGAGGCCTTACTTTGTCTTTCTTCTTTGTCTGATTTCAAACCTTAACTTCGAACGTGTGTCTTTTATATTCAAGGTGAGTACCATTACCAGTAAATTATAAAGTTAGTATCTTTCTCTGACCTAATGAATATTCATTTATATAAACAAAGTAGAACAGCTTCAGTAAGAATGAATGAATGAGAGAGCAATTTTGGTTATTCATATGTATTATACTGATTACAGGGGCTAGAAGTTCAAAAATGAAATCTGACAGTCACTCATTCTGCCAAAATGGAAACACAAAAAGCACACTAAATGCAAATAGGCAAACAAGAATGGTAAATATTGATAAAATTACATGTTTTAAAGACCGTGGATGTCTGGAAGAATAGTTTGTTTCAGTAATAGTTGAGTAGACAGATTTGTAATTTCTAGCAAATGGATTCTTCCGTAGTCCTTATTTCTCCTCCCATGTCCTTCCCATTGATTTAAATGCGGCTTGTGCTGCTACTGTCATCACAGTCACCACTTGCATCACAGCTGCAAGATCAGCCCTTAAGAGAGCCAGGAAAACTGGAAGCATCTTTTGCAGGATGCGTGGTACAGGCAGTCATTAGTGGTATAACATTTATGTACGAAAGAAAAATTACAATCTTTGTAAGTCACACAAATGTAACTTGTGCCAGCCGGGACATAAGTCCCTAATGTTTTACAAGCTGCTCTCATGTCTCTGTTTCCGTTTTGTATGTCTGAATCTGAATGACTTTTGTTACTATTTAGATTGATTTAACCTTTCTTCAAGAGCTATCATATCCATTTTAAAGAGGAAACATTGTAATGCATACATAGCAGAGTTATGACGAAGATCTACCAAAATGAAAAACTAATGGCATAAGTGAAAGTTTCCATGTCTCATACTGCTGAGAGTCATAAGGCGAAAAAAAGTAGTACTCCATTTAGATTTGAGTTTCTTAGTGAAATGTCTGCTCATTTTAAGTGATAATTCGAAGTAATGAGGAGGGATAAACTACTTGATTGAAGAAATTTTAATTTATGCTTTCAAAGCATACTTATATAATGATGTCATAACTTGGAAATAAAGAAATATTCTTAATGTTTATCCCCAGAATATATATCAAAATGCATAAATTTAGGGTTTGAAAGTCAATATTTGACTATATACACTCCCATATTCTATTACTTCATGGCACAAACAGAAGTTTGATCCTCTTGTGTGTCAGCTCCCAGCATTTAGAAGCACAATCTTGCTCTTATTGTACTCAGTTGCAAAAAATTCAATGGCTTTCCACTACAATGTCATATTCATATTCACTTAGCAATACTTGTTACCCCTAACCTTTCATCTTAATGGTTCGTATATGTTAAATTTGCAATTTATTATTTAATGTAACAATATGTACCCATCAATGCAGCTCTGCTTTAAGGGCCAACCAAAGAAAGTGCGCAAGCTTAAAGGAGAGGGTACAGGACTATAAACTCTTCTATGCTAGTTGTCAGTTTTCAAGAATACTTGAAAAGAAGTAGTTTGTAGTCCTTTGCATCATGGTAAATGAGTTTTAAGTAGGTCAGATGGGTCCTCAGTAGAAGGCAGTCTGTGTAATGTGGTTCAACTGGCTGTAGGGGAGCATAATTCATTGTACATTCCACATAGCTTCCCAATATAACTTTGCATTTTTTCTCTGCAATCCCTGTATAAATAAATTATCTAAACAAGATTTAACAATAGTGGTATGATATATTTTTCTGTATTGTATCAATTTCTCCATATTAAAGAAAAATTAATAAATAAAAATTCTGTTTATTAATGATGTCTTTTTTATGGATTGAATTCATCATTCATCATTATAAACACATAAAATGAATTCTATTATTTAAGACCATATAAAATAGAATAAATACAATTTTTTATCAATATCTAGAATTTAGAATTCTTGAGTATAGAGATGTGCCTGTGTGTATGTAATAGACATAAACAAAGAGTACGACATATAGGGATATCAGCTATTGTGTTTACACATGCCTGAACAGCAACATATTTTCTAAGCTAATTGGCAATTTGTGTATTTCAAGGGCAGGAGTGAACATTAGAAATAAGTTGGGAAGAGACATAGATATTTCAAAATAATAAATTTATTTAAGTAAGCATATATTTGATATTAAAATTATCCACAATATGAAGGTATTAGTGTAATACTTAATGTGATTTTTTTTTCAGAGTAATTTTGGTTATCTCAGTGGTGCTAAAAACTTGATAACGCAATTTTTTTGTTACATTTTTTAAATGGGGTTTTTGCAGGGGAGATGAGAAAAATCTTAGGGGAATATAAATGAATACCTGCCTCGCTGAGTAGAAGAGGTGAATATCATCCTTGTGGGTAATTTCACATGGAATTAGATGGCTGAAGAAGGAAAGAATGCCTCTGGGGATAGTCATCCATGGGGGATGACTGCATGACTATTGTTTTTGACTTTTAGTCAGTTTTTGCCAGTTATTACTGGTTGTGTCTCAAGTGGCTGTGGACTTTGCGTTGAAAATGTTAACTCTAGAAGGGGACCCAAAGTTCTTCCAGTGTAAGACTCTATCTACAAAAGCAGTCACTAGCTATTGCCTAGGCAGAGGAATATAAAGCAAGCACACTGTGGTTCTCCTCTTGTACATTCTTCCCATTGCCTTTCAGCCAAATATTTACGCAATTCATAAGACAGTGTAGGCATCCAGACTGCTGCAGTCTTTCAGGACTTCTTGTACTCTTCAGTCCCTTAACAATGTTTTATCACAAGTCACAGTGAGTTTGTACTTAATAAATGTGTCATGAGGTGTTTTGCTTAAGTTAAGCATAATAGATTGGTTCTTCTGCGCTGGAGAGAATGTTTCTAACTTACAGGCTTAAGGTTAGTGCATGTAGAATTACTGCATAGTTCTAGGCTCACTGTAAAGAAGGAGTAATTTCTTTGTAATCAATGCTAGGAATTTAAAGAGTTTCTATATTTTTATTTAATTATAACCTAATTCTCTACTGGGATAAGTATGCATGTGAAAGTTTGAAATGTCTAACTAAACTATACTACTGGACAATATTATTTTTCTAATCAGTTACAAAAAAGTTCTGTGATGTCAAACCCTGTGGTAAGTCAAAATAAATGTTAGGGCCGAAGGTGAATAACAAGGTGAGTTCTAGGCTCTGGGTTGACTTAAGCTGCAGCTGAACAGGATATAGGAAAGGACACCAGAGGAGAGAAGAGGAGAGGCAAGGGGAGGGGAGAAGAGGAGAGGCAAAGGGAGGAGAGGAGAAGAGAGGAGAGGCGAGGCGAGGATGTAGGACTGATGACTGATGGTGTCAGAAGTGCATAGTTATAGAGAGCACTATGAGGAATGTCTGCATTGCACAACTGGTAATGAAGGAGTCATGCAAGAGATAAATGAAATTTGTAACTGAAAGGGTTGAGAGCACTCCTTTTTGGGATGCAGAGCCTTGTAGAATGAGCAGGGACCAGTTTAACCCTCTCAATAAAACCACATAATGCCAAAACTGCCTAGGTAGTGGTGTCAGACTTAAAAAATTTGGGTATGGGTGCAGCAAAACTAAGACCAAACTGATAAATATAATTGTTGATGGGTTGCTTATTTGGGACAAAATTGACTCAGAGAAAGGGAAGTGGGAGAATGGCAAAATGAAGGGTCAAGGAAAGGGGATCATAAGTAGTGCAAGTTAAGTAATGGGTGATGCCCTGGAGTACCCAGTGGGCAGTCCTTTTCTGCAGTCCATGCAATGGAAATCACGGCCACAAACTCAACCAGTTGATGTGACCATATTACATATGTTGAACACATTTTTCCAGTCAGGAGGACCAAAGGGGAAATGGTATATTCTCTGAACGAGAAAGGACCACCTGGTGTAACCAGTGTTGGTGGTCATAGCCAGCCTGATGGCAATGTCTTTTCAATCTTTTCCTAACAATGACTCAGGCAAATTTTCTACAATATACAAGCTGACATTTGAGGATGGGTGTCAGCTTTTTATTGATGCCATTTATGCGAACAGATGGATCTCCAGAAAACGCAAAATGTTCAGTGCAGCCAAAGCATCTCAGCAGTAATCTACCTTTTCAACCTTTACAGATGTATGGATATTCCCTTTAGTTTTTTTGAAACTCACACTCTTTTCAGAGATCTTATTTGTTTTTCACGCTGCAGAAAAGACATAATGAAATAAGAGAAGTCTGAACATCTTGAATTGAATTCCCGTTGTTTGCCTCTCATTTACAAATAGTCACTGGACTTGAGTTGCAACTTTGCTAATTCATATTATTTAAGTACATTGCACAACTTCAGGAGGGCAGTGGCCAAATAGTACCCTTAGACATGAAACTAAAGACAAAGTGAAGATTTTTACCTAAGATGGGGGAGGTAGAGAAAGATTGTAAGAAGGGTAGTTAATTTAAGTTATAAAATGCAAACCAATGAAGTTACGAAGTTTTTTTTGAGCTTCATAGTAGATTAGCAATATTAGCATTGTACTAGGTTCTTGAGTAGTTCTCGTGAATAAAAATCTCCTTTTGACTTAACTCCTATCCCAATCTATAATTCATCATGTCAAGCACTTTTTGTGAAAGAATTTTTCGTGGATTTATTATTTGTTAAAAGTAATGTAACCAGTTGCAGTGATAACTGCAAATGTTTTTCAGAACTTTTACATATCTTGTCTTAAAAAGTGTGTTGCAGAATCCAACTCATCTGTATGTAGAAAGTCATTAGCAAACTGCATCCTGGCTTTGGTTTGGTTTTCTTTTCACTTTTTATTTTATTTGGGCTCTGTGGGTTTTTATTTTTGCTTTTTTTTTGCAATTCAGTGTATCCCTGAATTATAGTGTATGCTAGCTGCGATGTAATTTAACTGCCAATTAATTTCCTACTTAATATTGTAATGCTACAATGAATATTTAATTGCAGGGATTCATAAAAAGATTAAAAAAAAAGTTATTTTGAAAAGCTTTCTATAGTTGAGGGAAGAGCTGTTGTTTCCCAGTCTTAAAAAGCTGAAGTTGAACCTGAGACAAATCGGAGAAATCTGCACCTCACCTGAGGTTCCCTACAGGCCTACACCCAATCTGTGGCATTATCCATTTGCCATGATCTTACCTTCCTAAAAGCTATTACAGATTTTCAAAATAAAGTAAGTGAGAGGTTGCAGAGTTGTTACTGCAAATTCTCAATAAAACTAGAAAGGTATTAATTATGTGTAGGTACGTCATCTTTCCAAGACAGACACTCTGTCTTTCCAAGAATGATATTTAACAGCAAAATAAAAATGAGATTGGGTTCTCCTGCAATGTTGATATTAAGAAGAATCACATTGTCTGATGAATAACCAAAGTGATACAACAATAACAATAATAATAATTACAATAATGATAATGATGATAATAATAAAGTAATAGCAAGGTATTTCTGAAACAAATCACCACACTGTATATGCCTCCATTCCTCTAGAAATTGTCACAGAATTACTGTATGTACATTGTTTTCCCTTGCCTCTCCAGAGTAGAGAAAAGGTATTGGACTGGATATCTTCTCCAGCAAGGTGCCAAAAGGAAGAGACATGCTGATTAAGAACTGTCAGTGGGGAATTGGAGGAGGTGGCTGGAAGGAGACGAGGTAAGATGGTCATTAGAAGTGAAAGGTGTCGTGGCTTAGACCAATACTGTCCCAGAATACAGGCATAATTCTTAATTTTCATATTGCACAGCATCTTTCCCTGGAGAGGAAAATTTCTAGCAATATTAAATCAGTTGAGGAGTAGGAAATGAAAGAAATTACATCCTCCACCCATGACTTTTCAGGCCTTACTGATTGCCTGTTCAAAGGTTTGGTGATAACGCTTACCAAGATCAGAGGAGGACAATGTTTTTGGTCTCAGAACTGTAAAATGTTCAGATGTCATCACTTAATTCAGTGCCTTTCTGTGTCTCAGTCTGGTTGCAACCTAACTCCAGAGATGCTTTGTGATCACAGTTTGCTTCCTAGAGGAAAGCATATATATCACAGAAAGACTTGTCACTCTAACACAGTACATTCCAAACAAAATTCAGACTGAAGTCAATCTGTTAACTACAGCAAAATTAGAACATTATAGAAGGAAGAAATTAATCAGGTAAAGACCTCTTAATGTGATCATGAAATTACATTTTATAACCAATAGTGGTCATAGATTAAAAAGTAAAAGTAATGCCTGGGTCACTTTGGCACAACATGAGTAAATAGATACTTGCACATTATAGTCCTTATTAACATTCTGATGTGATCTGGCAACAAACGAAAAATGAAAAAAAACCCCACACAGTGAAAGTGTAAAACCATTACAACTTCTGTAGGTAATGTGGGAAATAAGGATATAGACTTGGAAACAGAGCACTTTTTAAGTAAAGGGGAGAGTTATTACCCTGCTGAGGTGTCATTCTCCTCTGCTACTCCTCTTCACCTACCACCTTTACAAAGGTATCATGAGCAGAAAGATGATACCTAAACTTTTTTCACAATGACATTAAGTTGATTTTTTAGTTACTGGGACACATAGGAGGAAAGGAGCAGGTCATGCACAGCTTACAACTTGTGCTGTTTAATGCAAGATCAGGGGTCTAATTATTTTAGTATTATCTTCCATTATTCAGGCATGGCTAAGGCTCTGAAGTCGGTGTATAGATATTGCTAAGGGATAATACAAGGCAATTATGGCTATAGCTTTCTGTCTCATAAACACGGCACAAGATCATATTCAAGAGCATGTTAATTATGTAGAATTAAAGCCCATAATCACAGCAGCAGGACTATCTGGAGCATATGCTTTCAGACTCACAGGACCTTGTATAACCCTACATACTCTATGTGGCAACTAGGAAGCATTTTAAGACAGGAATCTGCAAGTAATCCAACTTCTGTGACTGCACAGGCCTTCAAATCTCACGGGAAGAGAGCTGGAGTTGATACCCATTGTGTTAACAACACGCTGCGGTAACACCTGTCCCATGACATATCTTCTCACCCATGATCATAAGAAGTTTTAGCAGGGGCTGTGACTTTCATCTGTATTTGAAGGTATCTTCTTGTTCTGGAAAAAAAAAAAAGTGGAAAAGAATTTACATATGTTTTACACTTGAATGAAAGACTTGGTTAAATACACTTTCCGTACATGTCAGAGCTACTCTGCAAAGTTCCTCAGCCAGTATTTTCCTTGTTGCCTGATAACACCAGTACCTATGCAAGAATTTTTCTCTGCCAGTTCCAATGACCCTTCTCACTCAGCATTAAATTGTGGTATTGGTGGTGATACTCTTCCATGTTTTTAATATATATTATGGTGAAACCTCTGTCTCAGCACAGCCAGTGAACTGGTAGGCTAAATGAGAGCTTAATGACTTGGCCTTGTAATGCAATGCAAAGCACATATGAAAGTCATATACCTCTAGAGTGCAGGGATTCCTACTAAATTGGAAGTTCACTGTCACATAGTGGAATGAAAGCAACAGAGAATGTGTATGTAAATTACCATTATCATATGAACAAATAGAGGTACATCTTCATGTTTGCCAAGTGAGATCAAATGCTTGATGGAGGCCACAGGGATGCCAAGAAGTTGAAGCTGTCTGTGGAAGCCAGAATTATTTTTGGGCCCACATGGCATTGCCCAATGGGTCCTGGCAAAAGTCCTTCTGTTACAACTTCGCAAAAAAATTTTCATTAGGTTTTCTTTTTTTTTCTTTTTTTTTTTAATGCAAGTTACCTACCACAAATTATGGTGCTTAGACATATACAAAAAAAGAAAACAAAAACAAAACCACCAATCAAAACTAAAAAACAGAGAAGTGACTTGGACAAATTGCAGTGCAGATGCAATGCTATAACCCAAGTTGTTTAAATAACTTATGCACAGATAGTTTTAATTAATTCTTGAAATGTTATGAGTTTTTTAGGTTTCCTTGAGTTTTAAGTAAGTTTCAGAATGCTATTTATTTCCTTTCCCTCCAGCCTTTTCATTAGATTCATGTATAATTCAGGAAGTCATAATTTGGTTAATGTAATGCTACGCTACTTGATGAATAAACCTCAGACCATAAATGTCATGTATCTATAATCATAAACTAAGGA
The DNA here is from genome assembly GCA_013396775.1 of Cephalopterus ornatus. NCBI lineage: Eukaryota > Metazoa > Chordata > Aves > Passeriformes > Cotingidae > Cephalopterus > Cephalopterus ornatus. The sequence continues at coordinate 74,977 of VZRE01014223.1, forward strand.
ACAATAAAAACCTAGAGTGGTCAGGTTCTGTTACAGTATGCAGGGAAGTGTGGTACACAGACTCCAATGATTCACAGAAAATAGTTTATTTGTACCTGGATACAGAATTTCAAACTTCTTACTGCAGTGGGCTATATGATATCTACTTTGTACAGCAATGTGGTCAGACACAGTACTATCCCCAAAGTGTCCACTTTTAGAAAACTGCATCTGTGAGAATCTTCTATCTTTAGGCTGTAATTATTTTTTTTATTCCCTTCACCCCCATTTTTTGATGTTATCTATTGAATTCTAGCAGGTCAGTAACAGACTACGATTTCTTTTGCTAAATCTCAAATAGCACAACAAAGCAGTGTTAAAGGAACTTCATCCATACAATGCTACTTCGCAACCTGGAACTACCCATGAAAGGAAAAGGTAAAGGATAACTGTCAGCTCCAGAGAATCATATCTGAATGGTAGATAAAACCTGGAAAGCTGTATATAAATCAGGAACTAGAAAGATTCTGATTCCCAGCTGTTACTGTGACCAAGCATTGAATGGCTTTTATTCGGACTCCCATCATTTTGTCTTTTAAATTACAAAATTAAAATTTCCTTTTCTCTTGTAAATTGTCTGGACAGTGCAAAAGTTATTTTGCCTATTCTATTTAAAAATTGAGTTTTTTGGCTTTTTTGATGATTCAGTTTGTTAATAGTACGTATAGGACCTAAATAAATTTCTCTACGAGGAATGAAATTAGGTAGTTGGTATTTTATTGTGCTTGGAGTATTTACAGCTGTTCGTGTTTGTATTAACAAATATCACTTTTACTTGCCATTTTATTTTTGGGATACAAGAATCAATTAATATGCAAAGTTATTTGTTGGATATGATGGGGGAAAGCTTGTAAAGAATATCTGCTTTGTTTTTTTAGACACAAAAAGACATGAACAATAAATCCAAAGTCTTTTATTATCATATAATTTAAGTGCTTCTGACACAGATGTTTGTATTTATAATTGAAAATTTAATTTGCCTTCAGATTTCCCAAGAGAATGTACACAGTGTTCAGACACTTTTAAAAAGAGAAATTATGTTTTAAAGTGATTATAAAAGAGAAGCACAAGCAATTAAAATATCCAAAACTTTGTTAAATTGTTTATGATTCTCTGAGACCTCTAATTGATTTCTGGCTCTCACTTAATGGTGCAACTTACTTATTAAGCAGAGGATTCCTTCTTTCATGTTGAATAAAGATTCTAAAATGATACAGCAAATATAATTTGACTACAATAGATTCAATTGCTCATATTGTGCTTTTACTTTATTTAATTTAATATCTCAATCCTGTTAGAGATTTCTAATCAATGATGTTTCCTTTGGTATGACATAAGCTTCTTTCACTTTATGATGAGGCCAGGAACATCAACATTAAGCCCTTCTGAACTGAAAGCTACTGTATCTAGCTCTCATTGATATTCTTTACATGAAGATCTGGTCTTTTGTTCTTAAATTGGACCATAACATAGAAGAAGTGTGGTCAGCAGGTCAAGGAAGGTGATTCTGCTTTCATGAGACCCCACCTGGAGTACTTAATACAACTCTGGGGTCCCTAGCACAGGACAGATGTGAGCCTGTTAGAGCAAGTCCAGACGAGGGCCACAAAAATTATTAGGAAGCTGGAGCACCTCTCCTCTGAAGAAAGGCTGAGTTGGGGTTGTTCAGCCTGGAGAAGAGAAGGCCCTGTGGAGACCACACTGCAGACTTTCAATATATACAGGGGACTTAAAAGAAAAATGGAAAAAGTCTTTTTACTGGGGCAAAGGTTTTAAATGAAAAGAGGGTAGGGTTTTATCAAGGATAAGGAGGACTTTTTTAATTATAAGGACGGTGAGACACTGAATCAAGTTGCCTAGAGAAAAGGAGGATGCCCATCCCTTGAAGTGTTCAAGGCCAGGCTGGATGGGGCTTTGAGCAACCTGGTTTAGTGAAAGCTATGCCACATCATGGAAGGGGAGTTGGACTAGATGATATCTGAAGGTCATTTCTAACCCAAACCACTGATTCCATGATACAGTTCATTATTTACTCTTACTCACAAAAGCTGCAAGATGGGAAGGCAAACTCTTAAGGAAAATTCTGTCAGAAATTTTCAATTAAAGACAGAGGAAGAGTTTAGTTATGTTCATAATTCTCAACAATTTTCTCCAACTGCTGGATTAGAAATAATAATATCTTTAGCTCTATTTGGCCTCCACATAGACCATTAAAGTACCTATATAATTCTTAGTTCTTTTTCCAGTCTTTCAGTAATTGTTATGATAACATTACAGAAGAAAACAAAAGGTGTTCTTTTGTTGCTTTGTTGGTCTTGGGTTTCATAATTCACAATGATTTTACAATTTAAGGAATTATGAGCTCCAGTTCTGTTTAGATATTATTCACTCAACTTGTTTCACTTTTTTCCACTTCATGTATTTCTAAAGTAGTTGTTAATAAAACATGGATACAGCTCTGCTGAAATGTAAGCGGTATCCACCACTTAGAAGTGAAGATCTACTTAATTTACCATATAGAAAGGATATTTTCCATTTTAGCCTGAAGATATTCTGTCTCAAGCTTTTCTTCTGAAGAAAGGATTTGCTAGCAAGATTTTGATTGAATTTCAGTCTAAACCCCATTATCACAATGTCTCTTGCCAGTTATGGGCCATGGACAGAAAATGAGAAATGGTCTTATGTAATTAGCACTGAAGCTAGTCAATAGTTTTGAAGATTAATATCAAGATCATTAAGTAGCACTACAATCAAGAAAATCATAAGGAACTGAATAAAGCATTGTTGTGAAATGTTCCCACAAGCTGTTTCTGTTTAATTACAGCTTACTACATGTGGTAAACCAAAGAGAGGTTATTTACATTGTTTTTACAAAACATAAACTAAAGATATGTACCTCAATTTAGAGTGAAACAAGTTTCAATCATTTTGGAGGAGGGGGCTGATAAATTTTTAACCAGTGGATCACTTCCAACTGAATCTGGTAAATTCTCTTGGATAATTCAAGAGTGCAAAGGAAACCTTTGTCAGTTTTATTATTTCTATTCTAAAGAACATCACTATCTTTTATTAAATTGAAAATCACTGGAAGCAAGATATTTGAAGAAAATGTGCTTTGATTACTGATGATCAGTCAATGTGTAATTATGAAGACTTTTATCTGAAAGATTCTTTCAATTCTTTCAAAGATACTTTCTTTCAAAGATGTTTCAGCTTAAGCTTTGAACAATGAGGTTTTTGAAAATTTATGGATCAGACATTGATTGAAATAAATTACAGAGTAGGGGTTCTATTTTAGTTACCTCCAAAACATCATAATGTCCAAAATAAAAAAAATGTATATACAGATATATATATATATACACACACATACATATATATCTTAAGAAAATAGAGGCACTAAGACCTAACGAGGTTCTTGCAGGCCAAAAAGTTAACCTGTTTTTCCAGGTACATCAGGTAGTCTATTAATTGTCCCCCCAAGCTTTTCTTTGCCGAATAATTTTTTGAATTACAAGCAATATGAATTAACTAGCTAGATAAGCTCAGGTAGACTGGATAAAGTTAGGTTCTCTTGAGAAAATTCCATGAAGACATAAGGACATTCAGGAAGATTCTGAAGATTTGAGAAAGATTTTAGCAGACACAAGTTATGAAAAAGGTAGTGTAAGAGTGATGGCATTTTTCAGCATGTAGAAAACAACTATGTCACACACTTGCTGGTGCGAGAGCTACTGGACATTTAAACCAGAAAATATCTATAGTGCCCTCCCTTTCTGTGATAAATTTAAGATACTGCATATTTTCATTTATGAAACCGACAATCTTTCTCATTTTCCTCTGATAAACCCATGACAGGATAGACTTATATGCCAGGGCAAGAAATTCTAGGTGATATGAATATTTCAGTAAATTTTTTTTTGACAGACTTTACTGTGTCTATGACGGTTCTAATGAGTCAGGCAACATTTCTTTTACTTGCCTGTGATGTCTGCATTACAGGTTTCTGAGAAGAAAAGATGTCATTTTTAGTTTGATATCTCTTCAAGTAAGGTTGGACCGGAAACGGAGAACAAAGCCAACCTTTTATTTGCCAAGGGCAGTATTTTAGCAGTCTAGGGGACTGCTAACAGTCCTAGAGCTCTATGTGAAAAAAATAACAGTCTAATTAAACACTTGACTGCATGATGAACTTTTTTTTTGACAGGACATTCATCTCTGAACCAGGAGCAAGGTGGCAAATGTACTACTGATGCCAATCTCCTAAATACATTTATATCCAATTTGTATCAAGGATACATTTCTGGTTATGTCATTAGTCCATCAACTGCAGTTGTGCGTTTTGGTGCTTGTCCTCCTTAATTAAGTTAGAATTCTTTAAAATTTGATAAAATATCTTTCAATCTAACAATTAACATACAGTTCCAATGTGGGAGTAGTACTCGATACAGTTCTTGTGTGTGTGCATGGTAATGAAGAACAGTGCCTTCCCTGAAATATCTGTTCGTATATATGTGCCATATTGGTAAGCAAACATTTTTTTAGGGAAGGGAGAAAGATTTTTAATAGAAAATTTATCTTTGTTAGAGTCCGAAAAGACAAATTTAATGCTAATATTGAGCATAGTAACCAATTGATAAATGTCAGTATCCCCAGTGTTAGAAGCTTTTGGAACCATAAACCCTCTGCTAAAATTCATAATCCTTCTAAGAACCTCTCCCTATTTTGCACCTTCAGAGTGCCCAACAACAATTGTCATGAGTTAGACATGCCCTAAATGAAGCGATGCCTTTGTTGCCTAAAAAAATTCAAAATCTGCCTGATAATTTATTTCTCCTTCTTCATGTATTTTATAACTAGCAAATAAGCTTTTCCTGTAAGGTTTTTACACACATGACTTTAGAAATGCTCACCAACTCCCCATTTCTGAGCACCAAACTTATTACTAACTTTTCTATCTTTTTAAGACTGTCAGTTCCACCCCGCATCCTCCCGGCACACAGAAATCCTAGCTCAAAGCACAAATACATAGTGGATTATAATTGGGAAGTCTATATTTTCTTTTTGTTCTATATTCCATTCTTATAGTTGTTTTTTAATTCCCCGTGCCCGTTCACTTCCCCCCCCATCCCATTACTGATCATGCAACTGTCAGTGCTCTGCCTGCATCAGCCTCTGAACCTCTGTCCCAAGCAATAAAAGCTAAATTAGTCTGTCATTGTGTGTAAATAGTCAAAGGTGCATTATTTTGTACTTAACTAACACTGTCATTTACCTACAAATCATCTCTAGATATGGCTATCCTAAACAAGTTTGTGGCATTTGCTCTGTTGTTTAATTTTTAGCCTCCTTTTCCATATAACGTAGCACTATTATGTACTACATAAGTTCCAGTCCTAATATTCGGGTGATCCCTGTAGTACTTGCCTTCCACTGTCGGTAACAGATCATTTCTTAGCTTTTTTCCTGTTTTAATCAGCTGCTACTCCAAAAGAAAACTGTACCTCTAACTGCAAGGATTCATTGTTGCTTTAATACTTCTGGTAATAAATAAATAAATAAAGGCTTGTCAATTCAAATATGTCATACCAAGTATGTTACCTTCGCCCACAACAATCTTGGCCACTCCAAATACTCTTCTGTTAGGTCAGTCTATAGGAAACTTTTTGTGTGTAATATTTGACCATCTGTTTAATAATCATGCTTATCATATTTTCCATTCAATTTCTTTGTGAAAATAACAGATATAACTCTTAGAGTTATTCTATGACACATCTTAAAGATAGATATCTCATTTCTCATCATTTATTCTTCTGGGACCAGCACTGTGTTGAGACCTGGGTTACCCCACGTAATTGTTTAGGGGATGTTGAGTGACCTTCTTTTGAAGCTTTTTCTTCTGTATTCCTGCTCCTGTCAATCCACTACCATCCATTTTATTAGTGTGCTTTTAAATCTTTCTGCATTGTGACATTATTCCCTATTTACTGGAATACTGAGAAAAGTTCATCTTATGGACACTTCATATTTCTGTTTAATTTCATACTTTTACAATATTAGGTAATAGTGTATTTAGAAATCATGAGCTGTTAATTTCAGGTGAGTGATGAGGCCACTGACTGGACTCGAAGGCAAAGTAACTGAACAGAAGGTGAAAAAGGCAAGTAGAAGAGTGGAAAAATGGACAGTCAAGGAATAGGGAAAGGGGATAAGAAGACATTAAAATCAAGTTATAAGTGATGTCCACAGCTTCTCCACAATCTCTTTCTAACAGTGATTCAGGTGAGTTTTCTGCAATGAGTAATCTAACTTTTGAAGGCAGGTCATGTCCCATTATTGATAACATATGTGCAAAGAGATGAATCTCCAGAAAATGAAAAAGGATTTTTCAAAGCAACTAATCAATATTTAACATCCTGATATCATTGTGCTATTGCCCATTCCAGGCCTCAAGACATCATCATCCCCTCAACTCTTCTTGACATATCAGATTATATAGTCAGTTTATCTTAGTCAATTACGAGGAAGAGGTGGTACTTTTTTCAGTATCTTTCCACCTCTTTGGGAAAAAGAACAACAAAGCACTTGAACCTAAGCTATTAAATCATGTACATATTTTCATAGAATAATTTAGGTTGCAAAAGATGTCTAAGACAACCAAGTCAAATCATTAACCTAACACTGCCAAGTTCACCACTAAATCACTCCTCCAAGAGTCACGTCTACATGACTTCATGTCCAGCCTTCCTGGACTCCTTTGCCCTTCAGGACTCCTCCAAAGGGACTCTGTCAAGCAGTTTCCTAAAGAGGAGAAATGGGCCAAAGTCTGCCTTCCAGAAGGCTAAGGTAACAGCTCTGCTGAACCGCTCCTTCCTTACTTCTCTGAGAATCAAAAACTACATTTTTATGATTGCTGTTCCAAAGATGGTCCCCAAACATCACATCACCCACCAGTCCTCTCTTCACAAGCAACAGGTCCAGTGGGGCACCCATCCTAGTTGGCTTCCTCACAAACAGCGTCAGGAAGTTATCTTCCACATACTTCAGGAACCTGCTAGGCTGTTTCCACTCTGCTCTATTGTCTTTCCAGTAGACATCTGGTCCACCACAAGAACAAGGGGCAATGATCAAGAAATTGCTTCCAGCTGCTTATAGAATATTTTATCTATCTCTTCATACAGGTTGAATGGGATGCCTTTGAGACAGATGTACCCTGTTTGCTACCAGCAGTCTGGTGTAGTGTAAATCAATCCATGATCAGAAAACTCAAAAGTTCTTCTGGTGACACCAGGCTGAGAGACAGATATTGATCTGCTGCCTCTTCCTGTTTCTTCCCTCATCGTTCCTTGCAACTTGAAGGATAGAGGAGAACACTACATGTAGTCCAAATTCTGAGCCTTTCCATCCCATGTACCATTTCCCTGTGAGATCTAAGCATAGAAATACATTGCTACTGATTTCAAAAACATTCTCCTGCCTTCAGATTAAGGTGATGTGCTGGTTTTGGCTGGGATAGAGTTAATATTCTTCACAGTACTTAGTATGAGTGTTTGTTGTGAAGGAAACAGCGTTAATAACACAAGGATGTCTTTGTTACTGCTGAGCAGTCAGGGCATTGTCTGTCTCTCAACCACTAGTGAAAGGGTTGGAAGTGCATAAGGAGCTGGGAGGGAACACAGCTGAACAGCTGATACAAACTGACCACAGAGATATCCCACACCATATGGCATCATACTCAGCATGGGGGGGTGGGGGAGGAAAAGGGAGGAAGGAGGGGCATTCAGGTTAATGGCGTTTGTCTTCCCAAGTCACCGTTGTGTGTGATGGAGCCTGGCTTTCCTGGAGGTGGCTGAACACCTGCCTGCTGATGGGAAGCAGTGAACGAATTAGGTGTTTTGTTTGTTCGCGTAGGTGGCTTTTGCTTCACCTGTTGAACTAACTTTACCTCAATCTATGAGTTTTCTCACTTTCACCCTTATGATTCTCTCCCCCATGCCACCAGTGGGAAGTGAACGAGCAGCTGTGTGGAGCTTAGTTGCTGGCTGTGGTTAAACCACAACAGGTGATACCAAGAACTCTTGGTAGATTATATGTTTGGGATATAACAACAAGTACAGGCTAGCTTTGTGGAGAAAATCAACAGTAAAACAAGACCCATGTTTACTATGAGAGATTGCTAATACTTGTTGTTTATATTTTGTTGGTTACGATTTGATTGTTTACACATGGTAAATTTTCTCCCCCTTTTTCAAATGGTGTGTCACTGGTGTATATTTTACCCACAAACCACTTCTAATTTTGGAAAAAGATAGCAGCTTTCACATATAGACATGTAAAATATCTAAATTTTAGTTAGAGAAAACTCTTTGTAAAATCCATACTCCTGTAACTCAGTGGAGAGCATGCTCCTGTCACTCAACCCTTTCCCTCGAAGGGGAAGATTTGTCAGATAGGTAATAAAATTAAATATTTCATTTTCTTTTTTTTTCTTTGTCCCATCCCTCCACCTCCCCTTATGGTTTACATATATCTTTTCTTTATATATTTACCTCAAGTTTTGAACTTGATGGGTTTAAACTTTCAGGCCCTGATCATCATCAGTCCAAGTTTAGCACTGCACTTTATCTGCAACAGTGGAAGCACAACTGGCAGCTAAAAGCAGGAATAGAATAGGCTGATTTAGCGCCACAGAGAAGAAGGTTGGCAGCACAGTTAAGAGAGATGAAAGCAAGCTTTAAAAAGCTATCAACGTTACTTTTAACGTGTGATTGAAAGCTCATGTAAGAATAAAAGAAAAAAAGCATGGAGAAAGATTGAAATTATTTAACATGTTATTGGTGAAAAAAAAAAAAAGTGTGTATACAAATTTCTCTCCTCTACTCCAGTTTTCCTGTCATTGTTGAGAGTGTTTAAGTCCTCAAACCCTAAAGAACCTGAAGTAAACCCAAGCATGTGAAATGTTGTCAGGATATTTTTTGACTGCAGAAAGAGGAGAAAATATTTGTTTAATTCATGCTTGAAGACAGTATAAGCCACATTTTCCTTTTGGTTAAAACTTGTTTATTATGCCTTTTTAAATAAACAAAACAGCTGGTGCTATATATTGTTGTGTGCCAGAAACTCCAGGCTTATTGTTCAAGTAATGATTGATCCACTACAGTATTCGGGTGCAATACAACAGCCTTGTGCTTTCTGTCATTTAAACATCTGATAGAAAAAAAAAAAAAAGAAGACGAACAAATACTAAAAATCACAAAATATTTTCAATTTCCTCTGCTGTTTCAGTATTATTTTGTACAAATTGCAAAAATAGAGGTAAAAGGTTACACTAACAACTTGGTTACCTGTGGAGATTGGAAGAGTATATGAAGGAGATAACAAAGTGAGAGTTAGCCAGGGAAATGCAAAACAGTAGGAGAGAGATAACAAAAAGAGAGATATGTAAAAGGCAAGAGAGTCTAGAAAATTATCTACAATAGTGAAAAACAGTATAGCATACATATTCAAGTAGCTGCAGCAGAGTATAAGACATCAGCCAAAAAAAGCTCCTGGAACTTTGGGTTGCAAATGAGGAATCACACAACAGTTGAAGCACCACAAAAAAAGAGGTTCCTCTCTGTACTGAGCAAAATATGTAATGTACAAGATGGGGCAGCTCAATATACAAAATACTTACAAGAAATTGAATAAAATTCAGAGGGCAGAACCTTCGAAACAAAAAGACATTTATGATATTAGCAGTATATGAGCTTTCTGTTATCACTTATCCAGAACAAATTTTTTTTTCCATTCTTATTGTCTAATATCCATTTCCCATATACCTTGTTATTCACAAGAAAATGTTTTCATCACGCATGAGGAAATAAAGGGAATATTAAAGTGAAATAGTTTTGATTTCAAAATGCATTGTTTTGGTTATAGGTCACTCTAGACATAAAGAGGTAGTTTTCTTGTCTCATTGTATTTCTAAACTATTCTGATACAAATACACCAGATGTATTTTCTGCTAATATGATTGCTATGCTGAGTTGTAAGGACCCACAAGGGTCATCAAGTCCAACACTTAGGCCTGCATAGGGGGCTTGCACCATCCCCAAGATTCACACCGTATGCCTGAGAGTATTGTCCAAATGCTTGTTGAAGTCTGTCAGGCTTGGTGCTGTGACCACTGCCCTGGGGAGCCTGTTCTAGTGCCAAACCACCCTCTGGGTGAAGAACCTTTTTCGAATATCCAACCTAAACCTCCCCTGACAACTTCAGGCCATTCCCTCAGGTCCTGTCACTGGTCAAGACAGAAAAGAGATCAGTGCCTGACCCTCCTCTTTACCTCACGAAGAAGTCGTAGACTGCAATGAGGTCTCCCCTCAGTCTCCTCTTCTCCAGGCTGAAGATGTCTCTAAGTCACCTCAGATGCTCCCCATACGGCTTCTCCTCAAGGCCCTTCACCATCTTTGCTGCCCTCCTTTGGGCGTTCCCCAATAACTTAATATCCTTCTTCTGTTGTGGTGCCCCAAACTGCACACAATATTCAAGGTGAGGCCTCACCAGTGCAGAGCAGACTGGTGCAATCCCCTTCCTTGATCGGCTGGCGATGCTTTGCCTGATGCCCCCTAGGACACAGTTGTCCCTCCCGGCTGTCAGGGCACTGCTGACTTATATGCAATCAGCCAGGACCCTCACATCCCTTTTCATGGCACTGATTTCCAATATCTCATTTCCCAACCTGTACAAATATGTGTAAGGGGTTTACAGTATGCATAAGACATAAAAATGATGGGAAACATTTCTATATTCTGAAGCGTCATAAGAAATTCCTATAGTAGAGAATCTAGATGCCTCATCCTTGGCAGTGTTCAAAGCCAGGCAGGATGAGGCTCTGAGCACCCTGGTTTAGTTGAAGATGTCCCTGCCCACAGCAGGGTGATTGGAACTAGATGATCTTTAAACTCTTGTCCATACCAAGCCATTCTATGATTCTGTGATAAGAAAGAGAAAACAATAACATAGAGATTTGTGATATACAAAGGGAATGTAAGTGAGACTACCCAAAATTTAGGAGGGAGGATGTGGGGGAGAGGGATGGGGAGGAACAAAGGGGTAAGGGACAGACAGGGCTGTGTTTAAGAGAATCTGGCTTGTGCAGAGTGTGGTCAGCCTGCAGGTTTGTCTGACCTAGCCTTGAGCCTCATGTACCTAGCCTGGTCTGTCTTCTCCTTAAATCCTGTGGTATCTCTACCTTTCCCTCCTCACTCAATGTCCCTTGTAAAGTGTGAGCGAAGGGATGAGATGGCAGCTTCTGGGGACAGTGTGAGTGGATTTGGGGTTGGAGACCAGTGACAGCCGAGGGTGCAAGCACTCTGGGCCAGTGGTGTCAACAGCCTGCAGTGAGCAAGGGGAGTGAGGGTCTCCACACGGGCAGCTGTAGCAGGGCAGCAGACACAGCCTGACTGACTGGTGCTGACTGTGCTGTGGTATGACCATTTGTATCATCCTAAAACCAGATAGTGGAGGGAGTCTGTATGTGTCAATTACAGCAAACTCCATGCTAGGTCTGCTGGTAAGCAGGAGGTCCCAGGTCTGTGCAGGGGCACCAGGCAGGCAGAAATCCAGCCACTTATAAAATCCCTCAGCAGAAAGTGTGACTGTAGTTGTCTCTTTATTATTAGTTGTATCTATTATTATTACCTTTGAAAATTATCATCTGGAAAAGTGGGAGAAAAAAACTTAAGTCTATGTAAAACATTAATGTTAAGCCCTTTTATTTGAGCACTTTAGGGGAATCATTCATACTTTTGTGTTTTTGAAGTTATCTTTACATGATTTATTAGTTTACATTCCAAATGTTTTGAACACTAGTGGATTTCAAAAGCTCAAATGCATTACTAATTTTAGTTTTCCATTTCCTCAGGTAATTTTAGATATTTCAAAATCAGTAACCAGATTAATTTATTCCCAAAGTCTCGCCACCCAGAATATTTTTCTAACATTATTTTTACTTATATACTAGCTTTTTACAGAGGAATTAATTTAAATTTCTAGCCATAAAAAAAAATCAAAGCAGGAACCCAGAGACCATTCAAGTTTATTCTAGAACAACTATTAGAAATATGTCCCATTTCCCAAGTGATCTAGCAGCAATTACATCTTAATCTTGCATTGTTTAAGTAAATCCCTTGAATTCTCTGACTGAGCCTTTGCTCACATGAATCTGTTCAATAACTGAGGGACTGAGAATTTTAGCTTGGTAGATTCTTAGAGGTCTCCCCATATTAAGTAACACTAAATAAAACTTTGAGTAATCTGATGAACTAATTCTTTCTGAAGTCTTCCCATTTCATCAAAGCAGAACATCCAGAGCCATATCGGCTTTCATCCCGGCACAAATTCCAAGACCAAAACTTCATGGACATAATTCCTTCTAACAGTTCCTTTTCTGACATTTGTTTCTACAAAAATCCATAACAGGAAACCAGAACACATATGTAGTCTTGCATTAACTAATTTTTTTTACTGTATCAAACAGACCTGGCTGCTTTTTATCCAGCTCTTATTTCTCCTCAATCTGTTCTTTTTGCAAGGGTTCAGTGATGTTTTGATTCCCACAACATGCATACTGCAAGCATATTAGTATAAATAAAGATCTTATGATTCTTATAAATAAAGATCTTATGATTGTTTATACAATGTACTTACTGTTTTGGGGAAAAAATGCAAGTTTTTGATCCAGAGTTTCATGGGATCTGAGATACAGGCAAGATTGTTATTGAATATTTTTGACTAAGAAGATTTCTGTCTTGTAGTCTTGGATTCAGAATCGAATGATTTATCTGTGTTTTCTGAATTTATCTCAGAAATTTAGCAAGATGAATACATAGATATCTTGAATCTGGAACAGATAAACCAGCTTGTTTTAAAAGGCTTATATCTGTGTCAATAAAATTATTAAACACATCTGAAATAGTGTCATATTGAAGAACTGTGAGAACTGGGTTGTTTAACTATTGTCTTTAGATTTCTAAAAAATTAGATAGTCACCTTACATTCCTTTTAAAGTCAACATGAAGAACTAAAAAATTATTAAAGGAAATACTCTCTAAGGTTATATGCACATATTTTATGATGATAAGAATGGCTTCCTGGAAATGGTAATTTCTTTCTACTAGGTATTAAGGGAGTCTATATGATGATTAACATATATACAGTATGTTTAGCCTCCTAGGTTAGGAGTACATTTTCAAAGGAATTTATAGACATTTGAGCCTTTAGTATATTATCTTAAACTATTATTTCTGTACTCTCTAGTGTTCACATTCTTTATTGACATGAACTCTTTAGCTTTTTTTATGGCTATCTTATTTAGAAACCTTAACTTTAGTAGCCAAAGCATCTAACTTATACTCTTTGTAAAAATACTTAGTATAAAAGATATATTAAATGTTATATTTAGTAAGACTTTCCTTCAGTAGACTTCTTTAAATAACACTTGTTCATCCACCATCTCAAGGAATAAATTGGTCCTCTCCTTTCCAGTCTCAAAAATAACCTCAATATAACTATTTCACTTCTTATGAACCTAGAGGCATGTAAAGCTCGCAATATATTTACACTTCATTCCGTTAATGTAATTAAAATGTTAATAAAATCTCACTCAAAACAATCTGTCAGAGAAAGAAACACTGATTTAATTTTCATGGAGCACTCTGTAGGCTGCTAATCTTCCATTCTAGCAATAAAGTAAAGAATATGCATTAGAAGGCTGAAATGTTGGTGGATTTATCCACCCACAAAAACCTCAAGCACCTCCTGATGTGCATTTTAATGAGCTTTCCTATGTGCCCTTTTGTTTTGCTTCTTTTATTATAATATCACATTTTTGAGGTACAGCCAAATATGCTACTTAGTATTGATAACAGAAATACATAGAGAAAATAAATATTGAGCATGAGGCATTATGATTTGATGTATTTTTCCTAAGAAAAAAAATATGATGAAGAATTTACTGGACTGCTCTTGTTTTTCCTGGTTGGCTGGTTGGTTTTGAGGTGGAGTTTTTTTTGGTTTGGTTTTTTGGGGAGGCCTTTGTTTTGTGTCTCCTGGATTCAAAATTGTTCAACTAAGTTGATGATCTCCAGATGTGGAATTTTCATCTCCAAGAGGCTTTAAACATGACCACATGGCTACTTAAAAAAGGACAGGAAGTTAAAAAAGAAGCAGCGTTTGCTTTCAATAAGAAGCGTAGCAGGAAAAACAGAGGACAATGATATGAGAAAAGGAGAAAAGAAAAGAGACAGGATTGTCAGACACTGAGTGACTTTACAACTCTCACAGCAAATTCTAGTCTTGAAGTGAGGAAAGTGTCAGGTTAACACTTCAGCTTCATATATAAACATATATAAACAATTCACTACAGGAGAAAAAAAGTAAAAATCTGGAACAAAGACAATTTTTTTTTTCCCATGCAGTTTTATACTTCTTGGGTTTGGTCTGCATCTAGTCATATCAAGAGTAAAGAATATTTTAACTGGGCTCCTAGTCTTAGGATAGACATCTTCCAGTTTGTTACTTGAATAAACTCTCTTACACCTGCAGGAGGCATATTGTAATCACAAACACCTAAATGTGGGAAGTTATCCTCATGTTTGGACTGGAAACCTCAGGTTACCAGAAGTAGAACCAAATAAAGACTCTGGATGTAGTAGCTGGATTCTGTTCAGGATCAATGTTGGGGTTTTGTTTTGCTTAGCTTTTTCACTCATCAGTTAGGATAAAGAAGTTTAAGCCAAGAAAAGTAACTGAGTATGCATCCAGCAAAAGGCTGTAAGCAATAAGAAATCAGACACCAATTAAACTGACTGGCAAATTTTCCCTCTCCTTGTATTTTTTTTTTCATTTTTACTGAAAAACTCACCATTCCCTTCCCTTCCCTTCCCTTCCCTTCCCTTTCCCTTCCCCTTCTCAAACCTTTCCAAACCTTCCCTTCCCAAACCTTCCCAAACCTTCCCAAACCTTCCCTTCCCAAACCTTCCCTTCCCAAACCTTTCCAAATCTTCCCTTCCCTTCCCTTCCCTTCCCTTCCCTTCCCAAACCTTCCCAAACCTTCCCAAACATTCCCAAACCTTCCCTTCCTTTCCCTTCTATCATTGCCCATCTTACTTTTGCACAATTGTCTCTCAAGAAAAATCAATATCCTTCTCTTTGTGTGGCTTCAATGACATTTGCCCTCTGCAGGTAAAAAAATGTGTGGAAATATTTTGGCTTCCTAGATTCAGAGATTGGAATGTCATATGTTAGGATTACCTATCAATATTTTTAAGGACCATACTGAAAAAAAAAATAAGATCATTCCTCATAAGTGAAAAAAAACCCCTACACAAATTGAAGGACTCTTATGACAGAAATAACAGTTTTTAGAAAGTGTATTTTTAACATAATTTCTGAAATCAAGTCAGATTTCTCTCTGCTGATTCTGGTGCTTGAGTAGTTAATCTCTGCAGCAATAATTTTGATTACTTGTAAAAAAAATAGTCATTTGACCCTGCACCATGCTTTCTAGTTTAACTTTGTGATTCAGTGACAACTCATTTTCATTGTAAAACTTGGGTACATAGAAGAAAACAAATACTGTCTTTGTAAGCACACATAATTCTTTCTATGTAAATGTTATGCAGTGCTCCTACTATTCTTTGCTTATTTCTTCAGGGAAGTGTGGTAGGACCCAACAAATTGTGGACTGCTTTGACAGTGTGGATTTGAAGACCTTCACATTGCTGACTCTCTAGGTGTAACTGAGATGGCACTTCAGAAAAAAAAAAAAGTGTTTTTTTTCTACATTGCCATTGTTTTCATTCATATATTCCAGCATTCTACAATTTTTTTCTTCACCTTGAGAGTGGCAAAAAAAACAAAACCAAAGACTTTTTCACCAATGATTATCATCAGAAATTTCTCAAAAGACTTTGAGTGAGAATTTGTTTTATAGGCACATAACTGAATTTTTAAGGGAGTCCAGTACAAGACTTATCTCTTCTGTAAAAGACTTAGAAGGTAGAATAAACCTTGTATATATTATAGCTCTTGGAAATTTACCTGCTGCATCCAGCATCTCCCTTTTTGCTCTTTATTAAGCTCTGCAAGAGGTCTTTTCACACCCAAAACAAATTATCCTTTAAAGTATGACAAAGGGTCAATTACTTGCCTTTCTACTTTCCCCTTTAAACCTTTGTAAAGAAATTTGCTATGACCTGCCATCCTTATTCATAGCTTATTTAGTACTTCTTCCTCTACAATACAGAAAGTATTTAGCCCCCATCTAATGGAAGAAGGAAATGGAAACCCCAGTTTTCACATGAAGGAAAAGGGGTTTGGGCCCCTTCGCATTCTATTTCCCTTTTCAGTAATCAAAGGCTGAACTTCTTTGGCCAAGAATGACTGAACTCTATTTCACAAAATCATGTAGGTTGGAAGAGGCCAGTCACCAAGCAAATTCCTTGATTGCCATGATTGCCAGCCTTCAAAGATGATGGCTTCCCAAAATTATTATCCAGACCACGCAGCACTTTGAGTGTCCCACTTCAGGTCCCATGAACTGTTGTATGGTTTGTGATGTATGAGTCATAATTGCTTAAGTGCTCCTTATCTATATCTACCTCCCCAAATGGATTAATTCATCATGTTCTCATTTGTTTCATTGAAGTCTTAGTTCTGCATATACGTGTATAGCTCATATATATCCATATGGAGGGAAACAAATTTCTATGACTGACTAGAACTCCTTTATTTTAGTATCATGTTTGCTAAATTGGGTATCATTAAATGTTTTCCACTAGGTTTACAGAAGACTGAATATTATTAATAACCTGGGATGCTAAACCATTTGATAGAAGAACATTAATTTTCAGGTTTGTTTGTTCCAGCAGTGAGAATATCATGTTTTAACTGGAAACTCAGATTTTTGTCTTCTTGCTCTTCTTTATGTGCTTCAGACTCTTATGCAGATTTGGTGACTAGCTATTTATAAACTGGAAATTCTGCAATATTCTTTAATATCAGAAGAATTTGTTTTAGGAAATTATACTTTAGTTATTAGATCTTAAAATATTGTCTTTCCTTATACATTCATCAGGTTCTGAGCCCTCAAAAGTGTTATCTAACACTATCAACACATTTTTACCACAAAATACTTATTAATGTAACAATTGAGAATGCCAAAATACATGAGAGGGTAATTACACTGAATTGCTTATATTGCTCTGTTTATTTTTAGGAAAATAATGGGGGGTTGGTCATATTTTGAATTCAGAAAATTAGAAAATTTAGGTTTTGTTTCTGATTACTCTACTCTGATTTGATTGTTAATAAATTAAACTAATTTCCCCAGGCTGAGTTGGTTTTGCCTTTGCCAGTAGCTGTTGAGTGATCTCTCCTGTCCTCATCTCAACCCACTAGCCTTTCATTATATTTTCTCTTCCCTATCCAGCTGAGGAGGTAGTGGTAGAGTTGCTATTGTCTAGCAAGGGTCAATGCATCACAGATCACATATCCTTTAGTTTCCCTATATTTTTCCCCAGGAGACCTTCTGGAGTTATGTGTCTCTTTTCTTCACCTTTTTATGTCACCTAGCAGCTACCCTTAAATTTTGTTCATTTAGGATGTGATGGCTCCGTACCAAAGTGGTGATTCTCTGGAGAACTAGCTACACAGATATCTCTCTATAAATAGACAGTGTAAAAGGTGGGAGGGTTTTTTTCTTGTGTTTTGGGTGTGGATTTTTTTTTTAGTAGGATTGGTTTTTTGTTTGATTGTTTCCCCTCAGAACTAAACTTGCACTGGATTTTCTGTTGTTTTTTGAAAAAATATTCTTTCACCATGTTTTCAAAACTGGTAGCATCTAGATTTCTTTAAAGATTTAAAAAAATTGTTTACTAGCCTAAGAAATAAGCCTCAAATATATTAATCTTAAACCAATTGCTTTTGAATCTATTTGTGCTTATGGTACTTTTTTTCCTCTTGTGTTTGATTACTACTCACAGATTTATTTAACTGGGGTTTGAAATAAGTTGCCTAGGAAGATGTAATTTTACTTTTCTTTTATGTGGTTTACCACACACATGATTTATACTTCATTTGCTCTGACGATAGAAAGCTTTCATATTACCAGTATTGCATTAGAGAGATGCCATGACTGTCTATCAGCACACCCCCATGAAACAGACTAACTTTTATGCCTCTCTTAAGGTTAGCAATACCACAGATCTGCAAGGATTATTAATAAACTTACAATTGGCTTTAAACCTACAACATGCTATATATATCAGCTCACCATCACTGTACCCATGGGAATAGGTTGATGATCTGGAGGAAATGGCTACCCATCTCAAAAAATAATAATTTGTGAAAAAATAAAAGCCTTCCAGTCAAAATCCACAAAGTTACTATTTTCTGAAACTAATTTATTTTGTCTACTTTATATTTCTATGACAAGTGCTAATTTAAAATGTAAAAAGAATAAGCAAAACTTTGGATGATAATGGTTTGCAAATAGCATTAATGTACTTTTCACTCTTCAAGCTATCAGATCTTTTTCGGTGAGTTGGACTGAAGCTGGGTGATATACACTGGATGCAGGCTGGGAAATCACTGTCTGGAAAGAACCTGAATTGAAGAGACATTTTTAATTAGTAAAACACTGGGACCCATGCTCAAGAATTCGTGTTGTACCAAACTGAAGTGGCCTAAGAATTTGCCCAGTGACTGCCCTAATCTATGTTTCAGTAAATTCCACTCTCCAAATGCCAATAAACTGCAGCCTCCTGGTATTATCCATTATATTATTTTAAAGTGCCAAGATGTCTTGGTGTGAAGGACTCTATATTGAAAGATCATTAGTCTGCTTACATTCAGAAAAGAAATTGGTGTTTAACTCTCTTGAGTAGTATCTGAGTATGTTTTCTGCGACAAAGCCTAAATATTCTATGCAAGAAAGACAAAAAAAAAAAAAAGGCCACTCTCAAAAAAAGATTGAGAAATGTTGCTGCCATCAACTTCTTGACTCCTACAAGCAAATTTTGTGGACTTTTTCCTAAAATATTTATATAAAAAGAACAAATCAAGTGGAATATAACCTCCAGCGATTGTAACCTGGAAGAGCTATTTTATGAATATCACTGTGTTGCTCTTCCTTGATGATTTTGAAACAGGACAGATTCAGACTTGAAATACAGTGAAGAATTTAAAAAATGACAGCCATTAACTGTGGCAGCTATATATTGTCACTGTTGCATTATTAGATTTTGTGCTGCACACCTATCAGTGGTAAATTTAATGTCATAAACAAATATTTTTTTATGACATATTGTCACTGAAGGAAGATTTAATTCAGGGAATTCTTTTTGCCTCTTATACAGATCAGACAATCACAGTAAACACAGGTAAATTAAATACCAACAGATAAGAAAATGAATATATTTGTATCTCAGAACACAGTGCATATTCCCTTGTTAGAGTCAATGAAAGGCTTGTTCCAAAATTTATACAGTAAATAGATACTTATTTTAAAATTGTATTTTGTTTGTAATTATCACACTGAATTAGGTGAGTTAAAAGGTATGTGAATAAAACAAAACAAAACAAAATCTCATTCTTTAGTAAAAATAAATTCCCTATCTCCAAACTATTATAAAAAATCTATGTTTTATGTATAGTGGAGATGACATTAAATAAAAGAAAAGCAATGATAAAAATGGGGTCAGTGCATCCCATCAAAGTGCAGATCTTCACATAATGACTACAGCAACACATTATTATAATTTTAGGCATAGGGCATTCAATGTTCCCCAAAGTCATTAAAAATTATGGTGTAATTGACTATTGCATATCTTTAGAAAGATATTAGTCTGACTCTTTAATGAAATCTGCATAAATTCTATTGCAAGAACATCCTAAGTTGCATGTTGTGATTTTAAAAATATAATCATAATTCTTTTCTAAGTGTAAGCAATCCATGAAATTTGCCCTTTTTCAGAACTCCTTAAAGAATTAATTTTAAAAATGACCTCTGATAGAGGATAATGTAAAAACCTATTACTTGCTACAGTTCACTTTCAGATATTCTTCTGCCAAGACATAATTTTAGAGTACAAGAAGAAATCATAGGGAAGGTTTGTGTGAGACACTAGTGGCAGTAGCGAGCTCCACTTGTGCATTTGAAAACTTCTTTCGATCCATTTTCTGCTTAAGTCGTTGAGGTATCTATATTTTTACTGTTTCCAACACTAATCATAAAATTTCATGTGAGATGGACATATGCATTAATGGCCCTTATTACACAGCCTCTCACCAGTGGCTGATTTAAGGACATATCAGAATGTAGTTGTGGCTGATTCAGAATGAGAGGGAGGTTTCAGTTATGACTGCAGTTCAGAAACGTCATGGAACAGTTGTTTTTCTAAGATTTTTTTTTACACATTGGGTTCAACAGTTTTATGACTACCGCTTATGAATTTTGGGCCTGTATAATTATCTACAAGATTTGGCTTATGAGATATTATCACTGAAAGGGAAATTGGACTTCGCACATTATGAACATATATCATAAGAGCTGGGCTTGTTCCAAAGCTTGATGTAACCAGTGGAAGATTTTCAGTTTCAGCCTTGGATGAGGCCTTCGCCTGTACCTGATAGTTCAGCTAAAGAAAGCAGGGGAATTCAGAAACTCCAAAATCTTTTATAAATGAAAATATTTTTTGGAAACATGGTCTGACATCTGTGGTCACAGACTGTCATTTTTTGTCTTTTCTGTTGTCTGTCCAGGTTTCTACCTCCCTTTTCTTTTATCTAATAAATATCAGCTTTGTTCTCCCAGAATTTGGTTGTATTTCCTGTATTTCTGTTTTCTTGGCTTAAGAAGGCAACCGTAAGTTAGTGCCCCTCTGTCCACTCTACACCGTACTAGTTAGGATACAAAATAAAGAAGTCATCTCTACCTGGGTGCAACCTGATGTGGTAAGTTGACCCTGGTTGGACGCCAGATGCCTGTCAAAGCCACTCTACCAGCTGGACAGGGGAAAGAAAATATAATGAAAGGCTGCTGGGTCTAGATAGGACAGGAAGAGATCACTCACCACACTGTCACAGGCAAAACAGACTCAACTTGGGGAAATTAGTTTAATTTTTTACCAAGCAAATCAGAGTAGAGGAATAAAAAATTATCCCAAATCACAGAATCACAAAATCAAAGAATATGAATTGGAAGGGACCCATCAGGATCACCCAGTCCAAATCTTGGCTCTCCAAAGGACCATTTCCAGGAGTCACACCATGCACCAAGAGTATCATCCAAATGCTTCTTGAAGTCTGTCAGGCTTGGTGCTGTGACCACTGCCCTGGGGAGCCTGTTCTAGTACCCAACCATCCTCCAGGCGAAGAATCTTTTTCTAATATCCAACTTAAACCTCTCCTGACAAAACTTCAGGCCATTCTTTCGAGTCCTGTCACTGATCACCACAGAGAAGAGTCAGTGACTGCCTCTCCTTTTCCCTTCATGAGGAAGTTGTAGACTACAATGAGGTCTCCACTCAGTCTCCTCTTCTCCAGGCTGAACAGACCAAGTCACCTCAGATGCTTTTCATAAGGCTTCCCCTCAAAGCCCTTCACCATCCTCGTTGTCTTCGTTTCAACAATCTCTAATATCTTTCTTCTACTGTGGTGCCCAAAACTGCCACAATATTTAAGGTGAGGCCTCATCAGTGCAGAGCAGAGCAGGACAATCCTTTCCCTCGACCAGCTGCAGATGCTTTGCCTGATGCCCCACAGGACACGGCTGTCCCTCCTGCCTGCCAGGGCACTGCTGACTCATTCAACTTGCCAGAGACCAGGACCCCTTTCCGTTTGTCCCTTTCCGTGGCACTGCTTTCCAGCATCTCATTCCCCAGTCTCTCCATATATCCAGGGTTGCCCCATCCCAGGTGCAGAGTCCAGCACTTCCCCTTGTCAAACTTCATAGGGTTGGTCATTGACTAGTCCTCTAATTTGTCGAGGTCTCTCTGTGGGACTTCCCTGACTGAGGAAGTCAACAGCTCCTCTGGGTTTTGTGTCATCTGTAAACTTGCTTAATATCCCTTCCAGTCCTGCCTCCAAGTCATTTATGAAGATGTTGAAGAGCACAGGGCCCTAGATGGAGTGTTATGGAAACGCCATTAGTCACAAGTCGCCAGTCTGATGTTCCCCCTTTCACTATTACCCTCTGTGCTCAACACGTGAGCCAATTGCTCACCCACTGCATGATGTATTTATCCAGCTGTCTGCTGGACATTTTGTCCAGAAGGATCCTGTGAGAGACCATATCAAAAGCTTTACTGAAATCCAAAAATATTTTATCAACTGGCTTCCCTTGGTCACTGTGAATGCTGTTTTATTGACAGTGCTTGAACCTTGACTGATCTCAGAGGAAAAACAATGGGTATAAAATGTCACTTCATCACACAAGGAGCTTTCAAGACACTTCATAAATGATTTGTAACCATATTTTACCACATGAATTTCAGATATTACTTTACTATTATTTATTTTTTGTATTCAAATGCAGATAACTTTAATTAAGCATTGATTAACTATTCACGTTTACTGCTTAGGAAACTAATGCCTTTTGAGAATAAATATAATCTATTATTTTTTTAATGTGTACTTCAGAGACTGAACTTTTGATGTGTGCTTTGCAGCATTGACCACTACCAGAACTCAATTGCTTTTTACACAAAAGTCCTTTAATACAATTCTAACAACATAAAAAATGGATTAAACTGAAAATTACTTCAGCTTCTATTTAAATGAAGATATCTCCTCACCAGTGGTACAAATGTTGTTGCAATCAAAAGAAAAAAAAAAAGAAAAAAAATTGTTTTATTAAGGTGACCATGATGATTTTTGCAGTATTAATTTAGTAATTAGTCTGAACTGAAAAAAGTTGATTAGAAAGCTACAGAAACCCTTTTTAGCTAAGAACTAGGCTGTACAAAATTAATTATCATATCTTGGGACTTCTAGCAAAGTCATGCCTTAAGTTTACACCCTCCACCCATGTTAAGCTTCATTTGAATCAAATGCTAAGCTGTTTAAATTTCACTTATAACCTTTCCAAGGTCAGTTTGATTTTGCTTGGTCTTAATTTTTTGTCCCAATTTTTCTTTGGTCCATGCAACGAACTCTAGTTGTCAGAAGCTTATCTATGACCAAGTCAGCTGTGTGTGTACCAGAGGATAGAGCAGATGACTTGTAGAGGAGGTAAACTTCCCAATGTTCTTGAGCTATATCATCTCACTCACCATCCAGCCTCTTAACTGCACGTACAAACACTGGATGTACAATGTCAGTTCCTGCTCCATATCCTAAAAACAATATCTTGCATTTCTGAACCAGTAAAATGCTATTCCTAATACAGTCACTGCACTTACAAGTTCATCCAAAGAGCAAAAACTTGTTTAGTTATATTAATTTTTTAAATGTTAATGGTTAGGATTATTATTTTAGCCAGGCAGAGTTAATTTTGATGAGAAAATGCTTAGTATTTTCTCAAAGAGTGCTTTTTTAATTGCCTTGCTTCCTAATTCATTGCACAGATGTACATTGACCTCCCATTATTTCAGGTATTTAGTAGCCTTTTTATTAAACAAGAGTTATTGCTTGAATTTTAAATAAAGTTTTCAGAAGATTTTAATCTTTTGATGTCACTAAGATTTATTCTGGAGACAAAAATGCTTTAATTTAATTTAATTTAATGTTTGGTAATACTGTAGATCTAGATTCCTACCTCACTCCTCCCCATCTAATCTCTGGTCCACCTTTGGCTCATGACAATGAACTGTGTCCCAGGCATATCTGGAAGAGGTATTATTATAGACCAAATGTCAATCTTACTAGGTAGTATGGATGACACCACCTTTATTTTCCTCATTAGGAAGAATGGTGAGAGGGAGAATGAAGTGGATTTTATGAAAACAGGTGACTGGCTCATTTCTAGTAATGGAGATCTAACCTATAGGAGGAATTAGGGATTTAACATTGATGAATTTAGGTAAAATATCATTAAAATTATTGTGACTTTGAAACAAGACTGTTCTATAGTGACTGATTTTATGGTGTGTGAGAATAGTTTAGGTTTTTTCTTTGGTTTGTGTTTGGGATTTTGGTTTTTTTTCCTCCTTCTTGTCAGGCTTATGAATTCAATCTGACATTAGAAAATTGGTCTATTTTGTCTCTTTTTTCCTGCACTCTCATCACCTGTAATAAGGATTTTTGAATCAGTTTCAAATACTGTATCAACAAAAATAACACCTACATGGAATGGAGTAAAATCCAACGTCTTCTTCTTCTGCTTCCATAGCAGAATTAGTACTTTAGTGTTAGCTATTGTAAAAGCCTGCTTTAGACGGAAAAGTAGTCATGATTTACACAAAGAATAGCCAATATGTTAAATAGCAAGCTCTACATTGACAGTGACTTTTCTGACTATAACCACAGTTTTCAGCAGTAATAACAGAATTCTGCCTCTGATAGGTTTTCATTTTATTTCAGAGTACATAAAATACCTCAGAGGCAGGAAAAATTCCGTCAGTCTCTCAGATATTGGTGACTGAGCTACTCTCAGTCATCCATAAAGGATGATAACAAGGACTTGAGTGGCTAACTAACTTACAAAAGTTTAGGTTTCTGATCCCTTTCCTGTTTTTTTTGTGGCAGCGATAGCACCTGACAAAGACTTTTTTCTCCCAGCTAAATGACCCTACAGTGATACAGTTATGGCATCCTTAATCTACTAACCCAGATTTAGAACAAAGAGACTGGAAGAAGTGTAGCACCATGTAAAATTAGAGGCAGGGTACATGGTGGTTGCAACAGTGGGATTGTTCAACAGACAATTTCTGCACCTGAGCAACAACTAGAAGCACAGTTCCACTGTGCCGTACATTCTGTGCAACCTATGTCTTCTCCAGCTTGAGTATCCACTGAGGGTTAGAAGAGTGCTGTTTAAAATTCACTGTATACTAAGAAGTTTTCCATGCTCTCAGCTTTCTAAAACACTGCAGTTTTGAAAGGAAATAATTCAGTCTTCTAAGTGGTTTACTGCCTCATTTTATGCATACAGAGTATTGTTAGAGAGTTCACCTGAAATACAGGTGCTTTTTTAACGTGTCTTGCTGTATGAGTACTAATACATAGCATTGAAGGGCTACATTTTTGGGAATAACAACCCCAATTAGATATAAGTTTATAATGCTGATCTTAACCGAACAGCTTTCAAGTCATTATTCATAAATTTGTCCGGTTTTATCTCAAATGCAAGGAATATTTGTAAATCAAAACTTTGTATTTAGGATTTACTGGCATGATTTAAAAATGTAGAGTCAAAAACCCAGTTTACTGACTGATGAAGCTGGATTTTAACTAGAGAGTAAATTGAAAATAATAATTTCTAAATCAAATAGTTCTGTGGATTTTAGCATGAGGTTTTTATAAAATCCAGGGAAAATATATTATTCAGACTTTTATGAGTGTCCATTTTGGGTACAAAACCAACAAAATCAACAGGAAAAAATGCAAACATCTATGATGCCAATTTTCCCCTTTATCTGGCCAATTTCTGGGAATATTTGTCCTTATGTTTTAAAATATTTTATGTGAGAACCATGTAGCCCTGCAAACAGTGGCCAAGTTCCATCTATCTAAATCAGGGTGTTTAAGGGCAATCTTATAAACCTATATTTTAAAGACATTCACATAATTACCAGTTTTTCTGCTTCACAAACTAAGAAAATAAATTAACCCAAAAAGGATTAAAAATTCAAATTCTGTTTCAAAATGGTATGCCTTTCTATCCTAATTAAATAAGCAAGTTAACAAAGTAGTAAGAAGCTGCTATCTTAATTACAGATTTCAGTTTATCTTAATTGAGGAATACAAGGATGTTACACTTCTGTTATTCTATCTGATACAAATGACAAAGCACTGATGAAACTACATTTTTCTAAGCAGATTATACAACAACTCAAATAGGAATTCACATTTTCTAAATGCACATAGACAAACTCCCACATATACACAAAAGCAGTAAAAAGTCATACCTGACTTAAATCTTCCTCTAATATATTGGCATAGGACTAAATAATTATATAGTTGTTAAATATCAATAGTATCAGAATGAATTTCTGAAATATATATTGTCTCATTGTTGCAATCAATGACTAAATTATTCCCAGATAAATCAGTCATCATGGTTTTTTCCATCACTGTAGGACTATATCTAGTATATAGTAAAACCTGGAATATTAGCAAAACTTTTACTTATTTTAAATACTCAGTCATAGTGTCATAGCATCATAGACTGGCTTGTATAGGAATGGACCTTCAGAAATAATCTATTTCAAACTCCATGGCATGGGTAAGGGACATCTTTCACTAGATCACATTGCTTAAAGCTCTGCCTAATATGATTTTGGATACTTCAAGGGATGGGGTCATCCAAATCTTCTCCAGGTAACGTGTTTCGGTGTCTCGTGACATTCATTGTAAAAAATTTCTTCCTCCTATCCAACGTAAACCTTTTTCCATTTTAACCAATGACCCTTGTTCTTTCACGACTGGTAAAAAAACTCTCTCTACATTGCTAATAAGCTCCATTTAAGCATTGAAAAGTTGCAATAAGCTGTCCCTTCTCTTCTCCTGGATGGAAAACACCAGGTCTCTGAGCCTGTCCATAGGAGAGGTGTTCCAGCCTTTGGATAATTTTCGTGTCCTGCCTCTGTACCTCCTCTAGCACATCCATATCTCTCCTGTGCTGAGGATCCCAGAGCTGGACGCGGTACTGTAGGTAGGGTCTCACAAGAGCAGAGCAGAGGTGGAGAATCACCTTCCTCGACCTGCTGGCTGCACTTCTATTGATGCAGTCCAGCACACAATTTCTAGGCTGCAAACACATGTTGCTGGCTCACAACCAATTTTTTCATCCACCAGGATGGTGGACATCAAGTCCTTCTCTGAGCTGCTCTCAATCCACTCACCCCCAAGTCTGTACTGATATTAGGGATTGACAGGACCCAGGTAGAGGACCTTGTACTGGCCTTGTTGAAGTTCATGAGATTCACACAGTCCCACTCCTCCAGCCTGTCAAGGTCCATCTGGATGGCGTATCAACTGTACCACTCACCTTGGCTTCATCCAAAAACTTGCTGAGGATGCATTCAATCCCATTGTCTATGTCATTAATGGAGATATAAAATAGTTTTTATAATACTGGTTTCCACTTGGGCATTGAGTCATTGACTGTAACTCTTTGAACTCTCTCTCACTGAGACAGTGAGCTATTTACACTAAGCAATGCAAGCTGTGATGCTTAGGTATACCTGTGTCAAACTGAACAGAATCTCCTCTATCCCACACTGATCTGTTTTAGAAGTCTGTTGTCTGCATTTTTTGCCTCTCCCAGCTCTTCTTATTCTATGAATTAAACCTTCAGTGGAAGAAAACTCTCCTGATTAAATTTCTGTGAAAGAAGTTGTGATATACATAGATCCATACTTCCTTTTTAAAAATCTTACATTGGGAAATTGTAAGCCATTTCTGTCTACAGGTTAATGTAATCAGCTTCTGCTGTTTGAGTATTGTAGGAACATTTTTGCTGTGCGTTTTTCTGAAGGAAAGAGTGCATTGAAGAGGAAAGAAAAATATCTTGTATATAACAAATGTCTATAAAATATTTTTCATCTTTAAGCATCTCTGAATTATTTAATAAATGTGGGTCTAGTCTTGAAATTATTAATTTATTTCTTAAGCTCTGTACTCTTTATGCTCAATTAGGCTAACTAAATATGTAATGCTAAACTGAGATTCTACCTGTAAAGTTTTTTCTCTAGAGCTAAAACACTAAAAGTTACTTAAGATTCCTTACTTATGTGCCACTGTAGTTTCAGAGGAGACCTTGGATCTCTTATCACTGCTTCTCTCGGACTTCTTTAAGTCTACTTGTAGAACAAAATGTGGACTCATTTGTAGCCTTTTTTTTCCCCACCATTTTCTTCTGTTTTATGTAATGTCCCACATAATTTAACAGATGGAGAGCCAATATTTGAAATCATAATATTGTTATGATACTGCAAAGGTTTAAAAGGCAAATATTCACTCTTAAAAATGGTCAAAGGAAAAGATATAATCAAATAGTCTGCGTGAGGTAAGAAGCGATCAAGTGCAACAAGTGTCAGATTTCTGCCCTGAATTACCTGTAAAGAAGATGAATTTTCTTACAGCTTTGATATTTGTTAAAAAAAAAGAGCCTTTAGATCTTCAAATCTGAAAAATCTGTTTTTCAATCCGTTTGATAAGTAACAAAAATAATTTATAATTTGTGAAAGCAAACATGTAAATTTAACAGTGTTTTGTATCAAAACTTGTTAATTTCATAGGCAAATGCCATAATTTGAAGTTACCAAAAGAGTATAAAGTAAATGCTGCAATATTATTTTACTTTGAAAACTGCTTATTTTGTCTGCTGTGATCCTTTTGCACATATTCTACCACTTCCAAATTAGGGTGACTAGTTGCTTTTCCCTGCAGATGTTTTTTGTATATTTTTGAAGTTTCCCCTTGCAATACACCATCTACCTAGAAGGTGATAAAAAACTATGATTTTCCTCCAAAAATATGCAAACCAAATGCTTTTACTTAAATTGCACTATTATAAACCCCACACACACAGCTTACAGCTTACACCTACCCCTTAATTCTTTGACATTGGGATGATGAAGTTTAGAACCATGAGGGGTTGTAAAATTTTAAGTTGCCTGAAAACCTTTACTTTTTCAGCAACAACCTAAGAAAAGTTTTCTGACTTTGTTTTAAGGCAAAAAATATTATTAAACTTTCAGAAAACAAGTAGTATTACTTTCATTTTCTCTGTAGGAAATAAGTTTAGTCATTTTAAAGACTTTTCTGAAAAGAAAATATCTTAAGAATTGAGAATTCTTTGGATTTTAACTAATAGGAGTTTCTCTTCAGGAAAAAAAATAAAAAGGTAGCATTTTTTTAATGCCTATTAATCAATAGCAGCCTCCAGATAGGAGAATTGCATAGGAGAATTTATATTTACAACTGGAATAATTGAATATGTAAATTAATTTATCTCTTCAATTAACAAAGTAGGGCAGTTCACCAACTGGTATTGCATTTACATCTCATTATGTTGAAGATTATATCTGATTTTAGGAAACTCATGTTAAGACACCAATCATAAATTATTCAGGAGAGTATAACAACCTACATAGAACCAATTAAATTTCCTTTTTTCAACTCTAATTGTAATTCAGTTGTACTTTAAAAAAAAAATAACCCAAGCTGATATTTCTACTATTCATTATAATTTCTTAACAGGTATTCTGACTCTACCCTCAAAACAGGTAACACTAGTCAGAGTTTTCACCTTTTAATTTGAGAATCCTTTGAAACTGCTATACAAACTGAATTTTGAACATCACAGAGGCAATTGGGGCAGGGAGTGAGGAGAAAGTAGCTATATGATCTTACATTCAGTTGTGAAGCACAATTTTAGGTGTTTGCACCTACTCACAAACACTGCAAGACCAGGGTGGAAGCAAGCCAGTCGATATCATTTTCATCAGTCAAAGACATCACATTGTTAGCATGTTCAGAAACTAGCAAGGAAAAAGACAATCTCAAAACATTCATTGAAGTTTACCTTTAGCCAAAATGGATGTGGTCAGACTTTTCAAAAACAATTCACCTTTCTGAAACAGAGAAGTCTTTCTAACAACCCTATTTTGTCCTTTAAGAAACATGGGCAGAGAAAGTTCAAAGGGTTTTTCCCAAATTATTTCAGGATTCCCTGTTATTTAAAGGAAATAAATCAGAACCTGCCATGGAAGTTCACTTCTGGTATTGCAAATGTAGTCTTCTATTTTTGTTCCTAAGAAAGACAGATATTTCTTCCTTATCCTATTGCTATATTCTATGACTGCCTTGTCAACTTTCCCATAGGAGAATTTTTTTTGTTGCATTTTACTACCCATTTTTTGTATCTTTCTTTACATATTATTTTACATGTAGGAGAAGACACTTCTGTCATGACCACAAAGGCTGTTTGGTCTTCAAGAGTCGCAGGTGGGACTGTCTCTCAATCACATCTTTCTAGTGAATATTTTGAGTGTTGCTGAATTTCGTTTCTTCTGTTCGAGAAGAAAAGTAGCATATCCTTATCAAGGCATTCTTGAAATAATGTGAACGCATTCTTCAAACCCTTATTTTTCTACAGATTGTAAACACATCATTTTGGAATTTACCTAGCAGTGCAATAAAAATTGTTAATTTTAATGCCTACCTATCTGTAGGTATCATAAAAGTATATGGTAAAACACACAGAGCACATGACAGGTCTAAACCATCAATAATTGCTACAAATGAATATACTCTATTTTAAGGGTTAGAAATTTTATTAAATAGGGCTTAGATAAGCCTCAGCAAATTATTTATTGGGCAATAATCCTTAAAATGAATTTACTTTTGCTGCTGGTTGACCAGTTATAGCTGTTTAACAAACCATTCATAATAAAATAAATACAGGCATAAACGCTGCATAAATCGACCAAGCCAATTTAAATTAATGTAATCATCTGTTTAGAATACTTAGTTTGACTCAGTGATTATAGAAGCCGTTTACAAGAAAATGAAGCCAGACAGGGTTATTTTGTTTGGTTTTATTTTGTATATCTACTTGTAGGTTTGTGAGAAAAATACTGAGATAATATGTCATACAATGGACTTTCAAGTCATAGATTTTAATGGATGCGTATTTTTGCCTCAAATAAGTATATGTTACACCTGGTATTGGTTACTCTTTTAAAAAATATCTTTGGAGGGAGACCTTTACTTGGCTTCCAAGCATTAGCTTGTCTCAATTTTCACATCATCACTGTGGGCAGTTAATCCCCAGAAACTTTGGTGCTTCACTTACCTGATACAAAGCAGAGTACTATTATATTTACTATTTTTAGTTCCAGTTGAATCCACTGAATTTACATTTTGTGTTAGAAAATGTCAGATGATGAAATAATGTTTCATAATATTTGAATTCCTTAATTTTAGCCATTTTGATAGGTATCTTCCACAGAAACTTGCCTCAAGTTTAAGTTTTCTTTTGGAAAATTCTGCTAAAAATAATGACTTTGTGGTTAACAATTAACAATTGACTTGTTAACTGTTTTCTCTAAATTGCCCTTGAATTTTGGAGCAGGGATTTGGATTTTTCCAGTGAATTTTTCCCTTCAGAAATATAGGATGTTTTGTCTGTTAATGTCTGTCACGATAAAACTCTTTAGAACTTTGTTTTTTTTCAGATAATTATCTTTTGTGTTCAGAAAAGACTAAATGAAGAAACTGACTTTCAGAAGAGAGCAAGGTAGAAGGGAGGAACAGATAAAAGAAAGGTTGATCTTGACTAAAAGATGGAAAAAAATTACAGGTTTTAACTTCTCCATTGTTTCATAGTTCTTTGATTTTCTTTTGTCATCACTGTAAGAAGACTCCTTAGGGGAGACAGGAAGCATTACAAACAGGAGAACAAAGAAATTACAGAAGTTCATTTGATTTTAAAAACAAGCAAGGACAAGAACCCCCAAAACAAACAAATCCACAGACTTCTAAAACAATGATGACAAAGTTTTTTCCTCAAAGACTAATTTATGCTTTTTCAGGGACAAGGTCTTCTGGAATACAAAAAGTACTTTTCGTTAGGACAAGAACAAGATGCTCTTGATGTATGACAATGACTTTAAAGAACCCCAATGACTACATCAGACAAGGTCAGATGGAAAATAATGGTTCATTCAGTTTTCTACAAGATATAGAAGACACTTGTTTTGTAATTATGAGATCTCAAAATATGTGACCACATGTTTTCTCTGATGCTTTAGTTTCCCCTCAAATTTCCCAATTCATGTTTAATAAAGTTATTTTCTATAGGTACTGAATTGAATTTAATCTGTAAGATTGTAATGCAGAGAGGAGGCAAGAAATTTAAAGACATATGTCTTTCAAACTGAATAAAATTAAATAGTAATAACCTCTTCATAGATTTAGGTAAAAAGAAGAATGAGTATGGGTTTATGAAATTATAAAGATAATCTAGGTACAATACCAAAATAGAATTGAATAGTGTCACATTTGAAGATACAAGCACTGTGGCTAATGTAAAAAAAATGCAGGGAAAAAAAAAACAACTGATGATTACAGGTGAAGTAGAATGAAAAGAATGCCATGTGCTCAAATTATATTAAATGAACAATATCCTCTCAGGATTTTCCAAGAGATGATACTTTAATACTCAGGTTATTCTGAGCTTGATGAGTGACTTTAGAACATTTTGTTTCAGAAAGAATTACAGATCTAAGTGGACACAGGCAAACATTTTACCCATCCAAGTGTTTTAACAATGGCAGATTGTACTGCTGTAACCTGATAAATTTCTTTAAAATTACTGATTTTCGAGATGAACTTAACACCGAGATATTAATCTTGAACATAGGCTTGAGGATACTTGATTTGGAAGTACACAAAATTTACTAGTTTGTCTTGAAAAGAGTAGCTGATTAACATGTAAAAATTTTTTATTCATACATTCATTGTTTAGAGGAGAAAATTAAAACAGTTTTTTTTGATTTTGTGTTGTAAAGAGGTCCCTACAGGATCACTTTAGAGTTGACGACATTTAATTTTTTTGCCTAACAAAATAGTCAGTAGCATGTTGGTGGAATTTGCTAATGACCCAAAATTGCAAGAAATCACACGGTAGTATGATGAGGATAACTGTGAGGAAAAAAGAAATTGTTTTATGAGAGTAAACAAATTTGGTTTCTGCAGCTTAATAAAGTGGAGGCTGAAAGAGAATACCTTTATTTTCTGTAATGACAGTGAATCAGAAAACCTTGATGGAGGAAGACATAGGTTCATATCGAGACAGGTCAGAGCTCCTCCTTATTATTGTTATCTATAAAGATGTTAGGAAGTTGGGACCAAAAATAGGGAATTATCAAAGACATTACCAGAGATTTTCCTTTTTGCTGAAATTCTGTTATGACCCACTCTTGAAGGTGGGGTAACTGAGGTTCTTATTAATAGATCCCTTGGGATGGATTAGGGTGAAATGATACTGAATGACCAGTGTTCTTATACATACATTTTTTTAATATTTATATATGTGTGTAGCATGTTTATTTTAGAACAATTTGGTTGCAATGAAAAGGAAGCACGTAGCCATGTACGGAAATACAGCAATATAAAATAATAAAAATATCACTTAAGAAAATTTATAAGGAAAAGAAAGAAAAAGAAAGAAAGGATCAGATGACAGTGGAGAGGAAAGATATCACCACCCATGGATCCACTGACAAGACTTCATTGCTGCAATTTAGATGTCCTTTGGTCGAAGTGATCATTGAAGTCTTGATCCGTTGGGGATTGGGGAAGCCCACAAAACAAAAGGTTCAGTGGGTTAATATACAGCCAGGTTCAGGTGGGAATGCCCTGGTAACTCTCCTGCGGGGGGAAGTTCTACAGTGCCTGAAGCAACACTGGATCACACGCAGTTCTCTGATGGAAGACATGACGGCTATTTGACTGTGCTTAGTTGAGCCAGTTATGCCTTATCAGAAGGGATGAATATCTTCAGGCTTATACGATACCTCCTCAGGGCAGGGAGAACATTGACATGATAAAAAGCATTATCCCACCTCCTGGGATCTGCTTCTTATCAACTTTTTCCCTTACGTGGCTCAAAAAACAGCTCGTTGCCAACCAAAGGTCAGCTTGCCATGGCCATCCTCTGGTGCTGGGTGTGTACCCTCTCTGTCTTACACAGATCAGAGGTTTCACCACCACACACCCAAATTCTCTCCTCCTCCACTTTGGTTTGGGGGGTGCAAACCTCAACTCAGCAAAGCTCCCTGTTGCTTTTACAAATGGCTGATTGTTTGAGTCATTAACCTATAACATCAGTCTCACACACTACCACCCCCAACACTCATGTCCTCATCTGTTGTAATAAGTATTGCACAGCTCTGCCTTTGTCCTTATGGATTATTATGTTGAATTCAAAAGAGCTTAACAATACCTTTAGTTCTGTGTCACATCATAGGTGATCATAGAATTGTTTAGGTTGGAAAAGACCTTTAAGATTTTCAAATCCAAACATTAACCCAGCACAGCCAATTCCAGCACTAAGACACATCCTGAAGCACCACATCTATACGGCTTTTAAATACCCTCAGGGATGGTGACTCAACCGCTTCTCTGGGCAGCCTGTTCCAATGCTGGACAACTCTATCTGTGAAGAAATTTTTTCCTAATATCCAATCTAAACCTCACCAGGTGCAGCTTGAGGTAATTTCCTCTTGTCCTGTCACTTGAGACATGTCAGAAGAGGCTGCCTCCCCCCTTCCTTTCAGGTCGTTGTAGGCACTGATAAAGTCTTCCCTCAGCCTCTTTTTCTCCAGGCTAAACAACCCAGTTCCCTCAGCTGTTCCTCATAAGACTTGTGTTCCAGGCCCTTCATCAGCTTCATTGCCCTTTCTTGTACTGAGGAACCTAGAACTGGCCACAACACTCCAGATGTGGCCTCACTCAGGCCAAGTAGAGAGGAGCATCACCACTCTTCCTGGTGCACCCTAGGATATCATTGGCCCTCCTGGCCGCAAGGACACACTGCCAGCACAGTCAACCTATCATCCACCAAGACTCCCAGGTCCTTCTCAGCAGAACTGCTCTCTAGTAGATCAGCCCCCAACCGGTATTGGTATTTAGGGTTATTTCTCCCCAGGTGCAGTATATTTTTCAATGTTTTACCTTTAAAAAAAGTAGTTCTATCTTTGCATGAGTATAAGCTGTGAATACACTATTAGGAAAGACCCTGGAATGCTGTAGAATTAAATGTCTAAATCTCACGGTTAATTTCATTTAATTGATTTATTTACATGAATTAGCGGAGGTTTTAGACAGTCTCCTAAGATTTTATCTGGCATCCTGCAGTACTTTCCACAGTGAGAAAAATGACCAAAGTAAGCAAGAGATGACCCTGTCCCTAGAGTTAGAAATGATTCTTGTAGCAAGCAATTCTGTCTCTCATTCAGTTTAACTCCACCATGAGTTTAGAATCATCTGTAAAGTGGTAAACAGAGTTTTGC
The DNA here is from genome assembly GCA_013396775.1 of Cephalopterus ornatus. Taxonomy (NCBI): domain Eukaryota; kingdom Metazoa; phylum Chordata; class Aves; order Passeriformes; family Cotingidae; genus Cephalopterus; species Cephalopterus ornatus. Next base: position 110,247 of record VZRE01014223.1, read on the forward strand.
TAACATAATTTAGAGAACAAATGGGTAGTAGCTGGGTTTTCTAGCTATTAGCACTGTGTATAGAGTGCAGAGTACTGAATAACATTTTGTTTCAGTCATATAAGTTGTCCATGAAACAGAGAGAAATCCCAGAGCAGGGCATGATCTCTAGCAGAGCCATCTCTGGTGCAAAAAGGGAAAAAACTCCCATCTATTCTTTGTTGACCGCATTTTCTTATTCTTGACAAGCTGAACATCTTGGTAGAGCATATTTCCCTCTTCCTACTTCCTTATGTGTCTTCTAGGCTCAAGGAAGGAAAACTTTAGTTTATTATCTTTATAATAATCTTTGGCATTAAATAAAACTGTTGCAGTAATGCAAATCTGCAATATATTGTGTTCGTTTTAAAAAAAAATTGTTTTAATGTTGACTTACTGTAATACATACATTTATTTATATGTTTATATTGATGTTGTACATATAGCATTTTTTCTTACTACATTTTAAACTAAAGGTGATGCCATAAAAATATATATCAAAAGACAAAATTAAGTTACATTCCTAAATTAGTACAATACCTCTACTATTACTAATGAATATACAAGGTTTTCTTCAGTTACTTACATGAAAGCTTCAGAATTCTTTTAGTCTGCCTACCCTGTTGATGCAAATTTGCCAAAAATCTCCTGCTCCTTCTTGAAATGCAAGATGGGAAGACAGTGCAGACATCTGAGTTGGCCCTGCCTTTCCTCTGAAAGCAGAATAGTCATATAGTGTTCAACCTGATCTAAAGCCTACCTAGTGAGACTATGGAGAGGCTTAGAACAATTACATGGAACTAGGGGTATGTTGGATTAGGTCAGCAAAAGCTCATGGACACTCACAATTATGATCCAAAGTGTTAACAGATCCATATGTATATGTCTAAGTGTATATTCAGTCCTAAACAAAGAGGCATTAGGCCAGCAAAGTAATACTAGAAGTACATTCAGTTTATAAAGTTCTAAGATAAATCCTGCTGCCTCTAGAAGAAATTGTTTTTCACTGAATCAAGTAAAATCATGTTTAGAAACTTGATGCAAAAATTACACGACAATAACTTCCTACTCAACATTAAAAGAACATCAAGTTTCAGAGTGTAGGGGAAGTCCAGTAGAAAAGCAGAACAAGACTAAAGTACTTGTGGTGTGGAACCACAAATTATTCAGAAGAAAAACTGAAATTTCAATAGGATAAAGAAATAAAGATATACTAAGCTATTATAAATATAAGTAATTTATAATAGCTATAATCTGGAAATGCTTCAAACACTAATCAAAGACTTAGGGTGCATAAATATAGCAGAAGTCTTCCTTGACTGAGTTTTGGTGGCAATCACCCATAGGGAATATTTGATGAAATTATAGAGGAGTCACACAGTTTGAGTTTTGTAATGTTTTACTAAGCATATGTGATTCAGAGTTCTGTGTGTTAGCATGCAACATTAATTATACAATGGTAACTGAACAAAAAAAAAAGAAAAAGAAGCAATTTTTCTGTGAGATTAGTCTTTGCAAAAAAATTACAGTGAACAACTACTATAGAGCAGATTTCTTGCAAATTTCTCACAGCAGGCAGTTAGCTTCTAAAAGAATACCAAAGTGGATAGTGGAAACAAGACTGGGGAGCAACAACTGCATTGTATCTTTTTTTTTTTTTTTTACCTTTTTTTCTCCCCAACACCTAACTAACTAAATATAGACAGCTTTAGCTTGTGACAAACTTCTTCCCTACAGTGTTTGTTTTGGTTGATCACAACACAACGCTTTCTTTCCTGAAGAAAAGTTTCTTATCCATTTGAGGCAAGAACTTCAACATGAAATCAATTCTGCAATAGAAGTTTCCTTTCTATATTTCTGTTTGACAAATCATCATCATCATCATGG